>VXBT01007147.1:225277-334608 GCA_013400235.1 Oriolus oriolus | reverse complement strand
GGGGAGGGGGAGAGAGAAAGCAGGGGAGAAGGGAACAAACAAAAATAGTATTATTTAAACATTTCCAAAGTAATTTTCTCTAAGACATATATCAAAATGCCTGAGATGTTTTGTGATATGAGAAATTTTTAATTTTGCTTCTTTTGGCCAACCTGCATTTCCTGCCTATAAATACACTCACTTTATGTAATTATATTCTACCCCCCTACATTCCCATCTGCACTATTCTTTAAAAATTCTTCCTCTAAACTATTGTGTAGGATTTATGTGTTCTGCTAAACAGCTGCCAAGTTTTTCTCCATAGGCGGCTGCACTTCAGTGGTGGATGAAATTCTTCTTGTAAAGTTTATAAAGCATTTTGGGCTCTTTGCAGATGGAAGAACTGACTAAATCAGTGATACGCAATTTGTGCTGCACGTGGCTTTTTTTGGAAGGCACATTTCTGATAGGAGCTGTTTTGACTTCTTCCTGTGAGGGAACAGGCAGGGTGTTTAGCTGTTCCCTTCCATCTCTCCAAGCAACCAGGAAAGTTGGCTTGTGCAGTTATTTCTCTGTACTTGCATGCTCGGTAGGAATGCTCCGTAGGATTCTGTATATAGTATTTGATAAAATATGTTTTAGAACCATGTATATTCAAGAAAAGATATATGTGGGATATAACGATGTAATGGATGTTAACAAGTATCCTATGGTATCCTATCTGTATTTTCTATCAATGTTATGTTGTCCTGCATTTCTTGATCCTGGACTGAAGTAATAATGCATACTATGAAACTTTAGGAGACTATGATGTCATCAAAGCAATGTTATGATTTCGCTGGAAAGCTGGAGGAAATCATAACTGAGTTTCCTCAACCTCTACTCTTACAGATAGCCAGAACACACGAGTGTGCATGATGAATGAGCAATGCAACTAACACTTTTAACAGGGAAGTTATCTTTCTTATGCTGCTGACCTATTCACCGAGCAGCTGGCAAACGGCTCTAGGAAAGTCATCCTGTTCTTTTTTCCAACCAAAAAATCTATTGTGTATGCAGTCTTTCTAATAGATAGCAGAGATATGTCATTCATATCAATTGGTCTTCTGTATCTCTATGTTTTATTCAGTTCCTGAGTATTATGCTAAAATGCAGTCTGATATTCATCAAGTTTTCAAACACTCCATAACAGCAACTGAAAGTGAAAAATAGCCCGGGAGTCATTACTGTTCTCCACAATGACCTGGGAGGGGCTGACTGGCATAGTGTGACTGTGGAACTAGGAGAGAATTAGGAGGCATGCTTGGGAGTGGGAAGGAACCTGTAGCATCAGTCTGAAGGTGGTTTATACTGTTCAAAGTAAAGGTGTGCAAATGTTAGTGTGTCTGTGCCGTCTTTTGCATATTTCTTTTCTAAGTGGCAGAAATACCCAGAAGTGGGTATGGTGAGGATGTTGCCTTCCATTATAATTCTTAGGCTTTTCTTTCCATCACTGCATAAGCTAATTTAATAGCTCGTTATCATCATCAAGACTACTACTTCAGCTAAGCATAGCACTGCACTGTCTTTCAACTGACAGAATGACTGATATATCATACATTTAAAATTATAGAAAATAATCTTTTAAGTGATAATTTTATTTAAAATAACTAGTATAACTGGACCGAAAAGCTGAAAAATAAATATAGAACAGCAACATATCAAACAAACAAACAAAATTGAAGTCTGAAAGGACAGGAGTCTAAAATTGCCAAATTCTCACTGAAACATGATGGCAGCCCTGAAGATTGCAGCCTGTATGGATAAGCTTTTCAGTGGAGACATCCTTGCTGTTTTTATTCACTGATACTGTAACAATGCCTGAGGAACAACTAGGAGTGTACACCATTGTTGCCAATACTCACTGAAATCACTATAAAAAGTCACTGCTCTGAAGAGCATATGATCCAACAAGACAAGCTTTAAAAGGAAAGACAAAAGAGATATAACACACAGTAGGAACGAACATCCCAGTTTCTGATTCTATTTTTTTCCCCATGAAGTAGTCTCATACAGGTTTCTTTTTTCATTTGTTTTCATCTTATTCAGTCAACGAGTGGTGGGCTCAGCACATAATTTCAATAAAATGTCCTTCCAGGCAGAAAATCATCCATTAACAATATTTTGACTATGGAAGAAAAAGAAATATTTGATCTTCTCATCAACATAATGATAATACATCTCATTTGCAGAGTCTAACTATATATTATTTCCAGAAAGATTGTAGGCTGCTCCGCAAATGAGTATTTCTGTTCAACAGGCAGAATCTTACTTTTGGAAAAGCTGAATTTCACTCCTGCTCACTAAGCTTCTGAAAAGCCTGTTCATTACTAAGCCTGAAAATAGGTTTATGTAAGGCTTACAAAGTTAGTAAGCTTTATGTGGGTCTCCCTGTACAAGGAAAAACATTTCATCCAAAAAGCAGATAGAAATGGAATAAAAGGTAGAAACTGGCTTATTCTTGATGACCATCTCCTAAGGTTGTCATCAAAACAGTGACTTAACTGGTTCCTTTCCATTTTAATAATGTTTAAGGTAGCTATTTAAAAATGAGCTATCTCCTAATAGATTTTTGCCATTATACTTGCAGAATATTTTCAGATGTGGCCTTAATGGCTAAAAGAAACACCTGAGAAGCGTTTCTGCTCTGTTTGAGGGGATGCGTCTGTGTGTGTGCGTGCGTGCGTCTGAGTGCATCAACATCACTTATGAAGGCATATTAAAACCTTTTTGGGATTTTTCTGTGAGAATCATTTGCTAATGAAAAATACCACTGTTACGCAGACCTAAAATAAAGGTATATTCTGTTAGAAAGCTGTATTTTTACTGTGTAGAAAAAGAAATGATATTAATTAGACCCTGCAAAAAGCAAGCACGTACATAATTTCTTTCAAAATGAAATCTGGGGAGAAAATTCTTTCAGAATGACCTGTGATTTTTTTTTTAATTTTTATTTTTATTCTGATTTGAACTTTTTAATGATCCTTCCTTCCTGTAATAAACATTCATTGACTACCATATTGCTTATAAGTATACCGACTTGACAATAAATCTCCAAGCTTGTATAAATATTTGACTTTGTGCACTTCAGCTGGGTTCTTCCCTTTTTTTCACCTTTTTCTGTACTGTTTTGGGTTTTGAATTTTTCCATTGTAACTTGCTCAGAAGCATAACCATACTGGGTCATGACAAAGGTCTTACCTAGCTCAGTATTCTGTCTCCAGCAGTGGTGATAAGTGGTGCACCATTAGTGTACCAGTAGAAAAATTCCTGTTAAGATTGTTTGCTCGGGGTGAGAAGGGTCATGGAAGGCCATATTGTTTTATTATGTAAGTACTTTTCACTTTTTTTTTTCTTTTCTCTAAAAAAATATGTGTTGTAAAACCAACTGCTTATTCCTGTTGTAGGAAAAGCTATAATTCTGCGAGGTGTCATGGCTAATGACTGTAGAGTTGGGTTGCAAATATTTTTTTACTTTCATAGGAAAATCATTTCTTCTTTCATAGAAAATCATTATCAAAAATAATAAGAGAGAAACATTTGAGCCCATCCAGGAGTGGTTAGTTGAGACTTAAAAGGACTAGTTGGATCAGTTGGGACTTAAGAGATTACTTTAAAATTCCTGCTTAATACTGTGACAGCATTTTGAGATGATAATATTCTTTCCTTCCTTTATTCATTCATTTGTATGTGTCTTTGACGGTCAGTTAACTTTTTTTTTCCCTTTTGAGATGATATTATATAGGGATAAAAATATCAGAACAGTTAGCTTTTCTACTGGAGAGCCAGGCAAGAAGAATCATGACATTTTTTAGAGTTACTATTTTTACAATTATGACTAGAGAGATCATCCAATGTCATGGTGAGGGGTTTCTTACATACATCTAAAATAGATGAATAAAATGCTATTGACAGGTATTCCATATGGATTCTGTAAGGAAAACTGAGATGGATGTTTATTTTTATCTATGGTAAATTATAGAACAGCATAATAGGTGTTAAATGTAATTTAGTGTGTTAAATTGCTGCATTTAGAATAAGATGACCAATGTGGGTATCAAAATCATAATTAGCATTGATTAATGACTGTATCTTTTTGACCCAAATGTTATTCATAAATGAAATGTTTTGTTTGCAGTAACTACCGCTTTATTTTAAAATATGAGATATGGAGGATGGTCTATTGTGAGCTAGGAAACTTCATTCTGCCCCCTGTGAGTTATGACTGCATATCAAATTTTAATGAAAAAGGATAAATAAATTGTCTCACAGTTCACCATCATCCACTATATCACTCAGTTCATCCCATATAATACGTAATAAACTGAATGCTTCAATTTTTGGTTTATGTGACCATTTACAACCAGTCCTATTGCCTGAGAAATTGTCATCCCACTGTAGTTCACATAACCAGTGAGCAGACTCAAGTTCTGTGCTATACATTTTGACTGAAGAACA
The DNA here is from genome assembly GCA_013400235.1 of Oriolus oriolus. Lineage (NCBI taxonomy): Eukaryota > Metazoa > Chordata > Aves > Passeriformes > Corvidae > Oriolus > Oriolus oriolus. Next base: position 330,132 of record VXBT01007147.1, on the reverse strand, counting down.
CATGCTTTTTTTAAAAAACTTTAATAAAAATAAGACTGGCAAATGTTGAGATACATCAATTAAAGAGTATTATCAGTAATGTAGGATCTTATTCCTCAGCTCTGTTTTTGACATCATCAGGAGATAAATTTCAAATAGAGAATAGAAACCCAAACCAACAAAAGAGGACTCAGTAATATAGTTTATGCAATGATTGCCCTATTCAGTTGCTGTGTTGTCTGATTAATTCTTCTATTCACTATTAATGTTATCGTTCTAAGAACAGAGATCTAACACTAAAAATCTGTAGAGGTAGTCGGAGCATCTATTTCTCTGAGAAATCTCTTGGATGTTTCCTTGTGAATCGCAAAGAAATTAGAGAAAGAAAACTGACATAGCTGGGAGGCTAGGCTACTTTTAAAAGCTCTGTTTGTAGCAGGAAGAATTTTTTAAAGAAATCTTTATTTTCAACCTTCTTTATATTCATCATACCATTGTACATTGTTAATCTGTGTGAGGAGACAAAAAGAAATGTCACACTGCAGTTAATAGTCATTGAAGAAACTGGGGTAAATGTACTTCTCTGATATGAACAGCCCAGATAATGAAAGCAAGGAACACCAGAAGTCCCACTGAAGTTCATTGGATTTGAGTTTACTGATTAAATATCCTTTTCCCTAAGGAGTGTTTTCAAGTAGTTTACTTAATAATTTCACATCTAACACTATAAAAGAGATCTACCACAATTCTTATTTAATAATGACATAAAAATTACTTATCACAGGAAGAAACATGTATTAAACAGAATGGCTTCACAGCGATTTTTTTCCATATTCTTGCTAGTGGCTTCTATGGAGGCAAGAAGGATCAAGGTATAGATCCTTTCACTTTGGACAGTCTGTGCAGGATCAGGCAGAAGAAGTGTTCCAGAAGGAAATTTTGATGAGATGGCAGAACAGTCCTTGATATTTTTGATTTTCTGGAGGGTAGCTGTTTGTCACACATCTTTCACTATTTTATATGAGTAAAGGTTGAAGATACCTTCAGTAAGTCAAAAACCCATGTACAATATGGAATCCTCAGCTATTATCACTTTTTTTAACAAAACATTGCTGCTTTAGAATTATTCCCGGGAAGAGCAATATTCATCATAGTTCGATTCTAAAATGATATTTTTACATTATGGATGGTGATGAGTAATGGAAAGGTGCAGAATAGAATGTATTAAAGATCTTTCCTTAATATGAGATGACTGATGGACTGCAAATGAAAGTTAAGGGGCTTTTTAACATTCTTTTGTGAGTACCAGATTCCCCTCAAAAAGTATGAAGATAATTTTGTGGTAGCTCCAAAGATCTAAAAGTTTGGAGGCTTTTTGCATTTATTTCTAAGGACGGGCACTAGTTCAATTTTTAAAATAAATTAATTCTTAGGATCAGATAACCACCTTTACCCTGGCTCATAAAGAAGTGGGAATTACATAGTATTACTTAAACCTCCCTGTGCATGTATGCATGTATCTCAGTACTTTTTGTACCTGCTGGCCAATTTTAACCAAATTTAACAGCTGGGTAGAAGTGAATTCCCTTTTTTTAACATCCTCACTGAGAAAGATTCTGAATCTCAAGATTAATCTTAATTAGGTACCAGAGAGATCATGCCAGCATGTACTACCAGGAATCTCCACGCTAGGGAAAATCTAGTGAAATTTTCACATAATAAAAGCATAAGAGTTCAAAGCTTGAGATGTGGAGACTAGTATTTATGAGCTCTGCTGCTTATGTTGCTACACATGTATAGCACATTTATTATGAATTTCCCTAATTTTGATGACTTCTTAATGTTTCAAAGTATTTTTTCAGAACTATGTGTTTGAATACTAATAAGACCCAAGTGAACACAATACTTACTGAAGCTAATGGGAGATAAATGTTGTCTGGGCCTCTTAATGTAGAAATGTTTCTTCCTTTTTATTAGTGTTCCTTATTATTGAAATGACTTTTACCTAAATGAGAGAAAACATCCATTGTGATGGATCATGTTTCTACATTCATGAACTGCTTCTCAACAGTTCATAATTTTCTTAAATGTGTTCATTATTCTAAACCATGCATCAGATCTATTTGCAGAACAATACTTGCTGCCTAGGTCAAGAAGAGTAACTTCTAAAAGGTTTGTGTGCAAAATTGGAGCTGTACTGGCTAAAGTTCAATCTGTGGTCTTAATACAAACACTGAAAAATTGCCTTCCTAGACTGTTTTTCCAAGCTATCTCAAACTATGGTGTTTCAAATATACTCTCAACAGAGAGTTCATTTATTAGTATTAGAAAAATGTGATTCAAAAAAGTTGTGAACTCCATCTGGTTGTTCCACAGTCCCATTAACTATATTGGACTTTATCCTGAGGTTTTCTTCTGCTCCAGCACTAGCTTTTAAAATTCCAGCATCTCAGGTGGCTAACCATATGTGTTCTTAATGAGACAGAGAGTTAATTACCCATCTAATTTCTTTAAAAAATTCCCTTGCTTTTACTGAAGAAGCCTCACAATTCTATCTCCTTGCATGTCCTATGGCTCTTTATTAGTGATGGATATTTGGTGCTCTACATTTCTGAAACTGACAGGCAGAAATCAGCAGGAACGTGTTGGTGCATTATCCTAAAGAGGTTTCAAAGGCTTGCACTGGGAACTACCATATAGCAGCAGAAAATGTTACCAAGAGAAACTGATTATCCAAAGAAAACTGCAGAGTAAACTAGGGAGAAAAGAGAAAACACAGTTTTCAGTAGATATGTAGCTCCACTTAAAAGATTTTGAAAGCATTTTCTTCTAGAGACAGCCTTTGTCTACTACTTTCTGAAAGCAGTCTAAAAGTTGGCTTTAAAATATTTTCTTTAAACATGAGAGCTCAAAGTTTCATGGAGTCTCTTGGAACAGATTTCAAATGTTTGAATGGAGGCAGTCAAAATTTGAGCATCCCAGTCTGGGCCACTATCATCAATAGAACAAAGTGACTGCTTCCAGGAAATAAATTTTCTGATGTGCCTTAGACTCTATTTCCTGATAAATGAGTTACTTTTCAGAAGTACATCTTTCCCACCACTGACTATAAAGGACATTTTAGGTATAGTCTTCCATGTCTAACTCCTGGGCAGATAAAGTTTGATAAAAGAAATGCTACTACTCACATGCAATTATTTTCAAGGTTTTGGAATTATTTCTGTTCTATCTCAGATCTCTGTCACTATCAAGGGAGAAAGAGATAACAGATTATTACAATACATATTGTTTTTATTTTAATAATAATAATGTTAATAATAATAGTCCCAATAATAATGATATATGCAGCCTTTAGAAAAATGAATTTGTGTTCCTAGTATTAGACACAATCACTATTAAGGGTCATATTGCAGAACTTAGTAAGACAATAAGCCAGTAGCCAAGGTTCTGCATAAATAATGAGCCAAATCAAAATCAGTCATGCATCTAATTGGGACATTTGTACTACACTGCTTGAGGCATAGAATACTTTTTTATGCTCGATATGTGCTTGGCAAAATTAATCAGATAATCAACTCTCAGTCTCATCTCTATTTTCTGAAACTCTTTGTGGCACTACATAAGGGTAAGATAGCATTTCTGCTGATGGTGGTCTTTCACAGGTTCTTTCAAAAGGAGATAGCTATGTCATTCAAGACAATAAATAACCATAAAGGAGATTTTGTGAATATTATAACTCTTTAAAAAGTATCCATCTCGAGGGGGAAAGAACCAGACTGGTGATCCAGGCCCTCTTTCTAGCTTTCCAGACACCCTGATGGTTGACCATAGCCATATTTCTGCCTCTTTTTGCACCTTAGTCTCCTCCTTTCTAAAAGAAAAATAATGATAAAAATATTCATCTTTGTATTACTTTGAAATCTGCTGACAGAGGCATTTCATAAGCCCAAGAGATTTATTTTCAAAATATAGCTTACATTGAGGACTCAGTGAAATATTAGAAAAGCCTAGGAACGAGATTAAAATCCAGTCAGGCTCAAGGTCCAGAGCTGATTAGGGCAAAATACTGTAAAGAGCACCAAAAAATAAAGAGTGTTTTAGGAAGATAAGATAAAAATTTTCATTCATAAACAATGCACTGTCAGGAAAGAAATTACTCCCACATCTCATGCTTGAGAAGGCCAGGCCCAACTGAGTCCCTGGTTCGATTCATCCAATGTACCTGTGGTCACCTGGATTATTTGGCAACTCCCTTTCATGCTGCCTTCTCCCCTGTGGGCCCCATCATCAGAAAGGAGATGTGGAGACACCACATAGCAGAAAAACACCCTGAGGCTCTTTGAACCTTTTTGCAGCTCATATAAAAAGGACATATTTGATGACTTGTAGAGGACCCTTTCTTTGTGTTCAGATGACAGTATAACCTGGTCATACAACGGGATATGGACAGGAGATATGTGATGAGCAAAAAATCTTGTTGACAATACAACAGGCAAATGGAACCACAAGGTGCATTCCTTGAGATATCTCATGGCAAGGTCCAGGCATCTATATATGAGCTGTATTGCCCTAAACTACAAAAACCATGATACTACAGAAGACATGTTGTAAACTCTTTATTGTATTATTCTTATCTATGTTTGTCATAGAAGCAGAAGGGATTCTTTTTTAACTCAGGAAATAAAAGGTACTGTGTCCAGAAGAGTTTATTTGAGGAACTGGATTTCAAGACTCACTAAAGAAGAAGAGATACTGAAGAGAATATTTCTGAATACTAACATGCATTGGCTACATCTAAGGCAGGCATTAGTTGCTTGATTTTGTTTAGCCTGATAGTGATGGTATAATGACAAAGAGCTCTGCATAAATATCAGTTTACTGCAGTGTTAATCAGAACTCTTTGGCGGAAAATTTTCAACCAAGCACTCTTGACCCAATTGAAATAAAAAAGTACAGTCTTTCAAAGTGACCATTTTGGTGCTTATGTCAGAGAATTTAGCAGATCTCTCTCCAAATTATACAAAGTTTTCCTGGGACAAGAAGATCATCAGATCCAGCTATAAGTCCCTTCCTGGAATGGGTTTAGTGTGCTTACACTAGCCTTGTGTTTCAGAAAAGCTCTAATAATTCCCTGTGCATATGCTTTCAGCCCCAGAAGACATATAAATACATCTTAGTCTGGGCCATCACCGAGGTTTTTATGGGTAAGGTCAAGATGAATAAAACAAGCTGTAACCGAAACCTTCTTTAACATTGATATTGACTGAAACCCCTTCTGAGATTTTAAAAAAGTTTTATTAACTTTCTCAAGTTTGCTGTTTTTCATGGTTGTCTGACTCCTTAGTAGAGCAGATAAATCTCTTGAATGGAAAACTGACATACTACAAGAGACTATTCTTGCTGTGTTTCTGATTTGGCTGGCATGACTATAACTCAGTCGTGTTCTGACTCAAACTCATGCCAGTTTGTAACTCCTTTAAAGTAATGGCTTTGGGAAATCAGGCTGGCTGCAAAATCCTCTTACTTTTATGCAGCAGTCACAGGCAATTAAACAGTTAAACCTGAGGCCTACCTAGAGAAAACCAGAATATTCCCCACAGCATGTTAGTTGCTCAATAGTCTTGTCCCTGGGCCTGTGTAGGTTGAGACAACGTGATTTTAAAGTAATTCTTTGGTAAAGCACCCTGGTTTTGATGCTTACCAGGATAAAAAATTTAAGTCTCAGTTTTAACCAGCTCAGCTCTGATCTGCCTATGAAATAGCATTAACAGTACTTGAAAGAGATATAACAAAAATATTATGAGGGTCCAAAACTCGGTAGTTACCAGCAGCTTTCCTTTTCTGAGTAGGTAAAAAAAAGTACAGTTATAAAGCCATCAGAAGGATCACCTGTGTTTAGCAAAAATAAGGTGAGAAAGCTTAGAGAATTGATATAAGATTGACAGACAAGAGAATAATGTGAATTCAGCTGCATTTCCTCATGAAATACAGAACTAAACATTCTAGAACTAAACAACGTGCATAAATATGGTGAATTCATTAGGGTCATACCTATGGTTAATTTGCTACTTAGCTGGCAAATCCAGGCTGAAGAGAAAAGGCTGTCTAAAAACAACTAATCAAGTGTTCAATATTAAAAGAAACAACTTGGCTTGAGGCTGAGAAATTGTAATATTAAAATATTTTGTTCTCAGTTTTGACTTATTCTGGAAACCTTAAGAAAAAGTCTCAGAAGTTAAGTGACTAAATTCAGAAATAAAACTGTAAAACTTGATGTACCTCTTTCTTTAAATTCCTGTGGTCAGTCTTCTTGGATTTGATTGTCACCTAATGTAAATTTTATACAAGTGTATTGTCACTGATTTCATCACTGCTGCAAGTTGCTCTTTCAACTGAGTAAGATCAGAATTAAAAGATACTCAAAGTTTCATCAATACTGTATACCTATACTATTCATAAAAAAGTACTAAAATATTTCAAACATGCACACCAGTTTGTGACCATTGCTGTAGAATTTTCTGTTCAACAAATAACAGAGTTTCTTGGTTTTCAGTTGATATCACCACCTTTATGTCAGAAGCAAGAAAGTTTCTATTGCTCTGTTAAATCTTAAAATGCTTTAGATTAAATTTCTAGGACATATTTGAGCTGGTACTGTTGTACTCAGTGAGTATGGTTTTCTTCCTTTCTCACTGTTCAACCATAACTGTTATATCCAGAAGTCTGTCTTTACCATGCTGGTTTTGTTCTAAACTTTGGTAAGTTTTACATCAAAGGATCACAGAGATTTTTAACAAGTTCTGTAATAATATTTAAAGTGAATCCTACCCGACTGTCAATTTGGAGGATTAAGAGTTTTGAAACAGTGATACCTTAAGCCTTGGTCAGTTCTGCTTGTTGCTACAGGCCCTTGAAGTTTACAGGCTGTTGGAGACAAGTTTGTGAACGTGATCAATGAACAAAATGAATGCAGGTTAGCAAGGAAAGTATTTTGATTAGCACTGTAAGTATGCACAGTTTAGGGGTATACTGATCATTTCTCTTTGTTTGGGAAATCTCATTCAGAAAGCAGATGAATTTTGTGGGGATATATATTGCTAAGACAAGTTTTTCCTGTGCATTATGGATGGAATGGGGAAAGTGTAAAAGTGTTGGGGGAAAATAAAAAAGTGTTTGAATTAATACAGTATTTGAAGGCTAGTAATGGCTGATGTCTTTTGGAAAGTATGGAGAGGTCTGACACTCTCCATAAAAAGTCCTAAGTTTAAAAAGATAGAGGTAAAGTGAGGGAGATAAAACTGGAAGGACTTTAAATTGAAGATAGTTTTTGAGTGATAACATAGGAAAATATTCATTACCGGAAGGGGTGATATTAGGGTCAAACCTAATATCCAGAACCCTGATCTTCTACGTCTGAAACAGAGATATCAGATTTCCAGATGAGAAAAAAGGTTTGCAATGCTTCCAACAAAACATAATGTAAGGAGGAGGGACTGGATGACAATTTTAGCTGCATTAACTAAATGGAAAGGCATAGGTCTGTACTGACCAGAAAGGAGCAAGAAAAATAAAAATCTGCTAGTTTTCAATCTTGAATATGTTTTTATAATGATGCTTGTTTCAGAGTAAAAATGTTAACTGTATTATAGCCCCTGTGAGCCATCTTAAGGATCTTCTACCTCTTATTTTGACAAAATTATTTTTGAGCTTAGCCTTTTAGATTTAGGATGACCTCTTGATTTCAAAGATTTTAACAGTTCCCACAGACTCTAGACATCTCTGCATTGCCTTGCAAATTCTTTCATCACTGCTCATAGCTATGAGGTCTATGGCAACACAGCTTCGACTTATGATGTCAGTTATGCCTTACCCCCTAAAAGTGCTTACAAAGTCCATGGTCTTGTAATTTGATCTCATCTTTTGAATGCTTACTTTTCATCATTGTTGGAGCAAGGGGAGAGGGCGAAAGTAGTTAAGTAAAAATAAACTGAATTTTAGTGTATTTTTAATAAGTTTTTCCATTGGAAAAAAAAAACCCAACAACTTGAAGGATGTGACAAAGTAATATATAGGTAGTTCACAAAAACATTCTTACCTTTGATAATGAATGTGTAAACAAACAAAAAAACCCCATGCCACACAGTTACATTTTTCTTCACATTAGAGGTCAGAGAGGGTAGGAAAACCGCTTTTTCATTTAATTGCATATAAACATGTCCCCAGCCACTGCTTAAGCCAAACCATACACAGAATATTAAACTACTGCATGTGAAGTTAGCAGAAAATTAATATTTCATGAAAATCCTGCATTAACCCCTTGATCCTGACTTTCAGGTTTAATGGGGAACTGGAAAAAAGATGTAGACCAAAGGCTTCAGTGCTGCAATAACAACAAAGAACACTACTTCTAGAGCTCATCCCTTTCCATATCTGGGAAGTTTTGACACAGCTCTAGATATTTCTTCTTGGCTCCAAAATTCTGACTGTCCCCATATAATCCCACTCAGAAGAGGAAAGAGGCTTTCATTTACCCATTTCATTTACCTATTTACCTTGCACCTCAAGGAAGTCTACATATCAGAAAGGAGAAAATTATTTCCTCACTTGAATACCACTGCTAGGCTTTGGCCAGCAGTTGTCCTAGTCTGTAGTCATAGATCTGAAGATATGGACACATACATTTGTTGGTCTTGGCCTGGATGTCCTGGGACATTGTCTTTCCCTATGACATTACAGTATCGAGCTCTCCCCATAAGTATTCCCTATGCCTAGCAAAGGATTTTGCTGAATATATTAATCTCTCACTTAGAGTCATCCATCACAATTTGCTGCTCTCAGAGTCACAGTTTAGTGACAGAGCACACACATGCCTGTCCACTGGCTGAGTTGTCATAGCTGTCATTTAGGATTGTCCTGTGAGTGTAGAGGAGCTGTAGATATGGTGTGGGCCAGTCAGAAGATTCTCCTGAAGAAGGGTGTTCATTGCTGGAGAACAAGCTCAGCAGTAGGAAGAGCCTTTTAAAGAGGAGATGATGGATGTTGTTGGATTCCATACACTCAAAACAAGACTAAAGGCCAGAGGAGGACAGAATCAATATGTGGCAGTTTCAACACTTGCCCAGGGTTTCTTGAAGAATGTATTTACCACAGTCCTCAAACACTTTTCCTTTCTAATGGGACTCTTCTTAGTATTTTATTTGTTATCTGATCCATGGCTCTGCAGATAATCTAAAAAGAAGAAGGCATGATAATTCCCACATTCTGCCCAGCACTTGGCACTCATAAAGATACTGTCACCAGCGGAGGAGGGAAAGGACAGACCATTTTTTTTCCTGTAAGTCTATTGTTAGAACCCCTATTATACCAAAACTGGCTCATAGATACAGAATTGATAACTGTATTGTAAGTCTAACTTAAGCACCTGAGCTTTCAAAATCAATAAATCAATCATTAGCCCTGGTACAGAAGTCCTTTGGAGTCTGAGGAAATATGGATTAATGTTGAGTTCTGTGCTTCAGTCTGCCAGGATTCTGTAGTTCCAAGATTCACAACTTTCCCCTGTCACTACCACTGGCATCATTTCTGAAATTTGATGATGGCAAATTTAAACAGTAATGGTGTCTCTGCTAAACATTTCTGTGCATTTATAAAGTGCCGAGTCACGGCCATTAGGGGCATTGGGACAGGGAGAACTCGGGTGTTTGCTAGAGCATGCCCAGGTGAAGCACAACGAACCAAGAAAGGTGCTCCATCTTGATGCAGAAATCTTTCCAGGTTATATTATAGTGGTAAAGACATCCTTTCACAAATCTTCCTTTGAAGAATTCAAACTATTCTATTGCTAATAGAAATGACAAAACAGATACGGGACTTGCTTATGCTTTCAGTCTCCACTGTAGTGCATGTTTCAATTAAAAGTAAAATTACCACATTCTTTAGTTTGTGTAATTTTTTGATAGAATGGTACATTTATATGTTAATTTTGCTAAGATCAACTTTATTTATCTACAGGAAGCTATTCCAAGATTGTTGTACGTTTTCTTCACTTCTGAAATGTTATCACATTTAATTGCCTGATCTTATTTGGGTTGCAATCATAGTCATTAATTAGCAGGAAGGTGAGGGACAGCATCATATCTAACTATCTGTTATGGCTGCTTTAATGAGAAAAATACCTGCCATCATTTTAAAGGCATCCTGTATACTTCACAAATACAGCTTGCTGTAGCATTCTCATTTAGACTGTGAACATCAAAGGAAATTGATGTCAGGTGTGAACAGAAGCTGTTGAATATATCTGTTGAGGAAGCTGAGTGGTATGTCTGGATGGGAGAGATGAAGGGCAGCTTAAAACATTAACAAAACTACAGGTAATTAGTGTAAACTTTCAAGGGTAAGGTATGCTTGAGGAATAAAAATGTTGTTTATAGCTATTCCCTGTAGTGCCACTATCGCTAAGGGTCTGTCAATGTTTTCATTTATAAAGCTCTATTTTTATAGGATTGTGCACTAGTAATAAAAAACGTGCTTGGGGCTAGAAGTTGACAATTTAAAGAAAAATAAATTGGTTTTGTTGTTTTCTCTTTTTTTTTTTTAAATTATATGAGTATAGGAATAATAGAAGTTTATCTGTTTTGAATGGTTGTTTTCCTTTGTATAATTCAGCTGTTTGTTTAAGATCAAATTAATGAAATTTGGCAAGCAATTAGTTCTTGGTATGGACTAATCGGTATTGGAATTCTTGCGAAAGAATAAGTAGAACAAGATTATTTAGTGTTTCACAGGCTAAATTATGCCTTTAAACGGGGATCATAAAGAATTTAAGGCATCTGCAGAATACGTTGAATAAATATTTTCATTCCAAGGAAAGTGCTAGAGTACACAACCTGGAAAACAAGCTTTAAGAAGTGCCAGAATATAGACAAGTGTGGTCAGTTTGAAAGATATAAGCTTACTGTGCCCTATCAGCCTTGCTGACTGGCTGCTGCTGATGTTATAATTCTCCATAAATAGGATACAGAAAGAACCTTCTTAGGCTGCTGATATTCTACATTCTTAGGAGAGACACAAAACAATTTCCTATGGAAAAGAAATGCTTTTTGACTCTTACCATGCAATTATAGCTGAATTTTGTTTCGCTGTTATTTCATATCAGACTCTTTTTAATGTAAGGAACACTTTTTTTTCCTCATCACATAACAACAATCAGAGTAGAAAAATAATGGTTGTACATTTTGGAAAAGGATCCTTATAAATGGAAGTTTGCGGGCCAAAGGTGTCATGCGTCACATGAGTGCATATCTAGAATAATATGTACTGTCCATAAAAGCTTCTTCACCTTCCAAGATCTCTGACTGCTTTAGGAGAAAAGTCAGGTATCATTACCATATTATATGGATGAGGGAAGCTAAGGCAAGTAAAGAGTTGGCTTAAATGCCTCTGAGTAGAGTAAGCTAACAAGGAACTGAAAGTAAAGTCAAGAAACACCATCATAGTGCTTTACGCACTGTATGAGTTTGTCTCTGCTATCTTTTGAAGTCTTGCAAATTACTGGCGCAAACTCTATCTCAAGTGTTGGTATATACTTCAAAATGAAACCCTTTAAGTTTTGTATCTATTTTAAAGTTTTCTAACAAATATTTAAAGTAGAGCCTGGATAAAAATATATGGTTTGGATTTGGTGTTTGATTTTTTTTTTTTTTTTTTTTTTAAATTGTGGAACCCATTGTTTTATACATATATATATATACATATATATGGTATGTTCCTCTCAAATATCATAGTTGCAAACTCACAGTGCATCACTGAAAGAAGTAACACTGTAGTCACAAACACTTGCTGCAGCAGCTAATGATAAGAGTAGACTTTTCAATGTGAAAGAGTTCTACGTGGATGCTCTATGTCCTAACCCCTGAAAGACCAGGATTTAACTTTCATGATGACTGCTACAGTTGCCTATCTGTGGGAACACATTATTTCTTTCCTGCTACTTGGCAACCAGTTTCTGGACCTTCGATCATTAATCCATTTACATGTGCTCAAAAGGCAGGACCGTGGTCATCTGACCCAATCATCTCCATAGCATGGGCTAGAAAATATCCTAAACGTGTTTCTGTCTTTAGAAACGGAACATGTTTTAGAAACATCCGAACACAAGCCATTATTTTCTCTGTGTGGTTTCATGACTTTTCAGAAAAGAGAGTGAAATTGTCCTTTTGACTTTATACCTCCAGAGTCCTTACAAGCTCACAGTCAGTGAAACTAAGATCCTTTTGTCTAACTAGAGGTGCCTTGTAAGGGAAACTGAGGAGGAATGGCCAATCTGGATTCTGATACTAATGTGATAATAAAGGCAGTCTGTGAATCAATACCTTCTGATCTTCATCATGCTCATATATATATATTAGGTTCCTTTTTTTCCTCTCTCTTACACTCATCACCCACTGCCCTTACATGAAAGGGCTGAATTCTGCCCTTAGATCCCTGACTTCAATTGAATTTCAGTTTAAAGGCTGAGGGAAAATTTGGCACAAAAAATCCCATATATTCACACTTTTTTTTTGAGAACGTGAAGCTATGTTTGGGTGCAATAAACACCTGTCATCTTAAATAGTAAAGAATGTACTGCATTCTGCTTGTGTGGGGTCACTTTTTTTTAAGGATAAAAGTGCTTTAATTTCTAGTTAAATGCAAAGACACAGAGGAGGGACTAACACTTAAAAAGAGGTATTGTAAGGTGAACTACAAGTAAATCCAAAAAAATAGAGCACAAAATATTCTATTTTATGCAAAAAGACACAAAACTGCTGTTTTAATTCAGATGACCTTGACACAGCCATTTTTTTAAAATAATGATGTGCCTAATATTAATATGGAGATGACAAAAACTGGTTTAGACAGTTCCCAGTGACAGACAGGTAGTGATATCCTATGAAAAGCTTGAGCAGAACTCTTTCTCCATTTCAACAATTATATTTTTTTCTCTCCAAATTTAACAATAGATAAGACCTCCTAATGGCTTTCCATGTGTTCATCACAGTTACCTGTGTGAATTTGCAGTAATTAAGCAATCTGAAACACTGACTGACCCAGAGAGAAAGCTATTCCATACCACTGGTGTCCTTGAAATGTCTTCATCATCAAGCGATCTCTTCTCTTCATCTCAGTGAAAGCTAACGTCAGCACTACTGTGTAGCAACCCTTCCCCTATATTGCTATTGAAATCTTATAAAGATGCTTTTGTTTTATATTAAATAAAAAAAAAAGAAAAGAAAAAAAGAGAAAAATCCCACTAGCCAAACAGTGTAGGCAGAGAAATGGCCCTGTGAAAATGCTTCTGCTAGCAGGAAGGAGGGAAAGGGGGCTTGCTGGGGATAAAAACAGTCCTTTTTTTAAGGTCAAAAATATAATTAGCATTTGAAAGGATGTGAAGATGCACTACCTCAGGGACCACAATGGCCAAATTTGTGCCATTTAATGTCAACAGCCATTGGAGTTGTGATAAAATTAATAGAGGCTTGTGTGATTGATAACATACCTCATCTGCCATTCCAGTAGAAAAATCCCACAGGTTTAGCAGCAAGGAACAATGTTTAGATCACTTTTGAAAGGAAGCTGTGTGAAAGATGTACTTATGAGCTTTAATTAGCTTATGAAATCTGTGACGACCTTCCCCACTACCGGTATTAAAAAATAAAAATGTATTGTTTAATTATTAACTGTGGGAGGTGAGGTTAGTGTAGCTCTTTATTAACAGGACACTGTTTTTGGATACTGAAGGTCGAGAGTGAAGAGATTTTCTATAGTGATTTTTTAAATAAAAACCAGTAATTTATGTGACAAAAAGAAAGGTGGTGGATCACCAACAGTGAGGGGAGTTCCACAATGACTTGAGGTCTGAAAGGAAGCCAGGTGTTCTGTAAATACCGTATGCTTTAACTACAAATCAGTTTGTTTTTCTCTTACTTGATAGACTGCACCCATTTTACTACTCTATTCTGAAAAAATGTTTAAGTGTTTTGGCCCACGTGACTTTAAAAATCACACTGATTAGTTGTGTTATGAATCAGAAATGAAAGTCTTGCTTAAGGACACCAAGTCACAACCCTTGTAGGGGGCACATGTGTGATTCTGTTGATGTGAAAAGGCAGCCTGATCATTAATGTAAAGTATTGACTGCAAATCTATTTCATGTTTCTGGGACAATAGCTTTTTTACATTTTAAGAAACAGAGTTTTTTATTTGATTTAGAATAATATAGTGGTACAATTTTTAGATTTTTTTATCATTAATATTCCTTTGATTTGTTACAAACTATAAATTATGTAAATTAGTACAATAAGTAAACAGTTTGTCCTGCCTTTTAGTGAATATTATGCGAGACATATATTTCTAGTAGCATTTCTGTTTTTATCCTGCTGAAAACTGACCGAAAACCAATGGATAAATATTTAGCTGAATATAAGCCATGGGACAGGATCAGTGTTTTCATATGTTTTCACTAACATTTTATGTTATTAAGGTTTCAATCTCAGTGGAAAGATGTCCAGTGTTTAGAGTTGGGAAAGATCTAACAAATAAGCCCAATATCTTACCTCAGTGTAGAGAAGCACCAGGCTGCAACTCATCACAACCCAATTACTTCAGTGCTGATTTTTAGCCAAGACTTCCACTGTAAGTCCTAACATATTCCTCAATAGTAGCAATAAAACAAGTCTACCTGATCTGTCAAGAGTAGAGCTAGCCAGGGGAAATCACTGGGGCAAAAGGTGAACTGGTTAAACAAAAATTGAATCTTTGATGAAAAATTTAATCAAAACTTATATGTGAACAAAAAGGGTTATCCATCAAGATCGCAAAACTTCGACTGCAGCAGTCACCTAATGCATTAAATAAAGTGCTGAATCACTATGAATTGCCCCAGTGATGGTAACCATTCACCAGCTTCAGTGAGGAAAATACATGTCAGAAGAAAGGAGCCACAGTTATACTGTCCCCAGATGTCATTACTCTGCCACTGCCTCTGCCCTCTGAAAAATTGCGCAGAACCAATTGAAAAGTTCTTGAAACCCAATTATTTGCTCTGAATCAATAGTTCAGTGTAGGAGGTCACTAGGCCAGAATTTCTGTTGGTAAATCTCTATCACTTGAGCATTTGGCAGTAGCACACCATGTCTGATATCTTGCTTCCTGACACATTGCACAGGCAGTAAAGGCATAGGAGAAACAGGTGTAGATGCATAATGACTAATAAAGCCCACAAAACCTGAGGCATAGTTTACTTCACACAATATCCAAGTACCTTAGCCAAGAATTATCATCACGTGTAATGCTTTTAATAAATAAATTCATTCAAGAATTTTAACTGATGGGGAAATCTTCCTGAAGAGTCTAATGCTGTGATAACTTAATGGGACTATCCATATCCCAGCTGATAAATGCACAGCAATTCATGTCAAGATACTGGCACTTGGAAAAGCTGATGGACAGAATTATACTTTAAATACCACTTACCTCCACAGGCTAACTAGTGTCAAAAAAGACTGACCTTGGAATTGAGTAACAATGACAACATTGTTAACAAAATGCATGTAATACCAAAACAAAAGAGGAAAAACTTGTTTATTTTATATTCTTCAATGGATTGTTGAATGTAGTGAAGCATATTAATTTTCCTTTTTTGAAACAGTCTGTAAAATATGATGTTTTGAGACCACAGAGATTAAAACTCTATGCATATCTAGTAGCACTCATAACTATGACAAGGAGCTGAAGGAAAGTCTATAATTAAAATTATCTCAAATTTCCCAGAGAACTTTATTTTAAGCTGGTATGACTATGTCAGTGACTTGTTTGACTATGCCATTGACTTCTCTCAGCATAAACCACTTGGGCTGAAAAAAACTCTTCAAGGACAGATGTATTACTTCACCCTGCAATATTTTATAAATTTCAGCTATAATGATTTGTTGACCAGATTATTTACAATATTTCTGCCAAAAAAAGCCTATTCTTTCCAAGTTTTCAGAAAGCTGCCTGACATCCAGTTCGGAGGAAAAAGGATGAATGGTGAGAAAAGGGCCAGGCTTGTTAGTTTATGATGCAGTTTTCTGAGGACCATGTTCATACTGAGGGGCCTTTATTTCCTCACAGCTCTTAACAGCTGAGGGACTGTGTTTCACCTCTCACACAAGTACATGTGAAGGCCCCAATATAAGCCTGCAGCTCAGGGTGTGATTTCCCCACCAAGTTTCTTTCCAAGCAAAACAATATTTTCTTAAGGCAGTGAGCACCAGATTGGAAAGCAGGATTTTTGGTTCACTGTTAGCATCTATTGTTAGCAACAATATCTTCTGTTTGGGGTGCAAGGCACAACCAACATATCTCCACTTAGTGGCATCAGCCAGAACTGGCCAGACAAAGCAGGCTTAAAGGTAAGAGACATTTTTGCCACTAGCCAACATGGCTCAGACTATGGTGCAAGGGACAAGAAGATTTTTTTCCTGGCAAAAGTCATTGTACCTGCTCAATCAGAAAAATTAGTTTTCAAAAATTAAAATTTCAGGACCTTTTTTCAGTTGTTGTGGTTTTTCAAAATTTTCCTGTTCTCTCACTTCTCTCCAGTCACCAAGACTGGCAAATTGAATTCCTAAATTCTTTACATACTCTCAACCAAAGGAATCAAGCTCAACCCTGTGAGCTATATTATCTTAGTGCTCAGCTAGTCAGAGAAGTCAAATCAGTATTGATAACGTCACTCTAACTGCTTTAACTTAGCCTATATAGGGGAATAAGGGGTGCTAAACAGCAGCAGTCCCAGGAAGGAAGGAAGGAAGGATTGCTGTCAAACTTACTATCAGCGACCACCAATGAAATTTGAAGCATACGCTTGGGTGTGCAACTTGGACAGAGTATGAATTCTATATTCATATATAATTAACTCTCCATCAATTTTCCACTAAATATTTTATTATGTGATATCAAATGAAAGTGCATATATTTTTAATTGTAAATTTTGTTACATTATCAGTGAGAGTCATTGCTCCAGGTAAGACTTGGCACTTATTTGGCAATAAGTAGCCATTCTTAATGCTTCTGTCCTCCCTAAACAAAACTCTAACCTCACCAAAAACAACATATCACTTTTCAATGAAAGAATGTTTAAAAGAGAAAATCCTTTCCTGGTATGTTTGTACTGTTGAAAATAATTAATTCAGCAGTCTTTTGTGGCTCACTCATCTTTACCTGTGTGCAGTTTCCCCTGTCTTCACATGATGCCATTCTTCTACTCAGCTAATGACAATAGTTTCAGCACTCTATAACCTACTTTTGAAATAATCATCTTTATTTTAAACATACAGAATATGTAAAGTAGATTCACAGAAAAGAAGAAAAGGAATGTGTAATAGGCACAAGAGACTTTATTTACAAAAGCATTTTGGATCCAGAATCCTAACATATTTTGCCATTAGAGAACCCAGACCAATCACAATTTAAAGGATGCTGCATGGAACACTCTGGCTTGTACAGTCTTTAAGTAATCACAATGCAGATATTATTGTGATTCCTACTTATGTTGTCTGGTTTTGGGAAAGGACAGCCTGAAACACATTTTGTATTTTCTCATCCAGCAGGTACACATTTATTGGCTGGGCTTGTTGCTGGTTCTGCAAGTCTTGGAACAATTTGCAACTGCACATTTCAACGTGCCTCTGTTGAATTCAAATATTTGAATACCAAATAGCTTAGATGATAGAAAGTAATTCTATTAAGATCCCTGATAAGAAAAAGGGTTTCAGAGATGTGATTTTGAACCTATATACTGAAAGTTACATTGCAATCGCATATTTGCCAAAGTTTGGTGTGAAGTATAAATAATGATTATCATTACCCAAAGATTATCATTACCTAGTCACCTCTTAAAAGGTAATCTGCTCATAAAAAGTGGGATGCTGATTCTCGTATTCAGATAATTTTTCTGTTAATTTCTTACCTGTGATAAACAAGTACATAAAAAGGCCCTCTTGAAATATATAGGCAGATATTGAAAATTAAGCCATTTATCTATTAACACTTTGGCATGCTTCTCTGTAGGCAAGTAAATAGTTCAAAAAGAACCATTTACCTGATGACTTTCAGTACACTTTTTGCAGTTCACAGATGATTTATGAACAAACTGTGATATCCCCACATTTGTTCATTACTTTAAATAATTCTCATATTTCTGCAGTAAACCGTGATTTATTTAATATATCAATAACTTGAAGTCTCCATAGTTCTTGCTGTGCAGCAGTAAGTCTGTTGACAAGTAGTATAGCATGAATGTTCAGCCATCAGAAACAGTGTTTTGTACTGTACATTCCAACAAAACAAAGTCCCAAAATTCCTGTAGTCATTTTGTTTAATTGTATAATTTCAACATTGGTTTTGACAAATATCTGTCATTTAGTATAAACCTTTGATATTTGATTATCATTATTTCCTGTATGTGTGTTAGTGAAACTAACCCCTATCCAAGGATAGCTTGAGATCTCAAAATTGCTGAAATTCATCAAATAAATAATTCTGGATACACAAGTGTCCTAGCTGTGGAAAGTTTAAAGAACAAATGGATGATATTAAGCCCTATATAATGACTTATATGCTATCATCATGCAGATTCCTGCACTTCAGTGGCAGATAGATCAGAACCAAGAATTCTTACACAAAATAATGCAAATTTAATTAATATGCATTCATTTATAAATTCATATGAAATAAATAGTCTTAAATACAGTTTTTGGGTTATCTTCCTACTATCTACCCTTTGTGCTGTTTCAGCGATAAACATTAATGGAAATATTTATCTCAGAACAAACTTGAAGTTGGTAAAAAGAAAAACCACTTTCTTATTTATTTGTGTTTTCAAGAGCTTTATTACTGTTTATAGAAAAACATCAGATTCTGAGCCAACATTTAGGGATTTAAAACACACTCACAAAATACACACAACCAGCTGCATATGTACATATAAGCACACAGACACATGTATGCAACCCCCAGAGTAAACAGGAAACAAAAGTAGTTTTGGACTCCACAATTTCACCTGCATTCACTGTTCATGTATTTCTGAGCTTGTCTCTAATCCTGATAATTAGCCTCCTGGTACTGGTTCTGCTGAAGTGCCTGCAGTGCGTTAGAAATGTCAAAATGAATCATGGTAGGAAACACTATAGAAGATCTACAACAAGTACAGAGGGGAGGAATATTAAAAGTCAACAATACACAACACTTCATTCCCTTATTACTTGAAAAATATTAAGCAAAAACCAAAACACAATTTGATAATTGCAGATGAAAAGCAAAGAAATAAAGAAATAAAATTGTGGAAGTAAGAATAATTGAGAAAAAACAATGCTGTTAATCTCTTTTTTTTTTCCCCAATAAAGCAAAAGAAAGAAACACTTCCCAGGTTATAATAAAATATTAATACACTAAATGTTCATAATTTTTTTTCTACTGGTCACATTTAGCTAGGCAGAAATTTAAAAATTCTGCTGGCATGTTTGTTTGAAATAAAAAAGCCTGTAGGTCAAGCCTTTCTGAGAGAATGCCAAATGTCTTTGTGTCCAGTTATTTATGGTTTCAGATAATTGTACAGAAAATATCAAATTTGCATAGTGTGATTATTGCTGATTATTTATCTAGCAGTCAAAATGTTTCAGTGGTTCCTAGGATGACAGATTGACAAGTACTTAAAACTCATTCATTTCATGAAATTTGCATGTAATTAGGCAATAATGAAGGGGATGTTTGTGGACAGCGGATTATACTACAATATACTGGAAGTGATTCAAATGCTTGACAAAGTGTTAACATTATCTTCAGTTTCAACTAAGTCTTGAATGTTTGGCTCAAAAAATCAGTGGAAAAATGAAATGGGTTATGGAAAGTTACTAAACGCATTGCTATAACAAAGTATATATTTTTTACTTCACTCTTTGTCTATTTCTGCTTATTTATGCACTGTTGATGAATTGTACTTCAGATATTTAACTCATATCACATTCCATGCAGCTCATCTGTAATAGTTTTGCTGCCACTGCTTTGGTCATTATCACAGTGAAATCCTATGAAGAATGGCTTTCTTTGGTTTCTTGGCATCTGTGTAGTATCTGAATTTTAAAGCTCCTGCTTTGAGATTCATGCAAAAGAATGTGATTTTGAAGAACTGATTTATCATACAAGATATAATTTGTTTCTTAACCAGTTGTTTCTGCACAAATAGAATATTTTACTTTATGGTGCACACTTTAAGTGGAGGTAACCTTCACCAATGCTTTGTGATGGCTGACAATTGCAAAAGACTCCTACTTGTACAAAGGTAAAAAATTAGTTCAAATGTCTTGGTGTCACATTTTGTTTGTTTCTTTCAATTACATGAGCAGGTATATCCCTGTTATTAGCGGATTTAATGTATATGCATCAAATGCACTTCTACATCTCACTCCATAGTCAGTGGTCACACTTTTAACACATACTAGTGTGCAGGGACCTGTGTAATGAAATACATTATAATCAGCTGTTTCCAGATATTTCTCTCTCATTTTTGGTATATATTCTGCAAATTAATTTAATATACTCCCAAAGTAACAGTAAAGATGCCATATAACTTTTGTAAAAGGAGGTAGGTTTCTACATTTGGGATCTGCAAAGCAGACATGCTAATCAGGGAATAGCCTACGCTGGTCAGTAGAAAAGAGAGGTATTTTTAAAATCTGCCTATTCTGTTTTATGGAGTACAAGATCAGTGTCTGTTAAAGGGCAATGCATACATCTAGTAAAGCACCATAATCTGGAACCATGTCAACCGCTAATGGGATATTTTTTACCAAAAGTTTTGATGGTATTGCCATCCCTGCTTCTTTTTGCTGGGGGTACTGATTTAAGCTCCCACACAGGAGTCTTGGCATTTGGAATAACCAAATTCTAGAATAAGAATCTGAACTCTCTTGTCCTATGATTAAGCCACTCACATGAGGAGAAGTGATGTGCTGAGTCTCCAAGAACATGAATGCTCCAGCTACTGTGTTAGAGCATCACCCTCTTTCTGCTTGGTCCAGGCAATACTTAAATATCTTTAAAACAACTGTGACAGAAGAGACTGAGACAATGGTTTGATTCTGTAATCTTAGAGGCCTTTTCTAAATGTGATGATTCTATGATTATATGATTCTAGGGTTCTTGCAAATTTATCTGTTGCATGATATTTAAAAGTTCCTAAGGAGAGGATCCTCCAATAGCTTCAAGGTCAGAAGAGGGAAAACTAAATGAGCATCAAGTGCTCTGACTGCGCATCCTTGCCTGTGATGTGCAGAGGCACCTAGCTTCTCTGAATTCTCTAGCTGGTTCTGTGCAGCCTCTATTCCAGCATTCCTATTTTGACATGACTAAGCATCACATTTTAAACAGATATAAAAGCTCAAGCCTAATCAAAGCCTACAATGAGATACTTGCCAGGATCCCCAGTGCTGTTAAGACAGAAGACATTAGGTCATTAACACTCTCCAGAGCTGACCTAATGAAAACAACGACACCTGGAAACTTCAGGGAACTGTACCTATATGAATACTCAAAAAATGCTCTAAAACACTTAAATCTTGTACAAAATCTTTTGTGGATTTCGACTCTACTGTCTGGGGATAATGTGGTGGGCTTCTCCCACAGAGTCTCTTCATGATTCCTTGTAATGTCTGGATGTCTGAACTTTCAGTTCCGCCCTTCTGAAGCAGTGTAGGCTTCTAGAGGCAAGACACAAGATGCAAGACACGAGAGGCAAGATGCAGCCGCAAGGATGCAAGGTTTATTGAAGTGTTTGAAACCACAGAAGAACCTGATAATGGTCATGCAGGAATAGGAGCTTCTCCACCAAAAAGGCAGCAGAACTGGTAAGCCAAGTGAAGCGCATCCGCACCAGTTCACACAGTACAGCACACAAACACAAGGAGCTGGAAGCCATTGCACAGCAAAAAAACCATTACACAGTTACCATCATAGAGATATAGTGGAAGACTTGCACAGCTGTAGTGCTGCAATGGGTGACTGTTCAGAAGGGACAGGCAAGGAATGAGAGGTTGTAGGGCAGTCCTGCATGTTAGGGAGTGTTATACTGTCTAGAGCTGGATGATGGTGGTGACAGGGTTGAGTGTTGGTGGGTAAGAATCAGAGGAAAGGCAAACAAAGCAGATATTGTGGTGGGAGTCTATTGCAGACTTCAGCTGAGAAGGCTGAAGAGGCAGAAAAAATATTCTGTAAGAAGGTCTCATAATTGCTAATTGCTCTCATGAGGGACTTCAACTTCCCAGACATCTGCTGGAAATGCAACACAGTAGAGAGAAACAGACCAGGAGGTTCCTGGACTGCTTGGAAGAGAGCTGCCTGACACAGATGGTGAGGGAAGCAGCTAGGGAAGGCTCCCCATTGGATCAGATGGCAGCTGGTCACTAGTGGTGCTCCCTAGGGCTCAGTTTTGGGGCCAGTCCATGTTAATACCTTTAGCCATGATCTAAGTGAGGGGATTGAGTGTACCTCCAGTCAGTTTGCAGATGACTCCAAGCTGGGCAGGAGGGCTGATCTGCTGGAGGGCAGGAGAGCTCTGCAGAGGGATCTGGACCAGCTGGATCGATGGGCCATGATCAGTTGTATGAGGTTCAAGAAGGCCAAGTGCTGGCCCTTTTACTCAAGTCACAACAATCCCAGGCAGTGCTACAGGCTTCGGGCAGAGTGAGTGGAAAGCTGCCTGTGGGAAAAGGACCTGAGGGTGCTGAGCCACTGAACGTGAGCCAGTGGGTGCCCAGGTGGAGCACGCTGGCATCCTGGCCTGTACTGAAAACACTGTGGCCAGAAGGATGAGGGCAGTCATTGTCCCTCTGTACTTGGCACAGGTGATGCCACACCTCAAATCCTGTGTTCAGTTTTGTGCCGCTCACTACCTCAAACACACTGAGGTGCTGCAGCATTTCCAGAGAAGGGCAACAGAGCTGGTGCAGGGTCTGGAGCACAAGTCCTATGAGGAGAGGCTGAGGGAGCTGAGGTTGTTTATGCTGGAGAAAATGAGTCTGAGGGAGGACCCTATTGCACTCTACAACTATCTGAAAGGAGGTTAGACACAGATAGGGTTCGATTTCTTATCCTAAGTCATAAGTGATGAGAGGAGATGGGGCTAATGCTATTCCAGAGGAGATTTAGTTTGGGTAGGGTTGTCAAGCCTTGGAACAGCATGTCAGGGGAAGTGTTGGGAGTCACCATGCCTGGAAAGTGTTCGAGAAATACGAATGTGGCACTCTGGGACATGGTTTAGTGGTGGACTTGGCGGTGCTGGGTTAACAGTTGGACTCAACGATCTTAGAGGTCTTTTCCAACATCAGCAATTCAATCAAGCAGTGTAGCTGTCATATGCAGTTATGAACCTGATAAGGTTGTATCTCCAGAGACCATGTGGTATCACCTTCTGGGAAGTTTGCTTGTATGATGACATCAGTTGGTAAGTATTCAGACTCCGCCATCTTTTTGCAGATCAATTCTAATCCATTAAAAGTCTGGATCCTGCTTATTAACAATTTAGGTCATCCTATGAAAGATAGAATGGATACAGATGACAGAAGTTTAACTAAAAGTAATTAGTATTATGTGAGATAAAAACACTCCATCTTGGCTAGCATGTGTGCACGTAAGATTTGTGCACCCCTTTCATCTGCAACACAAATATGTCCTCTTTTCTGGCACTGATCCCCAGGTGTATTCCCACAGCAGAATTCTTATCAAGAAGTTTATTCTGCACATATCTAATACAAGATCTTTCACCCTTCTTGCCAAAGCAAATGGCTTAAACATTTGTTCAGAAGCAGGAAAAAATTCTGTACTCACTGATGACTACATATTGAGTTCTATCAAAAATTTTGGGAGCATTTTTCAGAAACGATTTCACATTAAAGAGGCAAAAATGTCAGGAAAAGGAGGGGGAGAACATTCAAGCCCCTCATGGACCTTTCTCAATGAGTTTTCTACATCGTATTCTCAAATGCTTTATGTAACCTGAATTAATTACTAAATCTATTCCCTTCATTATCTAATTAACTCATTCCACTGATTTTTTCCCCCTGTCTTTTAAAAAGCTGTTCAATTACTAACATTTCAGCATCTGCTTCTGTATTCTGATGCAAGGCAGAAGGATCTGATAGTTCTTTTAACTCGTTCCGACATGTGAAATTTCAGAACCTTCACATTCTCCCCCAGTATATAGTTAGCTACCCATCTGGTTGGCTTTTTGATCGAAGGGTTTTCTCGTGTCAGAAAAGCCATATGAGAAAAATGAGAGGAGTAGGTAGAGCACAACGGGACCATAAGCCATATCGCTAGGCACAAGGAAAACAAGATCACCCTTTATGGTTTCAGACAGAGGAAGAAGAGAAGACAACACTTGTATAGTGTACAAGGTGGCAGTTGGAAAGGTTAGGGTATAAGACCTGAGCTTCTGTGACAGTGAAAAGAATGAAAAGAAATGTTCATTCTTTTATTTATTCACAAAAGAAGATAGTGCAAGAAAAAGAAAAGTCTTTGTGGTTCCTGGGGGCTTCCCTAGTCTCGGGGGTTCTTTAAACTGCATCCAAATTTTTACTTTGGACCCCTTTTTAAAGGTCTTTTATGGATACAGAATGGTTTCATAGCTGTGAAAGGATTACCTATCTTTGAACTATGGAGTTCGATAGTAAAGAATACTAGATTATTCCTTGTAATGTATTCATTTCTTTCCTGCTATTCTCTGTGTTACTTAACATTTTGATTTCTGCATTGCAATTACTTTAAAATAATTTAAAGGGCCCTCACTAGAAATACAGTTCTGAGCTAAAGTTTGTCCTTCATGAGCTGTCAGTTTTAACTGAGCTACAGCTGGTGTTTACTGTTTTTGGAGATATTTGATGGGCAGTGGTGCTGATTAGTTATCTGCCTTCACACTGGATTATTTTTGGTTTTTAAAAGGAATAGAGAGAATGTGCATGGGACTTTGTTTGCTCTCAGAGTATACACTCTTTATGTTCTAGAATTGCCCAAAGTTACGAGCCTCCTTGCCTCACTTTTCTAAGTGACTTGTTTCTTTCCTGGGTAAGGACTGTTCAAATTATACTGTTGATGATTTAAAAAGCCCTTACATCCTCAAAAATTCTATGCTTCCCTGTCCATCAGCCTCATTCACTTCCTCCTGCTCCAACACCAAAGAATTCAAAGTGATGGTGCTCAAAGAAACTGGAAGGGTTTTCCCCTTTCTTTTAGGCAAGTGATATTATTCTCAAAGGAAGGAAGCTACAAATTAAGGCCAAAAAACGAATGAAATTAATGTAGCATCTCAGGATGCAGTTCTCTATTCCCTTCCATGAGCAAGAAAGGAGAGTTCTGATCATCTTTCCTCCTTCCTGAAAGATGAGATGAGTGAAGGGTACCTAGAAAATGACAAGGAGTTCCTGCAGCAGATTATGCCGCACCTGCTCCAGAGATATGGATGGGAAAAAAAATCCCTAGGAATCAGAAAAAATGCAGAGCTAAAGCTGCAATAGCACAAAGAATTAATGAGTAGGAAACCTGCTAAGTGGGGAAGACAGAGACCAGGTTCAACATGAGTTACATATCAGGTTTCTAAACTATAGAATATATGCAGAAAACTAATTTTTGCATGCACTGGAGAAAGTGGATTTGAATCTTAAGACCTTTGAACCTTCAGTGTTCTCTAGGAGTCCTGAGAGAAGCCCTTGATAGTACCGCAAGCCATCCTGTGGTTTCCCTGTCATTCAGTGTGTGCTGGATACCAGGCTCATCACCTGTTCTGTGACATCTGGGGCTTTTGCATGGGACCCCAAATGGCACTTGATTCATCACCTTTGCTAATACAACTACAGCAATGTTACTTTTCATGCTTCCTTACAATCACAACATGGCTGCAGTATCAAAATATTACTAATGGCAACGATTTGTGCCTAGATTCTATCTGTGCCCAACATGCCTTTTTCTAAGACAAAAAGTGTCTCTGCTTTTTAACATCCTATGTTTCTTTCATACACTATTTGGGCAGATAAGCTGGCCGTCAGAACTGTGTAGAAAGAGACTGAGAGGTTTGACAGCCACAATTACAACAGTATGCGGTGAGTCATGGAATGGCTGAGTTCTGGGAAACTGGACAGTATCTACTTGTGGGTACTACCCAGAGAAGAGCATGACACAGGGTTTCAGTTCTCCCCTTCAAGCACTGTGTGGCCAGGATGAGGCTAGTTGTGACTCCCTGCTACCATGCCATTAGCACCCAGGGCAGGCAAAGTAAGTTTTTAGCTTCTCCATCTTGGTGTAAGATCCCTTTGGATTCTGTTACTGACTTGAAAGCTGATCTGAGTTTCTAGATCTGATTGCACTTCTCAACAAAATTTCATCTTTAAACCCAGTCCCCCTCCACACAGTACATGGAAAGGAAGTCTTGTCATTCAAGTCGATGAGTGTGCTTTCAGCAGCTTAAATGTAACCTAAGACAACAGGCATGTAGCAGTAAAAGTCTAGTGTAATCAGTGCCTCATCTCCTGCTATCATCAAGCCTTTTTCCTATCCTTGCACTTGGACAGGAGAAGAGCCGTTCCTAGAGCTGTGTCTTCCATCCCTACACCCTTTATGAATCAAGGCAATGCTGATGGCAGACCATGACCAAGGTCCCAGGGCATCATTTTCAGTATAAAGAAAGGTTAAAAGTGATGGAAGAGAACCTGGCATAGAAACAAAATTAGACTATATCTTTTTGTTTGTTTGTTTTTGAGACAATGAATAACATCTGATTCCTTCAAACACTGATAATGTTTGCACAGGAAAATATTCAGCATGAGAAGTAATATTGAAATGTGGTCCAAACAGTCTGAGTGGTTCACAGAAAAAGCAGTGAGAATGACCAAAGGGTTGTATCATTTTAGTTGCACTCATGGCAGTGGTCCTTTGCCACAGATCAGGTTGTCACAGGGCAGCAAATCATAGATGATGTGGAACGGAACTCCTCAGAGCATTGTGAAATGAGCAGAGATTTCTTTCTGATGTGTGATATTTTACCCCCAAGCAACAAGGTATGGGCTCCTTGTTCCCCATACGGGGTCTTCCTTTGCTTATCAACAGAGGTTTTAGGAACAAGATGAAGGAGAAAACCCTTCTCATATGAGTATGAGAACTCTAACAGCTATGTTTTGCAGCAGCCAGACACTTTTCCAGGAGTTGTTAGAGAGCTATAATAACCTTTCATTTATAACAACCTGGATAATAGTGGTCATGGTCTAAAAGGCTGGGGAACGATACCTCGATCATAGAAGTACCTATTGTTTGAAGAAAAGAATGGTGTTGGAGTGTTCCTTTCAAATCCCAGGCAGCGTTTGAACACATCATTCATGCTCAAGCACTGTAACTAGCGGAGAAAGAAAAAGGACTGTGCCACAATTATAACCACATGCTCTGAGTCATGCAGTTGCCGAGTTCTGGGAAATTATAAGGCCTCCAGTTCTGGGCATTGACCAGACAAGATGACAGTGTTAAGAAAGCCCCCATTGATCACAGGGGCAGAACAAGAGAAAACAGCTGTAACAACTCGGAAAAAAGGCTTGACAGCTCAATGAAGATCTCTGCACTGTGCTCAGAAGCAGCCAAGAAAATAATCAAAGTGTTGGGATTTAGAAACAGCTAAGATTTGTAGAAGGGGGTAGAATATCCCAGAGCATAAGGTGTTGGGACAAACTTCCCTTGTAGGCATGTTATACCTGCTTTATTCAGAGACCTGCATCTTTCCATAAAGTTGGCACAAGGAGACACTGAGAGGTGATAAATGGTTAGATGGACCACTGATCTGATCCAGTAGTGCAATTTCTCCATTTCTGACAGTTGACTAGAATCACAAAGTTAGCCTGTGGCACAAACTGGTATTAAACCTTTATCTCAAGAGTCCTTGTTCAGTTTCTTTAACCATAAGACCATCCTTCATCTCCAATTTCCTCTTTCCATTTCTTCTGAAAATATCAAAGGAGCATAATTTCTCCTAATATTGTAGCATTCCAGTCCTGACCAAAACCAGGAAGCAAGCAGCAGGTGAATAAAAATTAAGCTGACATTTTCAAACTTCAAACAAAGATCTGTGTGAGGCAAGGAATGGTTCTGTTAATTTAATCCAAATTGGTTCACTCAGCTCTGGTGATAATCTGATCCATACCACAGCAAGTTTGCAGTCAGAAGAACAAAAATAGTGTGTGAATTATGCTGAACCCAAAAAACACAGTCTGTTCATGACCATACACTCAGTAGTTCAGGATGGGAGTCGGGGAAGTGGGAGGGAGGGATGGGGTGGGGTGGTGAATAAAACTCAAAAGTAGTTGGCCTGGTGCTTAACAGCAGTGGAGGGTGAAAAAAAAAAAAGAGAAAAAAGAAAGAAAAGCAAACAAAAATGTGGCATGTATAAATGGAGGTATTAAACCTAAATCAGAGGAAATATCCTAGCACTATGTAAGAAGCCAGTGAAACCATATTTTGAAAACAATGTGGTTCCCTAGCCCTCTTGTATTAAAGGCATATTATACAAGTGGATTTACTGTATTGAAGGTTAAGAAAGTGGCTAAAAAGAGGCTAGAAAGAGGTCACTGAGGGGTTAAAAGTAGCATACATTTTATTGAGAAAACAGCCTGGTCAAAGACATGCAGAACATCTGAAAGCAAAAATGTGGATGTTCCAGTGGTGAGTGGGCTATTCATACATCCATAAACAGAAAATACAGCAGAGAGAACTGCCTGTTCTAGGGTCAAATTTTGAAATTCTTATTATATTTTTATTCTTTGTTTATTTGGTTATGCAGTGACTTTGTCAGTATTCATTTGAATACAGAGAACTACAGGTCAGATCAGGCACTTGAGATCTGTGAGTCAAGACAGGAGTTACTGTACACAGATATTTTCCTTTGCTCTATGAATATTAAGCTACATTCACCACTCCATTTCCCCCCAGTTATGAGACACTGAAGTTGACTGCTTTATATCGAAAACATCTCTCCTTCCCTTTACAGACCCAGCACACAATGGGTCTGCATTTCACACACCACTCCCTGGTGATCTGCACTCCTTTTGGTTCTCATCAGCTCTTTGGGAACTGCTTACATTTGGTTCTTGCATGGGGTGTGGGTGGTGAACAGAAAATCCTTCTTTCAACCTTCCCTACACACATCTGTGTAGGGCCTGTAAATTCAGTCTTTGGTAGCCTCTTTAAAGGATAACACAAAAAGCCCTAAAGACATCTCCCACCAAATGCTGTCAAGTTGCTGAATCAGTATTAATATGCATCATTAAATTTTTCCCAGTCATTCATAACAGAAGAAAAAAAATGATTGAAATAAAAGGTAATAATTCTGCTCTCCATGTATTAAATAATGCTTTGTAAAAAGCAAAAGATCAGGGACTTTTAGTCCATCTGTTTTGCAAGGAAACACCTTTTAACTCTTTACACTTGCTGAAACATATTTTAATGTGTATAAATTGATATAATGATAGCCACAGGAAGGGAACTGTAGTGTTGCTATTTTTAACACAAGAAGTTACTTCAAGCCTCTAGTCAAAACTATATTGATCCCTTTTCCTACGAACCAAATGCCTTATTCATCTGTTCCAAGTTATTTTTTTCTAACCATTTGTCATTTACATAACACTGAGTAACCAGTCTTGGGAATGTCCTAAACTACAGAAAGCCTCTATAATAATTTCTGACACAGGGGATTTCATGGAGAAATCCTTATATTCATCAGCTGCAGATTCATTGCACTTTCTGTTTGACTAACCATTTCCTAGTGGAACACTGATATTTTATTTGGCTGCCAATAGCTTCTAGCACAGGAGAACAGTTGTATTCTTGAAACTGGCTATCGGAAAGAATTTCCATGCTTATTTTTCCTCTGTGAGCGTGTGCATATGTGTGTTTAAATGTGTGCATGCACGTGTATGCAAGTATTTTAATTAAACATGTTGGGTATAAGTTCTCCTTGACACATCTGTGCTCATTAAACAAGAAAACAAAGTCAGTGTAGTATGACCCTGGATCGTCTACATAATTAAGCCATTTCATTTAGAATGTTTTTTGTTTCTTCTCTCTCTTCATGTCTCACTTTCAGTCAGATATGTTTCTTGATTAATACACTGGCTG
This sequence comes from Oriolus oriolus, assembly GCA_013400235.1. Classification (NCBI taxonomy): domain Eukaryota; kingdom Metazoa; phylum Chordata; class Aves; order Passeriformes; family Corvidae; genus Oriolus; species Oriolus oriolus. The sequence goes on along the minus strand of VXBT01007147.1, from coordinate 299,931 downwards.
TTCCTGAAGAATTGGTTGCTTCCTATAGTCTGCAGAAAGATTTCTATGAATGGATTTTACTTTGCATTGAAAAGGAATCCATGTAGGTTGCCCTGAATTACTTTTTCCACTGTCCTAAAATATGAGCTCCAGTAAAGCAAGAACAAATTCTTCAGCTAGGAGAGAGATAAAATGTCACCTAGCACTACATTTTTGTTTCTAGCTCTGTCCCTTTGTGTTTCTAATTATCTTCCCATCCATAGTGTGTTTCTCAGCAGGAAGAAGAAAGGAAAAAAAAAATAAACTAAGACTCTTGAAATGAGACTTTCCAAAAATGAAAATAACATTTTATCATCCTGGGATTTTCAAGAATCATGAAAAGAAATAGTATTACAAAATGCATCTGAAGCTGGAGTTTACTATCTTAATGGATTTCTCTGTTGAGTCAGGCTATCTTTGTTCTTTCAGCAAATCTGGGAATCCTCAGATTTATCCTTATGTACAGGGTGGCAGAATAAGGATGTGGAAACCAGTCATACTTTGAAATTCTACTGGATTTAGTTTGCATCTTGAATTCTCTCAGCAATTTTAGCACTTGCTCTATTCGGTTAATACATTTTGGGTCTCAATACCCTTCTTTTCTCCCTGCTCTTTTCTTTCTATTTCTTAAAGGTTTTGTTGGTAAAATCTGAGAGCACATAGTTTTGAGAAAATACTTCTTCCTCATTCAGACATATGTATTAGAGGGATTTTAGCGCTTTCACAGTTTATGAAATATTTAATGAGACACGATAGTGGGAGTTTTTAAAATCATTATATTTGGCAGTACATATGTGGACATACATTCACTTTTTATTGTTTCTTTGTCTGTTTCTTTTTTCTTATTTTTTTTTTTTGTGTTTGCCTGCAAGTTGAATCTAGTTCTATTGTACTAGTCTCTCCCACAGGAGTAAAATTTACTCAGCAAATATCTTTTTCCATCCACTTAAAACATTCTGCTTCTGCAGTTATCCATTTTGTTAGATACAAACACCAGAACAGTTTGGTCAGCCAGCATAAAAGGGTATAACCACAGAAAAAGTGAATTCAATGGTTTTGAGGAAAGCAAATCTTTGACAGAATTTAACCTGTTATGAGAAAAATTCTTAAGTTCAGTGTTTAAAAAACTTTACAAGAGAAGGGGAAAAATGGTGCCAATATTTCCCAGAAACACTCAGAAAAGATGCCTGAAAAAGTGTAGCATAGAAATGAATCAGAGAGATCGTCAAACAGATGGGTGCCAGGACTTAAACACACAATTCACCTTTTCCCTTGCTACTATAAGAAAACCAGATAAATAGATTAAAAAAACCAAGATGCACGAAAGGGGAAGTCTGCTGCCTGGAATCCTGAGGTAATTTTTCTAGTGTGTATTTTCGAGAGTGTAAGTGTTTGTGTGTATGTGGCTCCTCCTCTGAAAAGTCTCTTCTCCCACTCTGATTTAAAGCATATATCAGTTATTATCCAAACTGGAATATGTCCCTGCCATATCATAATCCTAATCCTAGTCTATCTGGCAGAACAGTTTGCTAGAAGAGTTTAATTTTTCAGTACCATTTGTCCTCAGTGAGAGCTGCCTTCTATTCAAACATTATAAATGAACCTTCTTTTGAGTCCCTCGGAAATGCACTGTATCATTCACCTGCTGTCAGATTAGCTCTTGTTACTTGATATCTCTCGTGGAAAGTACAGAGGGGATTTCACCAGTTATAAACTCTCCTTATCTTCAAGTTCTTTGGACAGACTTCAGATTTCCCCTGGATCTTCATCTTTAACTTTTTCAAATTGTTTTACAGTTCAACTTTCCAGCTTCATACCTGATTTTCCCTCCTACTTTAGGTACTTTTTATTTACAGGTGGAGAAAATTAGCTGGAGTAGGGCTACTAGACTTCCTTTTTCATAGTAAGATACATTACCTATATCTCTCAAAATCCTTTTTGTCATCTGAAAATATATATATTGAAGTTCCTGGACAATTGAAACTAGATTATATCAGACTACACCCACTTTCCATGGCTTTTTTTAAAAAGATAGGCACCTGTCAGATATAAAAAGGGCAAATGACATCTCATTGCTTCTAAAATGTGGTCTTAACTCAACCTTCATCAATGGTGCCTCACCTCACTATTTTCAGCTTGATTTTTTTATTTCCAAGTTTCCTGAGACATTTTACATTCCTACACACATCCTTCAGCTGCATAAAATTAATGGTGTGACAGAAGGAAGATTTAAAGAGGAAAGGAAAATTTTGTTTCTTGATTCTTCGAATCTGGATGTACTTAGAATGCTTGTTATATCTCAATTTTTACATCAAAATGAAAGAAAGAGGAAGTCTGGGAAAAATAAATGTGTTGTTGAGCAGTCTTTTACTTCTGTGAAAGAGCAGAAACTCTCAGGACGTAATGATACATAGAGATTGAAAGATGCATCTCCATATTCACTGCAGTCTGGGAATTTCTTCTTTCTCACTCCAGAACTTCTATCTCACCTGAACACATACTTTGCTCTAATATGCTTAGAGGTCATAGAGAGGCATTTGTTTGCACCTAATCTTGGATGTCCAATGAACCAGACATTATTACAGGAACCTTTCCTGAAATGGAGTAGCAGAAGAAAAAAGGCAAACTGCCTAATACTACATGATGCCTGTACATTACTTTCATGCCACATAAATAGTCTTGCTAATATTTTTCAAACTTCCTCTCATATAAGTCACTTGTCATTGTCCAAATGCATTATTTCCATACACAGTGTAGAATGTAGCCCAAGGTACTTGAGTATTGGATTATGAAAATATAATGATAGTATTCCAGATAAAACCCCATATGTATGGTCACAGAAACACAGAATCACAGAATCCCTTAGGCTGGAAGGGATTCTCTTAGATCATTGAGTCCAACTGTGAACCAAGTCCACCACTAAACCATGTCCCAGAATGCCGCATTTGCATTTCTCGAACGCTTTCCAGGCATGGTGGCCCCCAACACTTCCCTTGACATGCTGTTCCAAAGCTTGACAACCCTATCCATAAAGAAATTGTTCCTAATATCCAAACTAAATCTCCTCAAGCACAGCATGGGTCCATTTCCTCTCATCTTGTTGCTTATCACTTAGGATAAGAAATCGAACCCTATCTGTGTCTAACCTCCTTTCAGATAGTTGTAGAGTGCAATAGGGTCCTGCCTCAGACTCATTTTCTCCAGCATAAACAACCTCAGCTCCCTCAGCCTCTCCTCATAGGACTTGTGCTCCAGACCCTGCACCAGCTCTGTTGCCCTTCTCTGGAAATGCTGCAGCACCTCAGTGTGTTTGAGGTAGTGAGCGGCACAAAACTGAACACAGGATTTGAAGTGTGGCATCACCTGTGTCAAGTACAGAGGGACAATGACTGCCCTTATCCTTCTGGCCACAGTGTTTTCAGTACAGGCCAGGATGCCAGCGTGCTCCACCTGGGCACCCACTGGCTCACGTTCAGTGGCTCAGCACCCTCAGGTCCTTTTCCCACAGGCAGCTTTCCACTCACTCTGCCCGAAGCCTGTAGCACTGCCTGGGATTGTTGTGACTTGAGTAAAAGGGCCAGCACTTGGCCTTCTTGAACCTCATACAACTGATCATGGCCCATCGATCCAGCTGGTCCAGATCCCTCTGCAGAGCCTTTCCCTCATGCACTAAATAGGTCACCTTGTCACAGGAAGAGATCTGGTTGGTCCAGCAGGATCTGCGTTTCACAAAGCCATGTTTGTGCTGGCTGTACCTGATCCCCTGGCTGTCCTGTATGCACCATGTAATGACACTCAAGATGGTCTTCCCTAGCACTGAGTTCAGGATCACAGGCCTGTACTTACCCAGATCCTCTTTTCAACCCTTCTTGAAGACAGACATCACATTTGCCATCTTTCAGTCAACTGGGACCTCCCTGCTTAGCCAGGACTCCTGGTAAATGATGGAAAGTGGCTTGGTGGCATTTCCACCAGCTCCCCCAGTACCTTTGGGTGGATCCCATCTGGCCCCATAGATTTGTGTGTGTGTAAGTGGTGTAACCGGTTACTGACCATTTCACCTTGGATTATGGGGTCTTCATTCTGCTCCCTGTCCCTGTATTCCATCTCAGAGGCCAGGTACCTGGAGAACATTTGGTTTTGCCATTAAAGAGTGAGGTATGAAGGCATTAGGCACCTTAGCCTTTTCCTTATCTTTTTTCACTCTGCTCCTTTCCTAACCCAATAAAGGACAGAGATTCTCCTTAGCTCTCCTTTTGTTGATGATGTAGATATAGAAACATTCTTCGTCATCTTTTGCAGAAGAAACCAGATTAAGTTCTAGTTGGGCTTTGAATTTTCTCTCTGCATAACCTTACAACATCCTTGCAGTCCTCCTGAGTTGCCTGCCCCTTTCTACAAAGGCCATAAACTTTTGTCTTGTTTCCTGAGTTCCAGCCAAAGTTCTCTGTTCAGCCAGGCTGGTCTGCTTCCCTGCTGGGTCATCTTTTGGCACATTGGGTCAATCTGCTCCTGCATCTTTAAGATTTGATTCTTTAAGAATGTCCAGCCTTCCTGGATTCCTTTTTCCCTCAGGACTGCCTCCCAAGGGGCTCTCTCAACCAGTATACTAAAGAGGTCTGTCCGTCTCGTAGTCCAAGGTGGCAGTTCTGCTGGCCCCCATCCTTGCTTCTCAAAAAATTGAAAATTCTGTCATTTTGTGATCTCTGTGCCCAAGAGACCCTTTGACCATCACATCACCCATCAGTGTCCACAAATAGCTGATCCAGTGTGGAGCCTTCCCTAACTGGCTCCCTCACCATCTGTGTCAGGTAGTTCTCTCCCACACACTCCAGGAACCTCCTGGACTGTTTCCTCTCTACTGTATTGCATTTCCAGCAGATGTCTGGGAAGTTGAAGTCCCTCATGAGAACAAGTGGTAGCAATTGTGAGACTTTTCCCACCTGCCTATAGAATATTTTTTCTGCATCTCCATCCTAGCCTTTCCTCTTGATATTATACAATTTAACTTCTTGAAGCCTTAAGGGGTTGTTCTAGCAGCCTAGATCTGATGCTTCTTAGTATTTGCTGAGCACAGCTTAGCAGCAAAGACCACCACAGGTGGAAGTCTTTGTACCTGAGACCAGTAACAGCTCAGAGCATCTGTGTGAGATCTTGTCCTGTGTGTCAGGTCTCTTGGGAATTAGTCCATAAGCAGAGAAAAACCAGTCTGTGGTAGGAATCCTTCAGCCATACACTCCTCTCCTGTCCTCTTCTCTGTCTTTCACCATCCAGACTGCCTTTTGTCTGGGGTGTCAGTGACAGTGATATGAAAGTTACCCGGACACTCCTTCAGACTTATCAGTGGTCTTTTGCAGACCACAGCAATCCTGAGATGAGAATCTGATGTACTGTGTCTTTCGGAGATTTAAGATGATGAGTAAATATTTTAATTCTGGCCATAGAATACCTTTTATCACCATCTCCCTTTGTCCCTTTCTCCTTTTTTACCTCTTTCCTCTCCTTTCTGCATCTCACTCTTCTAAGATCTATTTAATTACACCCATAGAAAAGAAAATGCTGATATCAAAAGAGCAATTCCCTCTTTTGATTTCCAATTCATTTTCCCCTCTCATTCAAGAGAATAGAAATATACAAAGTAATTTGGTATATAAAATGATTCCCCATAATTTTAATCCTTTTAAAGTGCTTATGGAGATTATCACAGTTTGATTTATTTTGACAAGGGGTGGTAAAAATTGTAAGAACAATAGTCTACTAAAAATGTTTTAAGAGCCTGTTGCTGTGTTACAGGAACGAACATTTCAGGTGTTTCATGGGTTGGGGGACAATTTCCTAATACAGCTAAGTGAATTAAAGTAACACAAGGACAAGCCTTCACAATAAGTAGAAATGGACACCATTTTGCTAATGCTTGAAGATTTTTTTCCAGTAGTTAAGAACATTTTTCTGGTCTGTGTCTTCATTTTATTGCATCTTCTTTTGCTTTTCACAGATCAGGCAGCTAGATGTCAGAGCTACAAGGGAAATCACAGGATTGCCTAAATTTCTGAATCACAGGACCTGCCCTACCAAGGGTTTGGGTCTGACCATATTATCGAACATCTCCCAGGTAGAGTCACAGAGTGAGACGCAGAGCCCAGCCCCATGATCTTATAGGTTTTACCTGACCTCCCTTTTACCCAAGATTTCTTTGTTTTGTGTGATGAAATTTTGTCTGTCTCTGTTTTGAACGGAGTGTAGTAGCTCAGCTCTCAAAGGACAAAATGCAGCGACTGCGAATGCAGTAGCAGTGACGAAAGGCATTCTCAGAGTCAGACTCGGCACTCAGCTCCTCAGTAACGTCATGGCCCCACGGAGAGAGAATGGGTCTCACCATGTGCTGTACACAAGGCTTACTCTGCTCTATGCAGCAAGGTTTATTCATCAACAACATGAAGACAGGCTGCTCCATAACCCTACTATGAAGGTGCAGTCATTTGGGGTGATCTGCTTGTGTCAGGATTAGGAATGCCACCATAGAAAAAACCACAATGGTAAGAGCATGTGTGTGCAGTCTTACCTTGGCCTCCATCACCCAGATATTTTGTGGTCCCAGTGTCTTACACTGGAAGAGAAGAAACATGAAAGTGAAAATACTAGCTTTCCAAGACCAATAATTCCATCACACGTACTGAAGCCATCTTATCTAAGGTAAAAATCATCCCATTGCCAGAAATCATTAGAAAATATATATGAAGATTTCATGACATTCATTTCCCCTTGTTCTGTATTTATGCTTGTAACTTTGGATCTATTAAATTTTGGTCATTGAAGATACTTGTTATTTGTGATGGATAATATAAGCTCTTCAGGATAAACCTCAGCTTTTAGAAAATGGTATTTCTGGAGAATTGAACCTCAAAAAAAAAGCATGGAAAAGATACCACGGGAAGAGCTCAGCATTGTGAAGTATGTAACATATAGAATTCAGAAAGTAATCAGTTGTTATCATAAGATCATTTTTTAACTAAAAAAATCTAAATTTAAAACTATTTCAAAGAAATAATGATCTTTACAAATACATTAAAACAGCAGAAAAAAAATGAAAAGAGGAAGAGGGTGAATAACAGGGCAGGCAAATGACTGATCTTTCTGTGTGGTTTTCACTCGAGCACGAGAAGAATGATTACATCCCTACAGCAGTCTTCAAAGTGTTAGAGTCAGAGAGTGGAATAGGAAATGAACTGCAGTTCAGTGACCCTCTGTGGCCTGAACAGTGGGAGCTGGTAAGCACAGCATTTCCACTTTATTCACTTCTCTTTTTTTCAGCCACTGTCAGTAGAAGGCCTTCCCACACACATGCTTTTGCATCTTTATTGTAACCTGAAAAGAACTAAATGTAGCAGATCTATCTATGTATAGGTGGATATAATCTGTATGGGTAGATTTCTCAATGCTCTACATACACTTAGGCTTATTACACGTGTATGATATAGCAATGAATAATGATAGTTTTCCTGAAGAAGTCTGCTTTCCAATTTGGAATAGAATACATACTGAGACATGAAACTTTCTTTGTGCTTCATTAGGGATAAAACCCCAAGTTGGTCACCTAGGTCTTCTTGGAGAATAGATATAAAGTACCACTTTCAGCCTGGTCTGTAATTTTCTGCTTCCTTTGTCATGAAATGTCGACAAAATTCCCTTGGTAAAATTTCTCTCCAGGAAAGGAAAGCAACCTATATAAATATAGCCACAGTGTGATGTCACTTAAGTGATGCTCAACCTTCACATCTTGATCTATTCTCATGATATATGTGAGAAGGGTAATCTAATGCTTAATAAAATTTCTAATGCACATCACAGTTTTCCATACAATTGCATCTCTGAAATGGTATGATAAAGTTGCATGTAAATATACCCAGGAGGTAAACCTGCAAGATGTTACAGTATACGTATCCTTGTAGACAAGTTGAGAGGCTGCTGATGATACAAGTGAGATCCTTTTTCACCTTTTTGTTTTGTAACTGGACATCCCTTGATCTTTGAAATGGAGTTCCAGATTTTTCAATGTGTTTAATTTAAAGAAGAAGTGAATTCTTAATCACATCCAGATTTACCAAACTTTTTTACTAAGGTTCAGAAGCAGCTCAGATAAAAATTATCACTTAGATGCTTAGGGAAATAGTGGATTGAGGAAACCATGGGTTTTTTCTTTTTCTCAGTAGATTATGATGCCAAATTTTCCTTTTGTTCACTATGACTGAGGGAATCACTGAAGACTGTGTGTCAAGGAAATGAAAAATCAAGTCTGTAGTCTGATTTTCGTGCTTCTGTTTAAAAGAAATCTCTGTATTTCTGTTTAAAAGAAATCCAAATATTCTTGGTACTTCTTTTCACTGCAGCTTCAGTTCTGCTTGATGCTATTTGGACTCTTGGAAGAGAAGTCTAAGAAGAGGGTGAACAGTGGTTTTTGCCAGCACTGTAGAATGATAGAATCACAAAGTGGTTTTGATTTAAAGGGACCCTTAAGATCATCTAGTTCCAACCCCACTGTCATGGGCCGAGACATCTCCCCCTAGAACAGGTTGCTCAAAACCCCATCCAACCTGGCCTCAAACATTTCCAGGGACGGGGCAACCATAGATTCTCTGGGCACCTGTTCCAGTGTCTCAATAACTCACAGAAAAGAATTTCTTCCTGATATTTGATCTAAATCTGTCCTTTATCAGTTTCAAAATATTACCCCACTATATCAATATAGCCCCTGAGAAAAAACCTCTCTTTCCATCCATCTTAGAAGTCTCTTGTAAGTTCCAGAGGGCCACCATAACATCTTCCCAGAGCCTGAACAACCCCACCTCTCTCAGCCTGTCTTCATAAGTAAAATGCTCCATCCTTCTGATCATTTTCATGGCCCTGCTCTGGATGCACTCCAACAGGCCCATGTATTTCTTGTACCGGGGAACCCACTGAATACAATAAAACTGAACAGAGTGAGGGTGTCATTAAATAAAGAGCTATAAAGTATGCTTCCAGACAAATCTAAACCATCATTAACACTGTCGTATAAAAGGGTGCACAGTTCTTAGTGCCTATTACACTGTTCTTAATGTCATTTTTCTTTATTACGAGTAAGGACTACAAGGCAATAAGATCTATTTAGTCAGTCTCTTTGCAACAAAATTTATCCTCAAAAAGCTTCACAGAATCTCTTGATCATATTGTGAAATGTGAGCAAAATACCTCCAGGGCTAATAAATCTCTTTGTTTTTTACAAAATCTTTCTGATATGAGAAGATATCATTGTTTTATATACCTGTCAGAATTTTGTTTAATTCTTGCTCATTTTTACAGTATTCTGAAGTTACACTTCTCTTTCTCCTATTCCATTTTTATCTGAAAAGACTAGATCCATATTTGAAAAGAGATATGCAGAGAACACGAGTCTAGCAGTCTGTGTTTTTGGAAACTCATTTTTTTTAATTGAAGGTTTGTCTGTTTTCATATGGTTTTCACTAAAATTCTCTGTAGTTTTACAAAAGAGACTAAGTCTTCATTCCTCTTACATTTAAAATCTGCTGTTTTACAAAAGAAATGCCTAATATAGTACTCCTGAGAGCCCAACAAAGAAACTCCTAAATGAATAATTAAGAGGTGAATTAATGTTTTTATGATTCAAAATCTGGGAATATAAATGGAGGGATGTTGCGTCATCATGTGGGCTGCAAACAGAATAAAGGGTTATGTTAAACGAATACTGAAAATAGAAACATTGCCTTTTCCTCTGCAGTTCCTTGTTGAAGCCAACCGCTTGATAATTACTCTTGACTATTTCCAAATCCCATCACAAGAACTGTCTTTTCCTCAGCCAAGGAATTCTAATTCACTTCTGCTCTAATTAAAGAATCAGACCTTTCTCCTAGGACTCAGCCTTTCCTGGACTCGCTGTTAATATCAAAACTTGTCCACTTGTCCACTTCACCCTCAATATCTGGGCTGTATGAAAATTCTTATGTCCTACACAGCTTACTTATATTTATATGTAAGAAGAGTAATTCAATCCCTCCCTATGTGTTGTGATCAAGGCCCTAGATCATTCCTTGCACGACTCACACTGCATCTGAAATGATCTTCAAGGACTCCTGCTGGCTTCAAAGAAACAGATTTTGTTTAGCATTTTAGCAGAGCAGCTTTACTAAAGAACAGCTCTGCAGCTTTGGAGCATGGTACTCCTTAAAATAAGTGGAAAATGTAGAAACTGTGTCCTTCCTTCACAAATTTGATTCTGTCTGAACCCCTGATGTGTGTTCACACCAGTGGGCTCTGTCTGTTATCCTTGAATATCCAAAGACTCCAGCTGATAGGGTCTTTTTTATGCTGTTTTCTCCAATGGACATACCACCCATTCAAAAAACCAGTTTGGTGTATCACCGAGCACGCATTTTTATGGAAAGGTGATGGCTGCATTATTGGACCGGATGTTCATGACAAGAAATAAGTTCCTGCATCTGTGATATTAAAAGGACTTCATCTGACCAGCAGGGAGCATACCTTAACCTAAAGAGAAGGAAAAGTAACATTTTACTCCCTTTGTGTTTCCCATAAATAATTCTAAACACGTGATTCCAACTTGTAGTGATGGAGGGTGTTGTAGTCTGCTCCATAGGTGCTCCACTCCAGCAGTCTTCAGAGCCCTTTCACAATAGGGCCAAAGGCTGTGAGCAGTATTGTCTTTGCCCTCTGTGGTGCAATACTTTGGTAAGGTGTCAGGTTTATGTGTGCCATGACATCAGGAGATAAATTTACTGGATTTACTGGATTTTCACCTGATCTCTCACCATACAGGAACATCAGGGCTCTCTCTTTAATACAACATCTATACTCTTTGCATCTAATGACTGCACTCATCATCAGTATTTCTTTGCATAACCCAAATGTGCTCTTTGGTAATCCCCCTTATCTTTACAGTATTGGAGGTGTCTTTCTCTAATTTCATCACTGCTTTATTATAAGTTCTTTTTACCCTTTTTCCTAACCCTAGTAAGGGACGCTGGGTCACTGCCTTATCAGGTACATCTTTCTTGCTTCCCAGCAGGGCAGAGGGCTACATCAAACATCTCTGCTTTTGGCTGGGTGGTGTCTGAATTTGGCCTACCGTGGCCCCTGCTAGCATGTCTGATCTGCAATTCAAACTCTACTACTTCAGCAGCATAGCATGTGTCCTTTACAGATTCCTCTGCTGAGCCTATCCTATATGGATAGGCTGTCTCTGGACTAGTTCTGCACTAGAGCTTTCTGGTGGTTTCACTTCCCTTGACTTGTGAGGGCAAATGCTGCTTTTTACAGGTAGGGACATGCACAGGGGATTATGGCTGCGTTAGGCAGGGTGTTACAACCTGTCCTCAGAAGAGGAATTCCCACAGGCAAGGTTCATGACACGTTACATGTGTGTGCCATGTAAAACCAGCTGTGAAGCACTTTATGACACCTCCTTGAGAAGGGCTGCATCACATGTAAAGCTGGCCATAAGCAAACGACACCTGCAGTCCTGCAAAGGGCCCCAGGCCTCCGCATCACTCTGTGCCTGAAAGGATATCATCCCTTGCAACAATATCATCACACCCAAGACTTTATTACAATAACCCAGTGGCTTTCAGAGATTCTTTCCTGACCCCCAGCCCTACCTGATGGGGTTTTATTTCTCTGATGCACACTCTGTGTGTTCATATTGCTCAAGGCACGTCATTTGCTAAGGTCAGCCCTGCGTCTATCTTTGAAACAGTCTTAAAGTTTCTTTTTTTCCTTCTCAAAGTCTCCTCCCCTCCCTGAAATAGTATATCACATTTGAAGCAAATGCTTTCAAGTGAAACTGCTGCTGTAGTACCCGTAGGGCCCCCACACTCCAGGCTGGCAGTCAGCATCCCTCTGCCAGTGCAAGCCTGACTGGTGGTGGGTAAGCAGAGAGCGGACACAAAAGTGAGGCTGGCCAAAAATCATAGAATCACAGAATGTTAAGGGTTGGAAGGGATCTTAAAGATCATCTAGACCTAACCCCCACCATTGTGGTGAGAAACACCTCCCACTAGACCAGGTTGCTCAAGGCCTTATACAGCCTTGCCTTGAACACTGCCAGAGTTGGGGTATCCACAACCTCCCTGGGCAACCTGTTCAATGTCTCACCACACTCACAGTAAAGAATTTCTTCCTAAAAAAACCCTTCCCTCCTGCTCATTGCTTTAAGAAAGGACCAAAATTAACTTGGATGGAGCATTTCCCACTGTTTCTGCTGGCACAAGCAAAGAGTGTCTCCATGATACACTGCATAGCCAGCCCTGCCAGCTGCCCTAGGAGCAGCTGGAGACCCAAAGGAAAAGAAAAAATTCTGAACTGGTGAATTATGAAATGGTGCTCTGGAGCTCTGGGATGGTTTAATGTCTGATTGTGGGTTTGGTAGGGTTTTTTTTTTTTTTTTGCTAAATAATCTAATGATTTTTTGTACTCATAAAGGTGTTGAAAATACTGTCTCTTAAATAGCTGATACCTCCTAGTTAAGAGATGGGAGTTTAGAACACATTAGCAGGCCCACGTAAAAGCCAGTTACAGAGGAGATTTTGTGGGTAAAAGTGTGGCTACTAAGATAAAAGCTTTAAAATATTCATGGACCTTTTTCCTTTTGTGTTTGTTTGGGGGGTTTTGGATTTTTTGTTTGGTTTCTTTGGTTTTGTTCCCTAGTACTGGAATTTGCACTGCTGTAAGCACAATTTATTAACACACGTTGCTGCTCAGTCAGAAATAACTCCCTCCATTTCTGGCTGAAGAAAGCTGCTGTGCCTAACTCTGCTGCTGGGAGAAAATTAAGAAAAGTTCTCAATCTCGTGCTCCCATTTTTCTCTTAAAGAAGGAATTTGAGTAATCCTCTTCTCTAATGCACAGTGCCTCCGCTGTAAGAAAATGCCAGTGGGTGGATCAGTGTCCTGAAGAACGGTACGAAGCCTAAGACCTATATTTGAGGGAAGTGAAGTTTACAGTCTACCAGAGGAAGAGGGATACACAGGCTGCACTTTTTTATACAGGCAAAGGAGCCTTTGCAGGGTAATGGGACTAAGATGAAAAAAATAGTCAGAAATGTTTGTATATATGACAAAGCACACATTCTGCAAAAAGTGTGAACCAATATCCTCAATGGTCATGTGAGAGCAGAAGAAAAGAATGATCACTCTACATCTATGTATGTGTGTTTTCACAAACTTAAAAAAGTATTTGCACATTCAGGAACACATATCTTCACGACCAGATTAAGTTGCATGGCAGCTGAGCCCTGCAGAGCTCTAGTTCTAAGTAAAGGCAACCACTGAAAATGAGGAATGAGCAATAAAAATGGTTGACTGTGATAACTATTTCTTTTATGTGAGTTTATGCCAACAAATGGTCTGTCTAGTGGCTCAGGACACTTCTTGCATGCTTTTCTCTAGGTTGTTACACCATGAACTTATTTTAATTAGTGGTTTCATCTGATAAGACCAATTTAGGTCTTTCCATGTTAGCCTGGTAAGGCAAAAAAGGAGAGCGATTTGCATGGAAATAATACATGTTAAAAGTGAGCTCAAGCAATTTAAGGAAGATATGCAGGAGCTATACCTTGAATTAGCTGTTGGCTGGATGTTTCCTGTAGTATTACGGGAAAGGGATCATGGACAGCCTGAATAAGTGAAAGAATATGAAAAATAAGGAAAAAATATGCAAATTCAAGGTACAGGTGTGCTCATAGGGAATACTTTTAAACAAAATAAATACTTGGTGTTTTAAATAAGTGAAAATAAACCACTGTGATCAAATATAGTTACACATCTAAAATTGTTCTTCATCATTTTTTCACCATTTAAATTATGTTACATTATATGCGTGATGCAATAATATATGGGGATATCCAGCACAGGAGTCTCTTGTAACATTTTGAAATATTGTCAAATAAACAACTCAAAACACTGACATCAATGAGTTATCTATGTCACAACCAAATTTGCTTGATACTGCCTTACAAGTGGAAAAGCTAAGGTGGAACATATATAGATAGACCTACAATTATTCATCTGTACGTGAACTATACCTGTTTAGGCCTGTTTTTTTTAGGAGACTTAGACAACACTTACTGAGATTAGTAAAATGGAATAACCATAAGGACACTTTATCAAATTACTAAAACAGGAAGAAACTATTATGTGAGAAACAGTTAAGCAGAGGGCATACTTGAAAGTGTCTCTATCTTGCATCTTTTAAAGTATCAAAGACCACAAATTCTCTAAAGTACCCGGAGCATAAAAGTCAGGAATCTGGAGAACTTTACCAAATACACTCTTCAGATACTGTAAGAGGAAAGAAAAAATTTGTGCTAAACAGTATTAGGTATTCTTGTAAATATGGAACTTGCCTGGTTGGGAGCTACCAATAACTTAGAATATATTGTTCTTTACCACAGTCCTCTCATACCCTATTACAATACTGAGCATTCTCAAAGGTCCCCCCTGCCACAAAAAGAGGTTCCAGATCCAAAACTTTACAACAGCCCATCTGTAATTCATCTGTAGTTCATATCTTTTAAATCCACCTTCTAGATTTTCCCTTCTGTCTTTAGGCTTCAGGCTATGAGACTGTTCTGCGGAGAGCAATGTGCAGAAAGCATCTGTCTCAGCTCTGTCAGTCATGGGACACTTATTGCTGAAAATGTGATGCTTATTCTCTTACCCTGTGAGGCTATACTTTGATGTTAGCTTTGGCAGCCTCTGAGGGTCTCAGTCTTTCATATCTGGAATACAGAACCATTAATGTAAGATGAGGAAAGCTAAGTCTTGTCACCAAAATGTGGAAGATTGTTTTCTAGTGGCATAGAAATGTAATGTCAAAGCAGGGCTGCCATCCTGGTTTATGTGCTGTTATTGTGGGATGCTGAACTGAAAATCATTGAATGGAAGTAAACCTTCACCAAGTTAAAACTCTGCTGAACTACAGGAGACAAAGCAGGAAAAGCCTGTGTTTTCTTCCTGAACTTCCTTTATTTTTGCATTTCGTTGAATTTAGTGGCAAAGTCTCCACTGAAGTTCTGACCCTTAGTTCCAATAGTACACCTTTATCTGAGCTGTGAATTTCCTTATAGCAGAAGAGATTAGATCAGTGTAAAGTCTTCTCCAGAGACTATGGCACAGCAACTTGTGCTGACTGGAACTTTCTTAAAGAAAGTTGTCAAAAATGCAACCATGTTGTCCCTCTGAATGGACAAATTGGTCACAAAAGGGTCATGGAAGGATAGACTTGCTTTTTTAAGCTCCTTTTCAATTCACATTCTTTATCAATGTGTTGTGATTACTCTGCAGTACTTTTTGTCCTTTCTAGTCAGTGCTGTAGAGATTACCTGGTAGCAAGTGCTTGGATAGTGCACGAGCTTTCCTTATTTAGATGATTTCATCACATTCTACAATAATAGTTTGAAACAGGAATTCCTTCAAATATAAAAACTCTTGCTATTTCGTCCTGGTGTCGGATTCATGGGCTTGGTATCTAACTGTTCCTCTTTCATTTCCTTTCAAAAATTACCCACAAAAATGCTTTTCTTGCAAAATCAGGCAGACCGCTCAAATTTTCAAACAAATCTCGTTCATTATATGGTACTATCACAGGTACAGTGCAAGGGAAAGTTTAATGATAACAATGTAAAATGTACTTTCTTGGCTTATGAACATGAACCACCCAGAGACAATTTACAAAAAAAAAAAGGTTAAAAGCCTAATTGTCCACAGTGCAATCTGCTTGAATATCCATTCTATACAAAGGTAATCATCGTGCAGAGCTTTTTCTTTATCTCTTGAAATCTTGACTTCCTCTTAGCAGGAAAGCAGGATGCTGTGTGGGTACCAGTTTGAGGAGATTACAGCAGCAGGTGTCTGTTTAGGCTGCACCCACCCTTTATTTGCCTAAAGCTTGTGGAGCAAGGAATTGAGGGCTGCATCCACTACAGCACTGACAATGTGATCGTACAGAGAAATCCTTGGGTTTAGGCCAAGGCTTTCAAGTTTCCCAAATACCATTGCCAAGCCTCAGCATTTCTCATGAATCACCACAAATCATCGTGACCTGCTGCCCTGACCACTGAGATACACCTCCCTAACAAGACCTTACAGGTTTTTAAGCTATTTTCATGCTACAGATTTTAAATAATTATTGGTTTTATTTAAACAGAGATTTCTCTCTTTCAAAGCTTAGAGCATAGTTTACCCCAAAAGTTGGTCAGTTTCTGAGAAGTTTTATAGAGTACTTTTACAGTCACAAATAAGGAAAATAATGGTAATTTATGATTCTTCATGTATCACAAGATTTTATCCTGATAGTGTTATGGTTTCCTGCAGGATGGAAGCATGCCCTCAAAATACACTTGGGCATTTTGGACAGTGAGTCCAACAAAGTACATTTTTGTTTGATTTAGGGTTCTTCAGATTGATACTGCCCCCTTTACTCTGTCAGCTCCTACTCTGTAATCTTTCCTGATTTTCTTTAATATGTGTGCAAACTTCATCAGGTACACACCATCTTTTCAGCATAAAATCAGCCTATTTCGTGACAGCATCTACTTTCAGTGTGCTGTCTACCTGCTTTTTCTCTCCTTAAAAGCAAATGAGTTCTCTAAAGTTACTCTATGAGTACTTTCCTGTTGCAAACTAATAAAATCTTACTATTTAGTTACGCATTGGATGTGGCATTTTAGAAATGGCTTTAACTCTTCTTGCATACAAGGAATATTTCTTCAACTATAAAGAAGAAAATAGCTCTTTGATAACATTGAAAATTTCGTTAGTTTCAAAATAACAGATTACACTGTGCCTGTAAACATTGATTTGCAAACAAGAAATCAAAAGTCAGTAAATGATGAGTACGATCAAGACTTTGTTTGTTTCTTTTTAATTACTGCCCTTTAAATTTCTGTTAAGTAATTACTGTTACTATGTGGTTTATACTACTGCATGGGATTAATTCAGTGATATTTTAATGATAGCACATTTTCTTTCTACCATGTGAGGATTAAGCCAGTGTTCAGTTGCTGAATTCACTAGCTGTAGTTTTGCATTAAGTACTTAGTTAAAAATAGTGGAAGGTAATTATATTTAAAGTTAACCCATATAAGGAAGTGAAATCCAGTGATTTAGTACTATTTGAAACACTTATAAAATATATTGAAAGTTTTGCTTTCAAAGATTCATGGCTTACATATTTTACAGGATTAAATCTCTGTGTTAAAAAAAAGGAGAAATGCTGTTGATGGATGTCTATAATTATATACTATTCCATCAATACGTTCAATATGTATGGCATTTTCAAAATAAGATCAGGAATGTAGTAGCTAATAAAACACTCTTCCCTTTTCATGCTGCCAGAATATTATCCAGAATTTTGTAGATAAAAATAACCAAATAAAACTAATTTTTGATATGTTTGACATTGGAAGACGGGTGAAGGGGGAGGGGAAGAAACGTGTTGCCCTTTTCCAATTGTCAAAGCATGAAAAAGTAAGATTAAAAATAGTGAGCTCTATAATCAAGCTCCAAATAGAGACTTGATCCCTAAAATACCCCCATCTCAAAAAGCAGTTATATAGTAAAACAATGCTTAATTAAATGTTAGTGGAGTTTTTTTCCACAGCTATTATTAAATTATCTTTCTAGGATTTTAAGAATGGTAATTATTAATTCGTACATGTAGTTTTTTGGGATTGTTCTTTTAGTATAGAAGAGAAGGACTTACCACATCTATTATGATGAAATCCAGCACTCACATTAAGAACATAAGCCCAGAAATATTAGCCAGCAAAAAAATTAATATTAAAAAGATGGTCTTGCCCCAGGAAGAGTTCTGTCTGTAAATTCACCACTTAGCATTTGTAGCACTCTGTTCTGTTGCAGTATTGCAATACTTCATGTTCTTGAAAGATGCATATTTATTTAGTTGGGCTTTCACACTGAAGCACTTCTTTACGGGCAAACCCTGCACACCCATGGGTTTGCAGTCCAACTCTACACTGGATTTGCAAGCACTCAGATGAAGCACAGCTGAAGTGAGGAAGGTTATATAAAAAAGTAAGTTCTCCTTAACATCATTTTTTTTGTTCAGTATCCAGTATGGGAATCACAAGAAATTGTTAAGAATCTCTCCCTGCCATTCATTCAGTGAACTGAAATGGCCAGTGTTCATCAGAAACCAACAGCAGTAAGGTGAGACGTAACCTCACAAGTATATGCATACCTCGCTAAAATGCTAATTGTAGAACCATTATACAAATTAGGAATATATTTCCTTCATCATCTGTGAGCACAGCAGCAGTCACACAGCACTACCTAATGTTAAAGCATCTGAAAATCATGTGAAATAAAATTCTCCTTCTCATAAAGACAGAGTTCTTCAGTCCCAGCATTCAACCCCTGATTCTCTTAGGAGTCATTCAGGACAACGTTGAGAAGATAGGGAGAGGAAGAGTGAGACTCTTCTTCACCAGTCTTGCAAATTTTATCAGGAATGTGCCTTTCTCCAGGATCACAGCTGGGTCCTCGTGATAACCACTAAAATTAGTTCTTCCCTTCAGGTGGTCAGTAGCACTGCTGCAGGGCTTAAGCTGTATCATTCTGTATAATGGCACAATCATTACATACATATGCTGATTTTTTACCTTTTTCTTTTCCAAAGAAAAAATATGTCTTTTTAAAAGTTTTTAATATGCAGTGTTAAAGATCCAAAAGTCATCAATGAGGTATCAGGATTCCTGCTGCCCATAAAACACTAATTCTTCTTGTCATATCTTAGATTTACAGTATAGATTTTACTTTCAGCAATCAAAAGGCAGCTGCAGATGGGATACACTGTTCTGAGTCTTTCACTTGTAGGCATGAAAAGAGTTTTATTTCAAACTCATTTATTACATACCTGCGCCAATAACCTGTGCTTTGGCTAATATTCCAAGCAAAATATTCAATCGTTGCCTATTGAAAAGAGATGTCAGAGTAGAAGAAAATATCATGGGTTAGACAGAAGATAGACAAATAACTCCATCAAATAAAGTTAAAAAAAAAAAAAAGAGAGAGAAATTGAGATTATCTTTCCAGCTTTCTCCTTCTTAGATTAAAATAAATTGGACTTGCTTGGGGAAAAACTAAGTTTTCATTGTGGTGTCATGGACATCAAGAATTTGTGGTTATCACAACTGTTATTTAAAATGTGCTTCATGTAGTAAAGGAAACTTGATTCTAGTATAGTCACTAGAGTTGTTTTTAGCAGATTAGAGCAAGAAACACCGTGGAGAAATCTGCAGCATTTTTTCAATGGAGTACTGAGTCAGGGAAACTAACTTAGTCACTGCTGTACTTTTTTGAAGTATTAGTGGCTCAGCTGCAGTCAAATACCATTCTCCCTGATTTGGAGAAGGAATTGGAACCTGAGATTCCCAAGCTGTAAGTTGGGGCATTCTCCACACTGGCCAAAGGGTCTCCCAGTAGTGTCTTGCAGTTATTTTGCCTTGTACAAGTTACAATGATCACTCCCTATTGTCTAAAAAGAATCAGGCCCTTCTCTGGTGGCCAGAGTCCAGACCTCACATTATTCCTAGAGTCAAGATCTTGCTGCAGTTATGACTTAGTATTGAACAGCTTTGACAAAAAATGTCAACTTCAGCAAGACCACCATAGTCTTTGGCCTGAGCTGTTAACACGGGACATGAAAAAGAACAAAGAGGTCGGATCCTAGGTCTTCAGTGTCATAAATGAATGTTCTATCAGCCAAAAAGCAGTTTTCTCTCACTGGAATTACATTAGGGAACCTGAAGAAATGGATGCAAGTGTAAATTTTTCTGGTCTAGGTCAGTTTGTTGTGGGTTTTTTTAACAGGATCATTCCCATGATAAGTTTGTATTTTGATGAGTTGAACATTTATGATGAAAAATTACTTCATGAAAAGGATTTCTGACCAGTTATAATTAATACTCTGTTTTGTATTATACAGTTTAGTGAAGTTTTGAAAGTATGGCCTTAGGGATAATCTTTTAAATAGTTTCTGTTAATTGACAGTGTTATTCAGACATCTTCCTTCCACCCCAACCCTGGTAATATGCGTGAGCTATATTAATGCAGTAATTATTTAGATCACTTTTTAAATTTCCCCTTTTTTTTCAAAGGGCTTTTTACTTAAAATGTTTTGTAATGCTTTTATGTCTCTGACTCTTTCTCAAGTAACAGGTTTTTCATGTATTATTTGGAAAGAGACATTTCAGAATCCCTCTAGAATTATTCAGTTTGGAAAACATTCTATAGACACAATTTGCTGGAGGCAAGCTAGCACTGCAGATTAAAAGTTTACATGAAGACAACAGACAAACCAGTATTATTTTAAATCAGACTGAAAGAGAAAAAAGTACATTTCTGCTAGGCCCAAAAGACCTTTATTTAGTGTCTTGTCAAAAACTAAAGCATATTATTACATACCCAGTAAACTATTGATCTTCACTCACTTACTGTGTACTCCATTAGTATTCTTTTCTCAATGTTAGTGCGGGGTCTCACAGATTTTTAGAAATTCTTTTCAGCTTCACCAGAATTAGCAAATGATTCATAGGTGATATCAAATGAAATCCAAAGGGAAAAAAAAAGTGTTTTCCATTTCTAGGTGTATAGCAACTAAGTTCAGAAAATGACATGTTTCTCTGAGGTAAGAAACATACTGACACTGTTAAAAAAATAAAAAAAAATAGTAAGTAAATAAATGAAGAGCACTGAAATCTTACTTCATGCCACTGTGATAGAATTCACTCATTTTTGCATACGAGTTTCAGCACATCGTGATTTCAGAGTAGGCTACATGGGTACAGCGAAGCAGACTACTGCTTCTTGTCTCCCCTGACTTGTAATTTTTATGCACTGTGATTTTTATATACATATACACATAGGTATATGGGTACTTATTTGCTTTTTCTTTTCAAATGGAAGGTCTTAATTCTTGCTTTCATACTAAAATGCTAGTTGGTGGTGTTGCTTTCCAAAAGTTTTCAGTTAAGTGTATGGTTTTATGAGGTACAACAAATTAGTAAGAATATCTGAATCCTAAAATGAAAATATGGAGCTAATATTGTACTTTCATTCCTAAATCATAATTTTGCATGTATAATATTCAGCGAAGTCAAAATAAACCAGTATTTCCAGTGATGATTGTGGGACTAGATGACTTACTTTTTAGCTGCTCAACTTGGGACGCCTAAAGCTTGATAACCTCCTCTCAGGGTACTATGTCATGATCTGCTGTTGTGTCTGTGCAGGTTTGGTCTGGGACAGAGTTCACTTTCTTCACAGTGGATCTAATGAGGCTATGTGGACCATACGATTCATGACCACAACAATGTTTTTAACACAGGGATGTTTCAGCTATTGTTGAGCAGTATTTAACCATATTCAAGGCCTTTTCTGTCTCTCACCCTTATCCCACCAGAGAACAGGCTAGGGGTGACAAGAAGATGGGAGGGGACACAGCCAGGACAGCTGACCCCGACTGACCAAAGGGATATCCAACACCATATGCTGTCACACTCAGCATATAAAGCTGGGGGGAAAGGAGGAAGGCAGGACTCTCAGAGTGAGGGCACATGTCTTCTCGAGTAATTGTTAATGTGATGGAGCTCAGCTTTCCTGGACATGGCTGAACAACTGCCTGCCAATGGAAAGTGTGGATGAATTCCTTAATTTTGCCTTGCTTGCAATATGTAGCTTTTGGTTTCCCTGTTCCACTAGCTTTATCTCAACTCATGAGTTTTCTCGCTTTTACTCTTTGGATTGTCTCCTATCCCAGTGTAGGTGAGGAAGTCAGTGGCTGGGGTTGATCTGCCAACCAGGGTTAACCCACAACAGGTTTCCTATTAGGAGAGCAGTTTTTCAAACATTTAAACTTCATGAAAGTGTCAGTTGCAGATTACAAAAGTCATTCTCTGTCGACAGCCTTGTCCTTGCAATGGGAGAATTCATGAAGTGACTTAAGACACAGTGTGGAATGTGAGACTTGAAATTAGACCTCTGTTCTTTATCAAATCTAAAAATTTCTTCTTTGTATCACTCTTACTTCAGTACCTCTGTTCTCTTGACCCTCCTTCCATTTCCTAAAAAACCACAAATGTTAAATGAATCACATCAAAGCTTGGGATGTGACCAACAGACTCTCATTGCTAACCAAGCCTCCTAACCCTTCCAGTGTTTACTTCATATTTTGCTTCATATTCAACCGAATTTCTGAAAGGTACCTACTTAATCAAATAAATTCCTAAATCTCAGCAAACAATCTTCCTTCTTTTCTTCATCCATTTGCATTTCTCAACCACACTGAGCCTAGGGGTTTATATACTCAGCCTAGTAGTATCATCCATTGTTATGAGGATGGTTGTGCTTACTAATAGGGCAAAAATGGTTTCTCAACTTGCCCTGAAAGCACAAAACACGCAAGCCTCTGTTTGTTAAGTTTTCTGCATTAGTTACAGGGAGTAGTTGGTCATCCACTCAGACATACCACACTGCCATGGCTCCTCTGAATCCCCAGAGCCACACTGGCAGGACAAGACCTTGTTCTTGGCTTCCTTGCTGTGCACACAGCAATGTCAAAATAAGGCAAAGTAAGGGTAATGATGCAGTGGTGGGGAATGCAGGTGGCACCTCCTGACATTTACCTCAGTATTGCTTGAGAAATCTCTTAAACCACTTTGCCAGCTCTCTAAGACCAATCATCCTTCTCCTTTTCCTGTGTGAGCTAGGAAATACTACCAGATAATGTAGGAAAGCCATGTCTGTTCCTATAGAATCTCTAAGGAGTTCACTGAGGCTTTCATGTGACAGAAATGACATCTCTTGGTCTGAGGTCTCCAGGTACAATTAATGCTAAGAGAGCCACTGACCAGGTTAAAAGGTACTGAGGAGCTCTTTCTGTAGTCAAGAAGGAAATGGAATAGGAAAACAGATAATGGGAGCACAGTATTAACAGTATTTTTCTTTAACAGCACCTCATGCTGCCAGAGGGGGAAGTGGCCCCATGTAGCCCCATTCCCTTCTCCCAAAGCCATGGAACAAAACCTTGTGCCATTCTTCTACACCCTTACTGTTATTTTGGTAGTCTTTCCTGATTTCAAGACATGGAACTTTCCTCCTCTTTCAGCTCTCTGCTCTGGCTCTGCATGGAGCTTAGGGCCCAGTGTGCAGCTGCTCTCATTTCAGGGGGTGCTGCCACCAACAAGCACATTTGCCTTCATGTGATAAGATTGCAGGCAATTGTTTCATTGATGCAACACAGCTAATGGGAAGAAAAGGCACGAAAGCTCCTAAGATTTCCATTTCCATAAATCTTGCCTAAGGCTCCAGCTGGAGCTGTCCTAGAGGGGCCATGTACAGTATAGTACAGTATATTCCCTGACTGCTTCTTTAGCCAAATAAATTTTGTTGATGAGTCATGTGGGCACTGCAGAGCAGTTCAAAGACCCATCTGGCAGAATAAAGTCACTCGCCTTCAAAGCATAGTGCCTCTCAAAAGGTTCAGCATTTGGATTTGGTTTGAATTCTTGGATCTTTATCTGAATTCCCTGAGACTGTGTAACTGGCTTTCTTGCAGATTTTCCGTTGTTCCAGCTTCTAGTTAAAGCCACATAATAACACAAGAAAAGTTGTTCTCCTGGTATTTCTGTCAAAAGCAGAAGTGTATGCCAGGAGGTGAGGAAAGAGGAAGAACCTGAATATATCATAACATTGAGTAAGATTTGGTTCAGGATTTGTTCTAAGAATAAGTTGAAGATTCCACTACATGACTTGGCTGTTTAAATATTTAAATTAATTTGGGGGCTGACTCCTTTCATTTAACAATGCCTACATATCTTATATTTCTACTAAATTATCAAGTCAACTTCTGTTTATGTTCCAGCCTGGCAGCTGTGTCTCCTAGTGCAGTGATCTTTAATTTCAATGGAGCCTTGACTTTGCAAAATGCTGCCTATAGTCCATCATTTCTCATTTGCTTCAGTTCTTCTAAACTATTTCTATGAATAATGTGAACTGCAATGATTTTTTCAAATACATAATTATTGAAAAGATTATATTTAGTATATCAAGCCTCAGCTGAAACCTCACTATGCTAACTTTTTCTAGAAAGGTTTAAGGCAACTTACAAATATTTAAATATTTTCTTTCTTCTACTGGAATGCTTGATTTTTCTTATCTGCACAACTTTGGCTTAACTAAGAAATTATTATATTTTGCTTAGGTTCCTGTCTGGAAAGAACAACTCCAGAACACTTATAAATGTGTGGATGAAACTTACACTTCTGTTTCAAATTCATTCCATTGGCCCTGTGAATGCTGGATTTTTTTCAGGTTTTATCACTTAGAAGATTAGACCTAAGATAGATCATGGAATACATGGAAATATCTTGCAGGCTGCCTTTCATTACTTCAAAGTCATCTGGATGGCTCATTTTTTCACAGCTGCTGATAGATAGAATTTGTAAAACCTAATTTTCAGAGGTACCGGGTATTTTCTAGCTCTGACAAAGTGGAAATGTGGATGATCAGTGTCAGTTCCATAGTTCTCTCTACTTTCCTCTCGGGACTATATTGGTTCTAGTATACAAATGTAACAAAATATCTATTTGCTAAGAATGATAACGTTAAAATGTTGAGACTATTTCTAGGGCTACATCATGTCCCGTGTGTCTGAGGGCATATTTATGCCAATCTCATTTATAAAAGACTAGTTCTAGGCATAGTTCCTCTTCCAAAAGCAGAATGAACTGCTGCTTGTTAATGCACCAAGCATCAAGAGCTGATGAAGAAGAAGGTATTTCCAAATACCTAATTTCCTATTAGGTACAGTTAATGCTTCCGAAATAGTCTAACATGTCCTGCCCTACAACAACCTCCGGGCACTTTGCTGTTTTTTCAAGAATGTGTAAGCAAAAGCAGTGTGGAGAAGCACATTAGAGGCAAAGTGGAACCATCAAACATTTAGAGTTTTCGTCAAAAAAGTAGTAAGAGGAGAGTGTTTAAGCTGCTTGCTTGCTAAGCAACATTTTACTTAACCAGTTCTAGAATACTCTTCTGTTCATAATGAGTAAAGATAGCAATAACATTGCCAACATGGTTATTTGTCTATACTGAAAAAGGATTGTTAGTATTGCCCAACCATATCACAAACTGGTCAGTTCTCAACTTATCATGATAGAAGAAAAGGAAAATTAGAAGGAAAAGTGCTATAACAGTGATGTAGTCATCCCAAGAAGGTCTGTAAATTACTTGCTATTTTAATCCTGTTTGGGAAGAGACAGGCCAGTGAACATCACAAGTACCAAGGAAACCTTGGGAAATAAAAAAACAAAAAGGAAAGAAAGAAAAAAATTTGGTTTTCTAAACACCATTTGTTATGATATTAAGTGGTTTCATGCTTTAGTTTCTTCACGTTATACTCTCACTTCTGAGTGCAAACTTTGCCGATGGCAAAGGGAAATTCAAAGTGTTGACAGTTAACTATAGCTGGCCACCTGGCCATCCATTACACCCCAGATGTGAATTGTGAATTTTTATATTCTTTCTATTTGAGGAAAATGCTTCCTCTGATGTTCTTGAACAACACTTTTCAACTGGAGAAACCCGCAGATTCTTATTTTGATGGACTGGTGATTGCAGTGTGGATCTATGGAAAAATGGTGGGGACATAGAAGAACGCAGGATTGTGTGGCATATTTTTGCCATCTGTCTGCCTGTAAATTGTGGACCCATTGCAGTAACTGGTCCATAGAGGTCCATTTAAACCTGCAAAATAATTATTTCATAGGTAGATTTTCTTTTTTGTGTACTGATCAGTGAGTAGCTCAGCTTGGCTGACAAAAATCCTTCCTCAAAATGAAATATCTAAAGAGTGAGAAAAAATGCGTATTTTTTATAAATCTGGCTGAAAAAAAGAATATCTGAAGTCAAAAATTTAATTGCTTTTCCTGTACTCCATGCAAACACAGGCACAGCACCCATCTGAAAAACAGAATGCCAAAGCAGAACTGCACACTGGGGGACGGAGACCAGAGACTTAAGCCTTGGCTCCCACATCCCACTTTGCCAGGGTCTGGGGCTTCCTTCATGTGCACAGCTGAAGCTGCTGTACTTTGTGACCCTTCCTTAAGGGACCAACCTCTTAATCAGTTTTACACCTCTAGAGTAGGCAATCAGTCCAACTATGGTATGCTGTTGGGTTCTTTTAATTATTTATAGGAAATGAAACAGCTCCAATAGGATTGTCTATATAACCTGAAGGTGATGGCAAGAACATGGGATGCAGTTTAGTTTCTTGGTCAGCTTGAGGTACCACAGAAATGTGAATCTTGATACTCTCCAAACTGTGTGAATGATCTTTTCACCAGGGCAAAATTATTCTCTCTTAATAAACTAAAATATCTGACCATGTAACAATCCCAGGAAAGTGGATGAGAGGGAAGTTGTACTATCTGATTTATGGAGTTGAAATAAAGGAAGTGGCTACTACACCATCATGATGCAGCTTCAGTCTATTCTCACTGTCTCCATTCAGGAATGCGTAAGCAAAAGCAGTGCCCCTATCAGCTTCTCAGGGCATAGGGAGGGGTGTGACTTAGATGGCAAAAGAGTGGAAAAACAGACTGATTTCCAATAGTTTTACTTAAGTCAGATTTTCCATACATCTCTTTAAAATTCAGGGTTTTATTAAAAAAACATATTTTCTATTACCCATTTATTACCTGTAAGATACGACTCTTGCTTGTTCCTAAGACTCTTTTATACATTTTGACCTCAAAGTAGAAAAAAATTGACAAGCTCACTGGCACCATCAGAGTGACAGAAAGTATCCATAAAGTAAATAAGAATGTTGTAGGTCTTTCATTTCTAAAAATCCACAGCCACACGTCTCTTCGTCTGCTTCATGCCTCTTCATCCAGTTTTCTTCAGAAGCTCCACTTAGCAGCAGTGGCACCTACAGGATGGAAGGCAGTGGAGGCTGCTATATCTCAGGCAATCATTTCGCATGATCAGAGAGATGCTCTACTGCATGCTGACAGTAGACTTGGCATTTATTCCTAGTCATTGCACAAAATTAAAATGCATTTTGTAATTTTGATGCAATATCTGGCACACCAATAGCTTGCTTCTGCCTTAACTCCACACTTAAGTTATGCATAGCGTTTGCTGGAAGGAAAGGCTCTGTTTGTAGGCAAAGCTGAAAATTTACCACAAGACACAAGCATCATCCAACTGTTAAAAACAGTTTTTTTCTTGCTGGCAAAGAAGAATTTTCTCCTATTTTTTACCTTTCAAGCTTAACTATCAAGTATAGGTTTAAAAAAAAAAAAAAAGTAAAAGGTGCACTGTGGGCTAACCTCATGAGATGTACATCTCGTCTGGCATGATTTTTTCCAGTCCTCAGTTTTTTATCTTCACAATAAACTAACATTTTCCCTGCTGATCACACTACTACTGAAGCATGAATTTTAGGGCTTGTAACATTAGACCATTTTTATTGATCTTGATGAGTTTGCAGTGGGGACTTCAAGGTCATTTGGTCACCAGGGTTAACTTTTCAGCAATGAAAACCAAGAAGTGCTTTCAAAATAGGTGGGTATTTATTATGAGCATTTAATTTCCCCAAAACTGCAATACTTGTTAGAAAGTATTGAAAAAATAAGTTCTTGTTTCCTTTGACATGTCCTTTCTTTAAGCATTCTTCTTAACTTGCTGCCCCCATGACCTCCTTAGTAGCAGATACAATTCATTTCTTATGCAGACTGACAAAAAAGATGCATGGTATATGGCACTGCATATCTTTACTTCATTATTTCCTCATAGCAAAGACTTGAAACTGTAATGTGTGAGAAAGAAAAGGTGCCAACATGACATTTACTACTGCTAATATGAATCTGATTAATTCTACAACAAGAAACATCATCTTAACTCTTTATCTTCTTGTGTGTGTTTTTTTTGTTTGAACCAAATTGATAAATCAGAATATTTTGACAAATAACATATACTTGCAGCTCTTGTTGAAGCAAACAATATCACAACCTAGTCATTTGCAGTAAGTTTATTATAAGGGAAGCAAGAGGCTGTCTTTTAACAATATTTACATTCATCTACTAAGCTGAAATCTGTTTTATATAGTACATTTACAATATATTTAGCCATAGTTACACTTTATTTTTAGGACAGCACAGTGAAAGTTAGAAATAGTTTCAGTGTGCTTCAGTATGCCTTATTCCACAGTGTTGTGATTCACCACATTCAGAGAAAAAGACTTTCTCATAAGGAGGTGTTACTAAAGCCTAATTATTCTATTTGTGCCTTTTTTAGTAACACAGAATGCTTTCTTTCTGTTTGGAACTTGTGCATCCAAGAACTGACTTCCTTATATCTCAGTGATGAAGCTTTTTCTTAGTTTATGCAATCAAAATTATTTTTTTAAATGGATTTTTATTTGTCTTGGTGTCTCATTTATGGCTTTCTTTGGTTTTGTACTTTAAAAGATTGATTTTGTCTTCCCAGTTATTGGTGGACAGTATGAGAAAAATTTCATGTTGTAGTTTCACATTCTTCAATCTCATTTCTGACTAGTTGCAGGTTTGGCTGAAATGTCAAATATGTAGAAACTGTGAAAAGTAGCATAGAATGTGCCGATGTATATACTTTTAGGGAAAATGTTTTTCATCAAGGGGAAAAGGGTAAAAAAAAAATTGCATTACAACGAAGGAAAAAAAAAGCCCCAAGCATTTGATTTATATACATATAATGTTTCCCTTATGTATAACATATATATTTAAACATTTATGAAAATTGTAAAGAAATAACCCAGAACATTCAAACACTATGATATTTTTAAACGTAGGGCGACAAGCATTGGATTCTGATGCTTGATGATCTTGTGAGTAAAATATTTTCCTTGGATTCATTTTGTTTTCTTCCTTTATTGGATCTCATTTTAATTGTCCATAGAACTATTGCTGTGAAGAAAAATAAGCTGGCTGCTAACTCAACTGTCTGGCCATAAAATATTGAAAACGGGNNAGTGAGAGAAAAAGAATTTATGAACCAACACTAGAGGAGGATAAACAACGTTTTGCCAAAGTCCATAGGCTATTGGTAAGCAAGCAAGGTTAGGACTGGCTGTTGCTTTGTAATACCAAAGCAATACAAATAACTTTGAATGCGAGCAAATGACACATAGGTCAGGATTTTAAATGTGAACACATGCTCCAGAGGAAACCATAGAGGAATAAAAGTTGTTCCTGTTTTGTTAGTTTAGATTCTGAAAGAAGCTTTTGTGTGTAAAGATGTAACACGATCCCATGCCTGGAGCCATGCCCCATGGTACACAGACTGCTGTGTTTGTCCCAGAGTACCAAAGACAGAGAAACTTGTAGCCTGTCTATCTCCAGCCTGGCACTGGCTTTTGTGAAATTTGATTTACTTTTGCCAGAATGGTACCAAAATGGACCTTTCTTATCATTCCTCCAGGGGATTTAGCAGGGACAGTGTGAGCCCTGCTGAAGGTAAATCCTGATGATTATTGCTTTAAAAAAAAAAAAAAATTAAAGAGCAGTTCTGTTTCAGTATTATAAACTCTCCTCTTTGAATACCTTCCAGAAATCTGCTGGTTTAATTTCTTAGTCCCATCTGTTTCTCTCTCACTGGCTATATTTGTTAGTATTTCCTCAAGCAGCATGTTGTATTGCCCTTACTGTGCTGGAGGAAAAGGGCATAGATTGATCATTTTACAGGACAGGGAAACGTTTATTTTGGGCTGAAGTAGAGTGCATTTCCTCGCTTCCTGCCCAGAGTTACAGAAAAAAATTCACTGGTGGAAAAAAAAAAAAGAAAAGGAAAAAAAAAGAAAGAAGAAGAAGAAAAAAGCACAGGCTGTTTTGGTATACCAGGGAAAAAAAAAGAGGCAGCAATGTCAGGAGGGCCATTAGGCTGCTTATCTGTCTTTCTACTTTGGCACGTGAAAGCTCCCAGCTCAGCATGCCATGTGTCAAATCTATCATTTGATATGTCAGGAACCATTATTCCCTCTTTTGTCACCAGTTTTGACCAAAGGATGAAAAATTGCTGTCTTACACAGACAAAATTATTGCTGAAAAAAAGGGCAACTATGGCACATAGGAGTAGGCCAAGGTGAAACCTGGGGAAACTCTCCTTAGATTAGGTCTGGGTTAAGAGAATATTGATCTGTGTGCTAAAAACTGTTGATCTCTCTCTGAGCAGAGGATGACAAATGGTAGCAAACAAAAAATTGAGCGTCTCCAAGGACATTTGAGCTGCTCTCTGTTTTCTATGAGTATTTGTTTGGTTTGTGGGTTCTGCTCTAGGGATTTAAACTAAAATAAGCAAATATTAAACAGAACGGAAACAGCCATAAAATGATACAGTGAGAATCTACAGGAAGACTACAGTCACATGGAAATTACACTGAGTATTAAAGCTGATAAATGGCTTAATAGTAAGAAAAAGCATGTGTTCACTGCAGAAGTTAAGCATATTGTAATTTTTAGGTATTTTATTATAGCAAATGGGATGCCAACATCGCATTGTTTAATATTAATTTCTGGAACATTCATTTCAAGCATTTTTAGAAGCACAAATTTCATGATGCTCTGTATGGGCGTTCACAAACAAATTATGTTAAGGGCAGTAAAAAGCAGAGGCTTCACAGCAGCTTGAGCATGTCTTGTAATCAGCAGCAAGTTCTCCTTTTCTTCATTGAACATACCCAGAGATGAGACAAGTGGAGGAGAGAATTCATCTCCTATACTCAGATCAGAGAAGTTGCCACATTGGTTGACCCAAGCAAGACAAATACCATTTTCACCTAATTGGAGAGAAGAGGCAGGTAGGCAGGTAGGTAGGTAGACACCTCCAAGGAGAAGAGAATACTTCACTGAGGAAGAAAATTGTGGCCAGGGTTTTGTTTTACTTCAAGTTTTATCTTTAAGGCTCTGAGTTTGAATGAAGTTGAAAATAATGGTCGTGAAACGCCCTTTCAGCTTCAGGGGAGTTGAGATGTGCTGTAAACTAGTGCCATATATAACCAACAGTGGAACGGGGATTTGTTTTCTCAACTTTGAGACCCAGAGCAACTGTGACTCTCCAAGTTTGTGTTGGCATGAACCTCGGGCCTCCTAAGGCCATCCTGTCTGAACAATGCTGGTGATTGAGTCCATTCAGTGCACATTCCTCCCCGCAATCCTGCAGACAGCTGCTAAGAGTCATGCATCTCCTGTGACCTTTCTGAACTTGGCAATGCTGGTTTGTTACCCATATACTTTCCCCTTTTCTGCTGCTTCCCACTGGAGGTCACTGCGGCAGAGGAGTTGTGGGCAACTAATCTGAGCTTCTCAGTACTACAGATACTTAGGAGCAGGTGGGGATATATGTGGCTGACACGTATAATTTTGAATCCTTCAATGAGCATAAACAGTCAAAAGACACATATGGTTTTTGAATGAATGTGGCAGAATTAAAAGAAAATGCCACAGAGATTATCAGGGTCCCTACTTCAGCTAAAGTTGACCGGTTGTAGCGGAGCTCACCTGAATACTCAACTGAAGGGTTTACGCCAATGAAAAAGGCCAATTTATCAAAACTGAGAGTGAAATATTCCAGAGTTAGGACTATTTTGATATAGTTCCAGTTGATTCAGACCTGAGTTCTTGGCAGATCACCAGCCTCCTTCCTTGGCAGCATGATCCTGAGCTGATGAGAAGACACAACAGATCCCCAACTCCTAAACTCCCAGACTCTTTTACCATCCAGCAGGTCCCTTGATGAACTGAAGCACAGCAGAAGCTCTTCCCATGGACACATTTTCTAAGAGACCAACTATATACCAGATGAATGTTATGCAGTAAGCATGGCATCCCAGCATGGAAAAATAATTCAGTCCCACAAATGTTTCACGACTAATATCGATCTTGACTAATTTCAGACTGAGCAGGTAAGTTCCAGCATTCTTTGCACTAGGCCAGAAAACAGAGATATGTAAATACTGAAAATTTCACATCATTGTGAGGTGATGCTTAAGCACGTCTTGCTTAAGTTGGTAGAAATTCTTCGAATGTCATAAACATATTTTCAATGTAAAAAGTATCTCATTTGAAACTTATAATTTGCCCACATAGTTCAGTTGTGAGATTTCCACTCCTCTAATTTTCATAAGAGCATTAAAAGATAGGAAAAAATATTTTTGTTGTTTAAAACAAAATAAAGCCAAAAGTTAGCTCAAAAAAAATGTTTATTTCAATTCTGTTTGTCCAGATGAGAAGAAAAGTACTAGTCATTTGGTTTTCTTATGTGAAGAAGGAGGTGAAAATCTTATGTGAAGAAGGGGGTTTGGAGAGGAGGGGAGTTTCCATGAAGACTGTGACCAGTGAGGTGCATTTTTCCCTTCTTTTTTGTATTTTTTACAGTAAAGTTAAAGCCAGGTAGATGAGGTGGTGTCATGGTTTGAGGCCAGCTAAGCGCCAGGCACCCACGAAAACTATTCACTCATTTTCCTGTGCTATCGTTAAGCAGAGGAAGGGAAATTAAAACAAAAACTTCATGACTTGAGATAAGGATTAAAGGAAAAACATTTTAAGGGCAAAACAGGCTTAAAACGTAAACGGTATAATGAAAATTTATTATTAACAATTAAATTTATTATTAAGAATTAAAAGTAAAAAGGGTAATGAAAACTAAAATAAACCTTAAGAACACCTTTCTTTCCCAATCCCTCCCTCTTTCTGCCAACTGTGCAAGGAAACAAAATATGGGGTTTTGGTCAGTCTTTCACTTTCTAAGAATTTTTCTTTAGTTTGTTCAGGGAACAGTTCTTTCTTCTGTTGTGCCGTGGGGTCCTTCCCACGGGAGACAGTACTCTATGAATTTCTCTAGCGTGGTTCTCATTCTCACCAGCAGCAGCCCGCCCAACCTGCTGTAACGTGAGTCCTTCCCACAGGCCAAACAATCTTTCCACAACTGCCTAGCACGGGTCGTTTTAGTTCATGGGGTTTAGTCTTTTAAGGATAAGTTGTTCTAGTTGGAAGCAAGGGTCCTCTGTCTCTGTTCAAGTTCCCCACTAGATTACAGATTTCAGCATCCATGCACTCCAGCATGAGCACTCTTTCTCACGGGCTGCAAGTGGATCTCTGCATCCCCCCACGCA
Source organism: Oriolus oriolus (assembly GCA_013400235.1). Taxonomy (NCBI): domain Eukaryota; kingdom Metazoa; phylum Chordata; class Aves; order Passeriformes; family Corvidae; genus Oriolus; species Oriolus oriolus. The sequence goes on along the minus strand of VXBT01007147.1, from coordinate 266,670 downwards.
CCTCATGAATTACAGGCAAATAATTTGTTGCATTATAGTCATCACCACAGCTTGCAGAGAGATCTCGACTCCGATGCTTGGAGCACCTCCTCCCTCTCCTTCTTTTCACTGACCTCAGTGCTCCTATGTTGGTTCTCCTCACGCGTACTCACTTTTTTCCTTTTCTCTGTCTCGGAAGAAAACTGTTGTCTGTGGGTATTATTGTTCTCAAGTTCTACTAATAGAAAAGTTCTTATAGAGCTTCGCTGCACTGAAAAGGTTGAGCTTGTCTGTGCTCTGTGTGGGGGAACTGTTCACCGTGCTTTTGTCGCTGGACATGTAGTCCCTGCCGGCACCACATGGGCGGCCTTGGCGCGTGGTCCCTGCCGGCCCCGGCCTCGGGAGGGCCCCAGCAGCCGTGCTGGGATGAGCTCCGGCAGGCCCACCCTGGGATGGGTGGCAGCAACCGCCTCACCACCCCTTGGAAGAAAAATGAGAACTTCCTGAGGATTTTCCTTTCTTAAACGTGTCATCACAGAGGCGTTGCCAGCTTCTCTTACTGGGCTAGTAACCTGCTCATCATCAGAGCTTTCAGTGACTGGCTCTGTGCCAGACATCCTAGAAGTTTCGAGCAGCTTTTCCCACCCACTAAAAACCAGGCTGTGTTAAACTAACATAGGTGAGCAGAAGGCAACTCTAAGCACTTGTCTATTGAAATATTTAGATTATAATATAGAAGATGTAGGATGCCCTTTTTTGGCAGTGGCTCTAGGGATCTGTGAAGTGTATTATTTAGCATTTTACTTCTCTGAGAGGGAAAAATACCAGTTCACTACACAACTTAGCCATTTATTCTTGTGGACAGGCACTTTTTATTTGTTCCTAGCTCTCTGAAAGTTTTGGAAAGCTCTGATTTTTGTTGAACACTGTGACAGAGATCTAGAACCTCAACCCTTTGAACTTAGCATTGGCTCAAAGGTTATTTGGCAGGCTTATAGTGAAAAACAAGAGAGCTGAGGTGGTGAAACAGCTTATTACCCACAAACGAGGCAGCCCCGTCTCCTGTCCCTGCCTGCTTTCTTCCCTGGTGCCCATTCTGGCTCTTATGTGAGCTGTGAGGCAGCTCAGCTTAGTGCACTGGCAGAACCTCATCCACAGTTTTTGGTGGGTTCACTTTCTGCCTAATCAGTACTCTGAACTGATTTACCATGGACTCATGTGAGTGTCAGAGCCATTAGAAGAAACAGGATAGGAAGGTACAGTTAGGGTTAAAACACAAGGAGAAGAAGAGAAGGGGAAGAGACAAAGAATTGACTAGCTCAGAACGTGTCATGGAGGAGATGAGGGTACTGTGGTACGCTTAGGTTGATGTTGCTCTGACACATTTGCATCATCATTCACAAGTAAGTATTTTTCTCCGTGACCGCAAAAGGCAGCTTAACTCTTGCTTTTTACATGGGGGTCAACTCAATAATGCAGTCACACATTTAAAGACAGGGTTGAATTGGAGAGGGAAGAGACAAAGGATTTACTCTGCCCCACTTCTTGATTGTCTCCACAGTAGCATGATGCTACTTGCCTTCATTCCCCAGCCTTACCCACCTGGACTGGCACCCACACCAAAGCAGGGAAACAGGAAAAAGGAGCCAAAACCTTCTGTTGCCTTTTGTGGTTGGTTGGTGACTGTAAAGGCTACCTTTGAGCATGTTGATGATAATACCTTTCTCACAATTATTGTCACAATTGTATCCCAGTGAATCCCAGATATGGACCAGAAGCAAATAAGTGATGACTGTTGCCTACTGGTTTTGAGTATAGTAATAGTTTTTTCTGCTCTTGAGTCCCTCATATTTCTCTGGTTTCAGTTTCTCTCTAGACTGATGGCGCAAAGCCCTGCACTGCAATCTCATTGCCAAGACCAAAAAAGCTTCTTGGAATTTTGCAAGGGCTTAATCCTTCCCATAAAATCTTGTCACAGTTTTCCCAAAACCCTCAAAGGGAAACAGGGAGATCACTGTTGTTCCTTTCACACTCCTAAAAAGGTGAAAACATGCCACCTTTTTAAAATGGCAGAAGCAGTTTCCTGAGCTTTGATGCTATTCCATCATCAACAAGTTTCTCACAAATGGAACATCCCTGTCTCTACAGGATATATAGCAGTGCCACACAAAGTGTTGATGCCAGATGTTGAAGGAGGATGGGCTGAACTGTTGTGTCTGTGTTAAGAAAGTGTACAGCTTCATGTTTCCCAAAATGAGCTCTGGAGTGTCCTCAAACAAGATACTGATATATGGTACAAATTGAATTTTGAAGTCAAATTTTTATGTTAGGAGCTCCTTAAATGTAGTCTGGAAATCACAGTATTGCTATATAGCGCAAAGAATACATGTGGTTAGGTGATTTTATGGTTTCTACTGTGTTTTAATGAATTAGGAAGGATACTTACCCTTACATGTGTGAGCATGCTAGCATCTTCACTTTTCCCCCCTACATTTCTATCATTAGTCACATTTTAAACATATCATGCTTTCTTGCTGTCAGTAGCCTATGAGGTGCATGTGGTTTTTTGTGGGATAAGTCAGCTCTAGATCACAATTTCCCAAATATTAAAATTCAGAAAACATTTATTAGACCATCACATCTGTTTTCCTGATAGCACAGGACTGATCTCTCCAGCTTCTTGGAGTGCTTCCATCAATATTGTATCTGAGTGTCTTCTAGAAATGCTTAACTGACAGCTGTCATGTGTGATTCATGATTTCTTCACTCTTCTGCTGAAGAAAAATATTTTGTGTGCATTTAAAAGGAACAACAAAATTGTGAAGAAAAAGATGTTAGCTATAAAAAAGTAATATAACCTTCTCTAGGCAAGCAGCACATCAGTAACCTCACTGCAGCTGTAATGCCAATTCTGAGTTTCATGTTTTAGCTACATCTTTAAGCGTGAGCATTGTGAATACGGCAGTTCAGTGGTAGTTTTCCATGGCTTTGAACATTAAGAAGTGAGCTTTTAATGCATATTTCTCCAATTTATGTACTCTTCTAGCTGGTTTCTGTTTACACACTTCAGTCTGTGTTTTTCAAAGAATCAGTCAGGTTGGAAATTACTTCCAAGATCATCAAGTCCAGCCTTTGACCCAACACCACTACATCATCTGAACCATAGCTCTAAATGCCATGTCCAGTCCTTTCTTGAATACTTCCAGGGATGGTGACTTCGCCACCTCCCTGAGCAGACCATTCCAACACTTAAACACCCTTTATTCCAACTCTTAACAACCTTTTGGTGAAAAAAGTCTTTCTGACGTCCAACATGGACCTCTCCTGATATGGCTTCAGGCTATGTCCTGGTGCTAGTTTCCAGGGAGAAGAGACTAAACCCCACCTTGCCACAACCCCCAACTAATATGGACACACCTGAACCTCCTTTTCTCCAGGATAAACTTCCCCGGCTCCCTTTGGACACTCCTTATAGGACTTGTGCTCCAGCCCTCTGTTGCTCTTCTCTGGACATGCTCCAGCCCCTCAGTGCCTATCTTGTAGTGAGGGGCCCAGAACTGGACACAGGATTCGAGGTGTGGCCTGACCAGTGCTGAGTACAGGGGGACAATCACTGCCCTCATCCTGCTGGTCACACTATTTTTGATACAGGCCAGAATGCTATTGTCCCTCTTGGCCACCTGGCCACATGCTGGCTCATGTTCAGACAGGTGCCAATCAGCACCCTCAGGTCCTTCCCCACTGGGTCACTTTTAATGCTTTTTATTTGGCAAAAATAAACATTTCCAGTAGAAGTATACTCTTCAGAAACTTAAACTTTCATTAATTTTTACTCTCCTATATGTAACATAAAGCCTTAAAAGTATTCCCAGCATGCCATCCTGTCTCATTTAGCAACATGAAACACAGGCACAACTGACATATAATCTTTGACACACTTCATTGTTTTTTTAGATATTCCCTCAAAATCCTTTTGTATGTTGTCAGAATTTCATTATTCTTAAGATAATTTAGGTGTCCTAATTTCCATGGCAGCCAAAAAATTGCTTTAAGCAATTATTTATGTGAAAATTTTTATTATTCATTATAAAGCTATTTATCTCGTATTCAAACATTAACCAGATTAAGAAAAATTATACCATAAAAATGACTCTTGCAGCTCATGGCCCTTCAGCTCCAAGGACACAAGTTATCTGTTCAGGAATATATTCTTTCCTTTTGCTCTAGGCAGAAACTTACTAAAAAAATACTGCACTTCAGTTGATTGTGTCATTTTTTCATGTGTTGTCACACTCTGTGGAGCTCTCCCTGTATGGAGAAGGCCACGAAATGGCTGATACACTACTTTTAGACCATACAAATGATTTCACCTTTTGTTGGTCTCCCTCAACTCTTATGCATGAGTATATGAACGTGTTCCTACTCTGTTCTGCTTCAGTCTTACTACAGTCATGTGTGTTTTTTGACATAGGAAACAGCATATAACCAAATTATAATCAGCAATGATGTATAAAATTTTATTTAAAAACTTGTAAGTAAAGCAATGAATTCATAAGTATAAAAAAATATATGGGAATAACTTGTTAAGTTTTTATTTGTGCCTGGATATTTGTGAGATATAAAAAGTAATGTAATATGGCTTTGCAAATCAGTTGGTCTAATTTGGCACTACAATCACGCTGTGTATTTCTGTGCAGTATTTCAGAGAGCAGTTAAAGTTACTCATATGTCTTTGATGCATTTCTCTACCCAAATACTTTGAGATACCTTTTGTGCTTAAGTTGAGCACTGAATTTCCAAGAGTTGTGACATTTGGCTTAGGGAAACTACAAGAGCTTTAGAAGAATACTTGTAGTTAAATTACTGATATATCTCTGCCTTAAAATAGTATTTTGGACTGGATTCATCTTGTTGTTGACTTTCTAAGGGCTGTCTGTCTGTTCCAAAGCTTCTTTCCAGTCTGTGGAGAGAAGCAGAGACTGTGTTGTTCCATGTCTTTTGAAAACACCTATTTAATGAGTAGTTAACCCAGAGATTGCTGTCCATCTCCATTGATCTCAGACAGGGCATGCATTAGGGACTGACCAGACTCCTGGCTTTTTTGGGGTTGTGAAGTAAGATTCCTATTGCTTCAGTATTAACATTTTGTGTTGAACCAAGTTCGGCTCTCAGTTCCATACACAACAGTACAAGCATATAGAGAAGTGTTGCATTGTCTCCACTCCAGTCAGCAGTGCATGGGCCAGACTTGTTTGGGATGTCATGAGAAGGCAGTAGCCCCACCCAGGGCCTACCTCTCCCAGAAGAGCACCCCTTCTCCCAGGCACTCTCTTCTTCCAGGGTGGGCAGAGCAAGTGCACCTGTGTCTGCACCCAGTGTCCACAGAAAACTCTGTCAGTTTGGTCACTTAAGGGCATCATGTTTGTTTGGTATTTTTACTTACAGCTGTGTAAACAAAAGGAGAATCAGACCTGGTTCCATCTACAACTCTTTGATGTCAACAACTAGATTTCAAAATGCAATGTTTTCCCACATAAATGCAAAACTGTGCCTGTGAAATCATCAGCTGAGTAATTTACTTCATCATACTCCACTCCTTTTATCTCTTGATACGCAGCCAATCTCCCAAGGACATCAGTTAGTCTTCCTACTTCTGAACTCATCTCCTCAGGCAAGTCATTTTTTTACAGAGCATATGAACTTTAAGTTATTTTTTAAGAATCTTGTCTTCCTTTTTGTGGTAGAGCTGTGGGCAATACATTATTCATGCCCAGAAGCAATACCATGGCTTCATACCACATACTTTCCCATCTTGCCAGCTCATACATGGCCCAAGGTATGTTGATTCTTCTACACATCCTAGTGCTCTTATCTCAATAACTTTATTGCTCTGAATGCAAAAACTTTGAAGGCTGGATCAGGACAACGTATTTTGGCAGAATCTTCCTCCATGTTGAAGGCTTGACACTGTTAGCAGGTGGAGTTAGACTGTGTACAAGCTATAGTTTAATGTAAATTATGTTTTTTTTAAAGTACTAGTTCTGCTTTTCTGCAAAAGCTTTCATTGGCTTATCCACTATGGATGTCTCTGTCAGCACCAGTGTTTTATTGCTCACAAGAACCTTGCAGCATCAGAAGTCCTGCCCAGATGTTTCTACCAGCCCAGGCAAGTTTGCTAAGCATGAATTTCTTCTGCTTTCATTGAAGGCTTTGGACTGTAACATTTTTTTATTCAACAGATACTTGTGTTGTTACAGTGCAAGTCTTGATGCTTTCACTGGCCTTTCTATTCTTTGCTAATTCTTGGTTTGAGGTTCATTTTAGCTGATTTAGGTACCAGAATTAAGCAGTTTAAGCTGGCTAATTTAGCTAGGAATAAACTGCTGTCTAAAATAGCTATTTTAGGATAGGATGATTGCCTTCTGGAAGTGCTTATCAGTACCCATTAATTATAGAGGCAGCGTAGATGACTAGCTTAAAACAAACATTTAACATTAAGGTGGTTAAAGGTAAGTGAAGTGAGTCCCACTCTTGTGCAGGAATGAATGAATTTAGATGATGAAAAAACAGAGCTCTCCCACTTAAGACAGAACATTTTCCATCCCACACTCTGCGTCTGACCAGGAAATGCAGCCTGTCCCAGAGAGGGCTGCATTCCAGCAGTAACCACTGCCACATAACTCATTTTGGTACATGCATAATTCTGATCTTTTCTCAAAGAGCGGCAGAACTGTACTTAGGAAAAATTCACTTATTTGTAAATTATTTTCACTTGTTTAGTGAAATCACAAATCCTTTGGATATCTGAAGTGAAATTTAAGGAAAGCTAAAAAATTGCTTTTTTATTCTTCTGACACTATCTCACAGTTTACCCAGAAATCAATGTTAGTTCCTTCTTTGAGCTCCAGACTGAACAGCATCATGATTCCATTCATGAAATTAGAAAGGTTACTCACCTCTTTCTATCAATTACTCTATCAGCAGCTTGGATGAAAAAAGTGCCATGAATCAGAGAGGAAGTTCATTATAATTTCTCATGTTTGCCGAAACAAAAAGTTAGGAGACCATTGGAGTGTAAAGTATAACAATATATTATAAAGCAGGGTTTTTCTGGGTTCATTCTGATTTCCTGTTTGTAAGGGTTCATATGGTATGCTTTTACTAACTCAGTTACTCTGTGAAGCATGCTCCAAACAATGATATCAGATAGGACAAAAACAGGTAACATTGTGAAGCTTATTTGAATAAAAGTATAATAATATGAATGTAAATCTGTTCACTATATAGATTTACAATTTTTTGTTGCAAGAGACAAAAAATCACTCTTTAATGACAGCTTTTAGGAGAGGGATGTTTCAAAAACTAAAAAGTGCTTGCATATAAACAGAAACCTGTCCTTATGAGAGTCACATTTGCTCTCCAGAAATCCAATTACTGTAATACAGTTCTGTCACTGAGAAGTGGAAATCCTCATAAGTAACTATCCAGAAGACCTCTCCCAGGGCAAGAAATCCTGACATGGCATTTTGGCTTGTTTTGGGGCTGAGGGTGGGGTGCATTTGTTTATTTTTGTTATTTTAGATTTGATATGTTTGGTTTTCTTTTTCCCATTGAACCATTGGACCATAGTTAGAAAAATACTTTTGTCTTACATTTTTCAGGATCCACTTATGATTTTCTGTGGTTCATGAAATGTGAGGTAATCTTGAGATGATTTCCATGAAACATTAAAGGGGACTGATTTTGAGGAGGTAAGTACTCATAAACTGGTATATTTTAAGAGGCACAGTCATGTATGTATCATGTGCAGTGTAATCATATAAAATTAATCAGAATAAGTACTGCAGTCATGAAGAGATACTGACCCTTTTCTTTCCTGAATCTCAAACAGAAGTTTTACATACCTTCACCTAGAGTTATCTACAACATTCTCCAAGATTATTAAGAAACCTCTAATCTTAACTTCACTTAGGTAATTCCTAAGTCCTCTTTGATCTCATCACAACAGCAGTAGGCTGGTGAGTTGAGTCCAGGGCAAGAGCTGCACTCTGATGTGATCTGATCTGATCTGAGCGCAAATATGTACTGGGTTTTCCCCTGAAAGGTAGTGCAATACCTGAATTTATTTGCTGCTCTTCACACTCACCCCCACCATAGTTTGTATGGACAGATAGAAAAGGTCTACCCTTGCAAACAGATCTTCACTGGGAAATCTTTGTCCATTCAGCTGCAGAGCACTTCTGTGGCTCCAAGATGTTACTGGGTTGGGGGTGGTCATGATTTGTGAACAGCTGATCTCCTGGAGTTCATTAAATCATAAACCCAGTAACTTGTCCCTTGAGGAAAAACTCAGTGCCCTTTAAGGAACACTGAGAGTGAGGGCAGGAGAAACTTCTACTGCAAAAAAAGTTTTCAGCCTGCCTTTCCTTTTCCCATTAGATGGTCTAGAAGGCTAGTGTTGGGTGACTGAGGGGTTGTTACACGAAGGACAAACTAAAACACTGAGCTTTACCAGTGGCATGGGCTCAGTCTTGTGTCCAGAAAGTTCTTTTTGAGCAGCAGCAGGGCTGTCTTTTGACCTTCAGAACAAGACCCAGCTCAAGAAAAAGACAAGAATACTTGTAAATAATCTCTATCATTTTGCCAGCTGCTTTCAGTACTTAATCTGTCTCTTAAAACTGAAAAATTACAATTGCACCTGATGTTCTATCCTTTCAGGTCAGCTCTCACTCAGGATGTCATTGTGCCTTTCTTGGTTTAGGTTGGCTTCTGTGTTCATTTCTTCATTGCAAAAGCTCATTTCATTTAAACGGCTGTGAAGTGTCCATTCTTGCAATTGACTTCCTTGCATAATTCCCATTCAAAGCAATGCGAAGTCTGCAGGTGAATTAATGGCAGTGCAGATTTCTGGCTCTAGCAGATTAGAAACCAATAATTGCTATAAATAAGGGCTTCTACTCAGTTTTTCCTGAAATTATAAGGGGGAAATTTATGGGTGGCACTGTGTGCAAGCGTGTCTGTGTACTTTTAAAGGAGTGACTGCTGTGAGAGCCATCCAGCTGTGCAGTATTGCTACCTACCTACCCACTACTTTTCACTCAGCACATTTCCCACACTACCAGGTTTATAAATGAAATGTAGATGAAGAGGATGAAAGGCCAGTTGTGTCCAAGATTCTGAAATGTCTAGTACTAACAGAACTTGTAAGGATGTTTCTCCCCTCCTACACTAAGCTCATATACACCATGTGGGTAAATAATGCTTCTATATCTCTTTGCTGAAATTCAGCTTTTCACTTATTAAAATCCTCCTTGCTTTCCTACCAAAAGTATGATGTGAGGCTACACAAAAATCATTGGTTTAAAACATGAAATGAAATCTTGTCCTGCCAAACTGACAGTCTGGGTGATGGTCACTGCTCATTAGGAAAGTCTTCTCAATCCCATGGCTCCCAGACTGTGGATAGAGCCTGCCCCAGGAATATAGTTATAGCAAGAGGTAGGCTGCAGGTTGTACCTTTTTCCAACCTGATGTTTATTAGTTCTGCTTATTGACTTCTCCTAAAGGAGGCACTTTAATGCTCTGTTAAAAACAGAACAAGCAGTCAGGCTTCTCTGTCCTGGCCTACCTTCAGCTACTGCAGGATTCATTAATGAAGTCTGCACAATGCCTGATGGCACACCTTGGGACCCACAGGTGGTTCAGACCTATCCAAAGCCTGTGACTTTTTGTTCCAGTTTGTGTCGTTTGCCGGTGGGCTATTACGACACACCGACGGCAAAGAGACGAGAAGGGCCTTTGCATGGGGTTCTGCAAGGTAGCTTTATTCAAACCACCCAGCAAAAGGGTCAGAGGCAGAAGACATTCTGGGCAAAGAAGTGTCCAGGTTTTATATGGGGGCAGGGAGAACATCAGGGACCAATGGTCTGAAGGCCCAGGGGTGGTACATAGGCAGGGGTGGGGTAAGGGATAGGGAAGCTGAGGCAGGGACACGGGGACAGGGCCAATGGAAGAACAGGGAGGGAGGAGTTTTCTGGACTGGAGTCAGGACAGGGGCTGGGGCCAATCCGGGAAACAGAACTGGGGGTACAATGCTCACAGGCTCCCACAAGTTTGTGGTTGACCGAAGGTAACACACGCTCATGTTTGTTTCACAGACAATGAATGAAAAATCATCGAGTGCATGGACGTCAAACAAAAAAAGTGCTCTCTCTGGCATAGTGTCTTCAGAGTGGAGAGAAAAAAGGATGAATGAAGCTAATATGCAATAGAAACCAGCGAATTACTGAGGCTGGCTGGGAAGGATAGGGGAAATAGAATTTTCACTTTTCTTCCTGCTTTGTACTGAAGATTATCTCAAGCTTCAGCAAAGTCAGTTCAGAAGTTCAGAAAAAATACAAAAAGAGAAAAATGTTCAGTGTTGATTTTAATGCTCTTTTTCTTTACTCTTATAATTTTTTAACTCTCGTCCACAATCTGCAGAGGTATGTTAAGCTCTCTGAAATGATTCAGATGCAGATTGCTATCTTGAAGTCCTACAGTATATGAAGCCTCTGAGGAGCCTTAAAGTGCTTGCAGAAGAAAGGTTTATTTTTACTATGACTAAGTGTATTTTTCATTATCATCTTTTTATTTAGATAGCATTGGTTGAACAGGATGGGTTCTTTGCTAAGGAAGACTAAAGCTCATAGTATCATTATCATGTAAAATTTGTACATGTTTAATTATACAGACGCATTAATCCAATCAGATAGGTACCATTTCTTCTTAAAACAGCTTATATGCATTTTCTGTTTAAAATCTTTGAAGCTAGGCCATTATTTTTTTCACCTAAACTTCTGATCAGTCCTTGTGTATAAGGGTAGAGGGTTTTCTTTTAAAGCTTATTTGAACTTACTTTTCATTTATGATATACATTATTCAAGTAACGAAAAAGACTACCTGAACAAAACCATCTTCCTTGAGATGGAAGTGATGAAATGCAGATGCTTGCAGTGTGTTCTATGTAAAAAATGAGAGCAGACAATAGGCCTGAATATTATGCAAAGAACACTGCACCACATTTTTAAAACACTAATATCAGAACCTTACCTCTAAAACACATGGCAAGTTCAAGCAAAGGTCTGGGACATTCCTACGGCTTATATTGTATTTTAGATTCATTTCTGGAAGAATGGCATCTCTCTGCTGGTGGTCCAATCTTCCTTCCTTTGAGATCAATGTCAACGCTCCCACTGACATCAACGTAAATGCTCCTACTGACTTTGCTGAGAGCAGCGTCTGACTTGCTGTTCGTTTGCCGTTGCAGATAGGAGTGTTGCAGTGAGATGTTCATGCAGTGACACAGAACTACTTGCTGACACATAAGAGAGATCAACTTAGCTCAGTATTTTTTGGACACATTCAAGAGCTTTTTAAGTCTCTTTCCATAGATAGTCAAATCCAATGCATACCAGACATTTTACCAGATTACTGTGGGAAAATAATTTGTTTAGACAATAGTGGCTTCAAGGAGAGACTTTCTCATACAGACTGCATATTTGGAAACTGTTCTTTCTCAGGACTTGCTCATAGCTATTTTCTATTCCAACAAGCCAGGATGTTGCTTCACCTTAGGACCTGATCCAATAACCATGGAAGACCTGCGATTAGACTCCATACATCTTCTTTTGGGTGAGGAAGAGCCATTGTGTCTGTTGGATGTGAACCCTGTGAACTTTTGCATGTGTTAAAGCGGGGATTAGGGTGATTGGACTGCACCAAATTTCCACGAAGGTTTTCTGAGAGTAGGAATACTGTGACAGAAGAGAAACATACCCTGTTTATTGCTCATAGCAGCCCTTTATAAAGGTGACACAAGGACCAGTGCACAAATTAAGAACACAGTGTATAATGTTGCTCTGCTTGCCTACGTCCTTGAGGACTGTGGTGATCACATCAAGTATTTGGTATAGCCTTCAAGAGAGGCTCAGTCTCATGAAAGATCAGCCACAGGTTTTAGTGGTACTCTCTTAAAAGCATTTTTCCCTCATCAACTTGTCTTTTATTCTATTTGGCATATGTAGCTTTTATCACCCACATTTTAAAATTAATTAATATTAATATAATTATTTTCAACCAGGACTCCAATTTACCATACATAGTTCCATACGTCAAAATAATTTTGTCAGTGCACGAATATTAGTAGATACCATGCAGGACAGCTCCAGGAGAGTGTTTGCTAGTCATCTGCTTTGGAAAAGCTGGGATAAAATTGTTTAAGGTAGTTTGGTAAGACCTACAAAAACCTGCTGTTTGCCTCCATAAAATGTGTTATTTTTTGCAAACTATGTTTGCTGCTGTGGCTGGGAATCACTGAAAAGTCATCTGCATTTTGACTATTTTAACTCTAGTAGAGGAAATTAGAGAGATTAAGAATTGCAAAAATACTGTGGAATACTTGTACTATTTTCTCAGCCAGGCTTCTAATGATGACATTTGGACAGAGTATGACATTGCGGTGGCTTTTTTCTGTTTAGCATTAATTCTGAATTAAATTTTTTTGCCTTAAATATATTGAGATATCCAGTATTAACCTAAGTCCATGGAAGTGTGGATGCCTCTGAAAATGAGAAAAGCTGAAAGAATGCTACAAAGGAAGCAGAAGCAGAGGACCTCTTGATATATAGTTCCAGCACTGAATGTAACCAGAAAACCTAGATTAGGTCCATTTCTTATACTCCTTTCCTTAGGTATACTTTACTTAGAAAGATAGACTACTGGCAGAGACCTTGCTTTGACCCCAGATGGCCTTCTTGCACTCCTGTAAAACAACCAAGATCATGTCTGCCATTATTTGAAATTCAGAAACCTGTAATTTTGGCAGATTTGTTTGATTGTTTGTCCTTAAAGCCTGGTGAGAATCCCTTGCCCTGGCTCCATGGGACATGGGACCTTTCTTATTCCAAGCACTGAAAGGAGACCCAGAAGGGCCCCTGCAGCTTTCCTGGTCTGCTGCAGTGTGGATTAGCATGCCTGGTGATCCCAACAAGTGTTAGGGTTTGAGCCTAAATGGGCTTCAGTCAAATTTAAAGTATCTACATTTGAGATAATACCCCAAGCTTTCTGTTAAGGACAGGACCTGAGGGAATGGAAGTTGTGTCACAGGAGGTTTAGGTTGGGTATTAGAAAAAGGTTCCCCACCCAGAGGGCGGCTGGGCAGTGGAACAGGCTCCCCAGGGACGTGGTCACAGCACCAAGCCTGACAGAGTTCAAGAAGCATTTGAACAACGCTCTTGGGCACTTGGTGTGACTCTTGGGCATGGTCCTGTGAGGGGCTGGGAGTTGGACTTGATGATCTTTGTGGGTCACTTGCAACTCAGCTTACTTTGTGATTCTGTGATATTGTGATTCATTGTGTTTCATAGGGATAGTCACTTTTATAACATGATTCTTTTGACAGCTTTTAGTTATCTAAAATGGACTGAGATGGCTATTCCAAGCTTCTACATTCTTACTAAATTTGGTCATACAAATTACAGGTAAATCACCTCCAGAGTAGGAGAGGTTTCTGTACAAAATGGACATGCCTTGCTGGCTTCAATGCACCTTTTCCACACAGTCAGAAGTGGTCTGGGGACCACACCAGTTACTTACTGGTAACCCACTGGTTTGAGCTGTGGGACAAGTAGAACTATATGATGGAAAACCCTGAAGGCGAGTGAACTGTTCTTTAAATTATCAGACACTACACTTCAGTAAGTAGAAAAACAGAATAATCAAAATTATTGTAGACAACTTCAAAAAGCAGTAGTCTAGTGGATAAAAAGGCAGGAAAGTGGTTTTATGCTAAGTTTGGGGACGTATGCAGAGATGCTGCCAGACTGAGACCAAACTACAGGTGGGATAGTGCAGCACTTCAGTATCTGTTACTGTAGCCAGATAGAGACTGAAAAATAAAATGGTTAGCAATAGAGAAGAGTTATATTCCTGGGGGTAGAAATAGTAGAAGGAAAATATAACAAATACTGTTGAGCCAATCTTTTTTTGGTGAAGACAGCAGTTGCCACACACACGTACTGCACGCATTTGGCAACGGATAAGCCAGATTCATCTAGCAGCTGCCAAATATCACTCTAACTGGAGCTACAAAAAGTACTGAGAGATTAGCTCCAGGCATTGCTGCACATGTGAGGTAAGTTGTGTATGAAAACCCAGAGGGGCAATTATTTACCTTTCTTTCACATCATTTTCCCCTTTTTCAGACCTGCATTACTTTGTTTTCAACTGAAGAAAGAAAGGAAGCACCTTCCATGAGGCATGCTTTTTGCTCTGTATGCTGTCACATTCCCATGTGTGAAGACATATTATCTATCTAGTAGTCCCAACTGTAACACCTGCTGCCACCCAGACAGTATCAAGGGGACTAACAACGATAAATTTCTCTCACTTCATTTCTGCAGTTGTCAGGTATATTCATATGTCTAATTACTGAGTTACAAGCACAAAAAATTCCTCTGCAGAAAGATACTTTTTCCATGAAAATATTAGGAACTTAGTTATTCTGCCTCTAAGAGTGTGTAGCATTAAGGCTAGACATGAGACCATGACAAATTCTCCTTTGTCTCCTGTAAACCTTTGTTTTTTTGCTACGGAGACAAAATTTGGTATCAGTGCTCATTGTGTGAGTGCTTTTTTTTCACTTTTCAGTTTTAAAAAGCATAATAAGGGAGCACTTAAAAGGGCCAGAGAAGAGAGGACTGATATAAGAGGTAGATATATCACAGGTGGAACAGCATAACTGCAGGGAAACTCAGAAATGCCAAGGCAAAAGCAGTAAGATGCATCAAAGTAAATAAACTCAGCTGATACCCCGACAAGTGGCAGAGGTAGCTGCTTATGCTAACACTGAATTTAGCTATAGCATATCCCTACCAAAATAAGGAGTGGAATAGCACGGCTGCAAACCATCTTTGTGAGCTTATCATTTTGGGACCGAGAGCTATCACACTGCTGAGCTAAAAGAACTCTGAGCTGCTATAACACCAGGAGTCCAGACAGACAGGCTTACACCCTATCTGTCAGAGCTGGGTTCTGTACATGTAGAAACATATATGGCCATTCCAGAATTACTTGGAGTGATTCAATCACGTAGTGAAATATCCAGATGTCAAATAAAGACTGTCAAATCATAAGCACGCAACTGGGATCCCAGTCAGGTGGAGACCCCTGTAACCAAGTCATAAGGCTGCTGAAAGAGCCTGTGAAGTCAATAACAAGGGTAAATTAGCAGTCTCAGATCCTATTCTAGTTAAAAGCAGCCAGTTCTAGCCTGATTAGATATGCAATGTCACAACAGCCAGTGTGATGACACAGAATGTAAATAAGGGTAAAAAAAATCTGTAGAAGTCCAATCCTTTTTCTGTTTTCTGATTCTTATATGCTGCTTATTGTAGCATTTAACATGTAAAATCTCACCATTTTTGTATCTTTTTTTTTTTTAATAGCATATACAATAGTAATGACATTACTAGCAATAATATTTATTATGTTTCAGATCATAGCAGTCTTATTTGGCTATTGTCAGCATTATATCCTAGAAATTCAAACCTCCTGATTGCCTTGGGGACATCTTTTTACCTTCATCCTTAGAAGTGAATGCTGCATTTTTACAGTGCTTGAGATTTCTCAGGCTTTTTAAGTGGAGATTCCTCTGTGCTTTGCATTCCATCTTTTTCTGTCTCTTTTTTTGAGTATGGTAGTGCTCAGATGGACGCTAATGAAGATTTAGCTAGAACATGATGTTGCTCAGAAAAAGAACATTATGGGGGCATGCTAGAGAGGTTACAGACAGCTAAGCAAAGTTTTTCACATAAGGTCATGCATCAACATGCACAGTTTTTTTGTGAAATTTTGACAATCATTTTAATTTTTTTTAAAGTTCTCTTAATGTCACCCCAGATGAGATCCATGTGATCAACACATCCTCCTTTCTTCCGCTCTTCTTATTCATCACCATGACAATAACAATAACAATTTCTCTTTCTTACTGGATTAGAGGAAAAACAGCTTGATTCACATTTGTGTGGGTGAAGGGAAAGACAAATCAGAGATGTGTTTTGCACAGGGCCATGGGTTCTGAGGTAGATCTGCAGTTTCTAATAACTTTTGTCACCAGGATATGAAACTTCAGGTTTTGATGTGGCTTCTGTGAAGATTCTGAGTATTCCACTTCATATTTCCTCCTCTCCAGCAGTTGCACGATTTCGGAGTGATATGGACATCATAGCCGTGTAGATGAAGGTGATCGTAGGTGGAGGCACAGAGATTTCATATCACATTGAGAGGTTTAAATATCAAGATGGAGCCCTTAAAGTGGATAAATGTGGCAATTTGCTTTGTTAAGCAGACATTCTGTCATATTTTCCCTCATGTGGAGCTTTTTCAGGCTGTGCTGCTTAATTTCTAGGTCTGAGTTGCAGTAATGCAGTGTGGAGGTCACTAATGCAGGGATAACTGTATGATATGATTACTGTGCCAATTGCCACATAGCTATGACTCCAAGAGAAAGGAGGGAGCAACATGGCTATTTGGACACAGCATAGCATCAAGAAATCAAAAGGGATCTGAGAGCTATAGGCTCTTTTCCCCAGATATTTGTGTACCAGCTTGAAGGAATAGATGATTTAGAAACAAAAAGTTGGGTTAAACTTGTTTATTTACTATATTTATATGGAAAACCTACAGTTATTATCATAGAATATTAAAAAGTATTTGTCCTTCTTAATCTCTTTTTTTGTACATTTCTCAAAATTTTGTGTGCAATTTATTTTTGCTTTTCTATTTTAGCAGGTATATTTTACTTATGTAGGCCTTACATGCAAACCCTTTTGGGGATGAAAATATTTTCTCTGCTTGTTTTCCTGTTGGAAAATGTGATGCCTGAAACCATAAACTTTGCTGAGAAGTTTCAGTCAGTTATAGTATTAGGAATATATTTTAAAGATTCTTATGGCCATTACAGTGATTGGATCGCAAGTCAACAACATCCTTTCTCACTTTGTTTTCAAGAAGTTAAGGATGGTAAGATTTGTAAAACCTGTTCTGGAGATTTACAGGAGTAAGACACCAAATGACTGAAGGAGACAATAATCTTTCATATGATCTAATATCCTGTAGCTGTTTACTTCTGATGGGTGCAGAGAAGAGGGAAATTTATTAATTAATTGTAAGAATGCAGTGAGGGTAAGTATAACTTGTAGAGTCCCATTCAGTGCAGCTGGAAGTCTTGATCAGGATGTTTTGACTCATTACTCTGGGCCTTCATCAGCTGATGGAACTAATTTTTTTTTCATCAGCTGATTAAGATTCAAGATAATGAATCGAAACATGCCAGAAGTAATTCCCTCCAGGACTGGAGAGAGGATGTTAAGTTGCTTGCACATGTACTTAGAAGAAACCACAAGAAGCACATCCTCCCCAGGTTCATTTTAACTGGTGAAAAAAGTGAGAGCTTTACATGCACTTAAGAAATAAAAAACAGCCCCAAATTGGAGGACTGAGAAGACTATAATATTTCAGGCAGAATAGGAGAGGAAACAAGACAGGTAAAGAAGCAATAGCAAAATGCAGATATGGGAAGAATTATTGCATGTGGATCAACAAAGAAGTTTGGGAAATATAAATTCCAAGTATTTTGGGCTTATTACTAAAGCAGCAAGTACTCTGCAGAATGCTTTTGATCTTTTCTTTCCCTGCCTTGAAGTAAATGTATGTAAACCTAAAACCATCAAAGTTTTTTGCGACAACTTTTTTTGACTTCCTTTGAATGTTTACCATGTTGCTAAGCATTGACTTTGACAAAGGTGATCGTTCCATTCAGTTTGAAAACCTTTGCTCTCAATATATACAAATGCCACTATATGTTTTCTTTTCGGAAACATTTGAAAGATTTCTGTCCTGTGTTATTTAATGTACAATTTGAATGGGGGGGTTGTTTGTTTGTTTTCTGACAGAGCTGTGTTTTTAAGCTGAACAGCAGGAGGGAAGGGAGACAGGAAGGGACAAGCAGGACTTGTACTGGGGTTGTAGTCTGGCCAACAGTTCACTACTCAGTTACAGTTAATGGGGTGAAAAGCTGTGATAAAGCATGTGATCAGAATAGTTAATGTACTGTTCCTGCAGATAGCTGAATTCAGGGCGTCCTAAATGTGGTTTATTATTACAGAAGTTGAAAAAGGAGTAGTCTCAGAATAGGAGCCAAGTTTTTTTAACCTATCCACAGAAATGTCAGCATTATTTTAGCAAGTGATTCATAATATCTATAATATAAAATCTTGTATTTTGTATGTTGCATTTTATATAGTAACTGGCAAATTATGGTATAGCATAAACTGAAAGTTAAAGATTTGTACTGTATATCATGGCTGTGATCCCAGTGTCTTTAGACCACAAGGACTGGAAGTATGTAGCAATTTTAAATGCAAGCCTCTGTTACCAGAAAAGCAGCTGAACTCTTACATGTATGATTAAGGATCACTTCTCCCTGCAGAACGCAGCTGATCTTCATGTTTCTAAAATAATCGTCTTGCTGGAACACTTTGTTATGATTGCATACAAGGTTTTCGAAAAAGGCAAAGTGCTGCAGAGCTAAAAACATTTATTTTTTACTTGTCTCCCCACAGATATATCTTTCCTGTAACAATTTCTAAACTGTCAGCTTTTCCAGGAACTATCAGTAGGTATAATAGAGAGCAGGAACTACTACTATTGTGCAATTTACAATGTGCAATTGGAGCAGAGCAATTGTCATACAATCTATAAAGACTAATAAACGTCTTCAAAGAGGGTCTTAATTGCTGCATGATTTACTACATGGAGAATACCTTCTCTTTTGTGTTTGGAAGTATTTTGCTGCGGGAGAAACCTTTTTAGCCAGGCTTTTATAGGCCAGTCTTTGCTTTGGTAGCATGCATTTACTAGCTGTATAATTGGTGGCACAGTTCTTCTATCATAAACATTGTTATCAGTTAATTAAACTTGAAATGGAGCTTTGTTCCACAACATGTTTTGTCAGATTGTTTTCCTTATTTATTTATCATCATAAAATTTTATTTTATGACTGGCAGCTTCTCAGCCCTCCAATAATAATATAAATCAAAACAAGATTTTAGTCTTCATGCAATTTCCTTTTGGTCTCAAAATATGAAACCAGATGTTTTGGGCATGCTAAAGATGCTTTTCATCTTTTTTTAGATTCTTTCAATGCAGTCAAAGTAAATGCATTTTTAAAACCAACTTATGAAAGTTAAATTTCCTTTGTTCGCCTGGGTGTAGTCTGGTTTGCATTGATGCAGCAGCAATGAGAGACCTTCCAGATAACACACAGAATGCCATTGAAGAATTACACATGTGTGTCTCAAACCTCAGACAGCACAGGAACTGTATTAATAGCAGATCAGTAGATTTATATTCTAGTTTAAAACATTATGAGCTCCTTTTCTTTTTCCTTTCTTTTATTTTATTCTTTCTTCTATATTTTTTTAAGGACTTAGCAAATATTTAAAGGAAGATTGGACTACAGGACATCTCTATGTGTATCCTGCAGTCTGTATACAGTAAGTGCTAACCTACAATATTTGTTCACATACCTAGCAGCTTTTTTTCTAAGTTGAAACAGATTTTTTTATGATGCCCTAACGAATTGTCATCAGTATTTCCTTTAAGCAGTGAATCCTTTTTCAGTAGACATTAGATCTGGGCCTAAGGCTATTACTAAAGGACCTAAACATTCCCAGGTGGGCTCCTCTTCAATAATAACAGAAGCCTTGAAGGGATTTACTGATACTGAAAAGAATAAGTAATAAACAGGAACTGGAGCAAAGTGGGACAGTTGTTATGAACATTTGCATGCCAGTCCTCAGAACTCTCCATCCTATCAAAATAATTCTGGCTTCTAACCCCTGAAAGCAAACAGAAAGGCTTTGGCAGGCTTGTGCATAGTGGTGTGTACTGGGGTGGTTTGGGGTTTTTTGTCTGCCTTACAAGCAGGGACTGCAGACGGGCTTCTCTGCATCAGCCTCCTCCTCTGAACTCAGTGCAAGAAGTGAGCAGACATTTCACATTAATACTGCTCTGGGCTCAGGCATTAGGCAAATCATAAGTTTTATAGTGAGACTAAATATTCTCGACCCCATAAAACTGTAAGTGAATCTGAGTGCTGCACAAATTGCAGAAGAGATGCACATTCACCTGCTTGTGGCATCTGTTCATTCTCTGAGGCTTGTTTATCCAGAAAAAATAAGTTGAGAAATAGATATGTTACTGGAAAAGAGTAGAAAAAGGAGCCTGAAGAATGAAATTAAGATAAATGTTATTGCTCCAGCTGGTCACTTTATTTACCTGTTCAGATTTTCTGTTTTCATTTTTGGTGAACTTTTATTCATTGCTCCTGCTTTTTGAAATCAAATGTGTACCTGTAAAAAGATGTATGAAATTTACTGCAAATGAAATTTAGGGCAGAAATTTGCTGCATGAATGAGGTGCTTTTACTGTTGTGAAAGTGTATCTGGCTCCTTAGTTCAGAGTTATTCATGTCTGTACTTTTGAATAGTAAAAGGTAATGAGGAGCTGGGTCTAGAATAAATGAGAGTGAGTTTCCAAATAGGACCTAACCAGGGGAGACAAAAAACAATGCACAAGTTTTGGGGGTGAAGAAAATTTGGTCAGGAGTGAGGCTGTCTGGAAGAAATATTTTTCTTTCAGTTGAAAGAAATGGGGGGGAGGCACGAGAGGGGGAAGGGAAGGAACAGATAATAATCATATTTTTAAGTGTTCTGTTCTTCAAGATAGGAGATGAAAGGTCTCAGTGACTAAAGCAAAAGCACAGAAATGTAGCTTTCTGGGAGTCTTAATTAACAGGAATAAAATAAAGTGGAAGAGAAGGTAAATGTAGACGCACAGGTAGTTTTCTAAGAGCTTTGATTTTCAGTGCTTTTATATAAAGAACAACATTTATATAAAACCCTGGTTAGTAACCCTCACTTCTTTTGTGGAAAACTACACTGCCATCATCTTCTCCCCTCTAAGAGTCATACGGCCACTGAGTTGTTTTTTATTTAGAGAAGTGCTTGTGAGGAAGAAATAGGGAAGAGACTTAACTGGGAGAGTTAAATAAAATATTTTTATGAATGCCAACCTGGATGGTTTCATAGCAAGAGTACTGTACAGGCAGTAGGTACTTACTGGCTTCTGGTATTTCTTTTCAATGAAGGAATGTGTCCATAGAAATAGCTGGAAATAAGAGAAGCACATCATTACCTGGGTCTGTATGAAGCTTCCGCTATTTTAACATGAACTGCAGGACAGGACCAGTTCATCTACTACCCTTAGAACAGCTGGAAATACTTCCTTGTTTCCTTTGTTCTTTCCCTCAATAAAATAACTGTCTTAGGTATCATGATATTGTAAATGATGACTAGGCAGCTTCAGTGGCCATTAAACTTCAAACCTTTTATCCATCTTTCCTCATTCCAATTCTTTGTTGCCCTATACAGGCTCCACTATTGCAAAGAAGCCACAAACATGCAGACAGATTGCAGATATGAGAAATTCCTCTTTACCTATGTTAATATGGGAGGATATTTAGATATATAGGACATCTTCTATGTGCTCTACTTACAGCCTTTTTTAAAACTATGATATAAGAAGGAAACAATGTTGCTTACACCTTTTTGCATGTGTTTGCTTTCAACTTTTTGTAAACATCGCCAAGCTTTATGGCTTTCCTTCTAGGAGTGGTTGCCTCCTGATTCATTTTGCAAGGTGGTTTCCACCAGCCCTGTCCCCCTGAACTCACTGCAACTCCCCGTGCAACTTGTCCTTATTTAGGCCAGTAAATGGCACCATATTTTGACCTTATGTTGTGGTATGCAGACTAATCGAGTGCAACTTTCTTTTTGGTCACTGATGTAAAGAAATAGGGAAGATGTGTACGGGTTAGAGCCATTGAATGCCTGCAAAACCTCAGAAAGTGTACACTTAGTTTATGAAATGTTCCACTAAAGTCTTGCTAAGTACACACTGTTGAGATTTGACATTAACCACCTTCATTCATCATAATAAACACACAAATTTTCCACTTGAAGTATCAAATCTTATTTTTTAATAAGAAACAACTATGTTTATCAGAGTTTTCTGAACTCATTGCTCAGATATCACACTAGATTCATAATGTTTTGATATTGTCCAGAAGATGTATGTTTTCTTTCTCTAGTCCTTTTCTTTTCCATTTTGCAGGAGTCAAATAAGACTTAAAAAATACCTCCTGTCATGTGGTGGTAGGTCAGATACCTGTGTTATATAAATCTTTATGCTGAGAGTTTATGACATTTTAAACTTAGAGCTTCATTCATCTTGACGATTTTGGCAGCAGCCAATTATAACATTAAACAGTTCACAGAACTTAACCTAAGACCTAAAATTATATAATTTTTGTAATGGCTGATTTGCACCTCTCCCAGTTCATTTAGAGCAATTCAGTTCAAAAGTCTTACCCTTCTTAATCACTCCCTTTTAATTTGAAACTCCAATGTCTCTCTTTATTTCTCTACTGAATCTACTTATTAAAAATTACCAATTAAAAATAAAAACCACCACATGGCTTGCAGGAGCTATATGGTTGGCCATGTACATGCTACTGGAACAAAAAGAATGGAAAATTGTTGCTGTTGCTGAAGAGGCCAAAGACTGAAAAGCATTTTTGACTGTATTATATTATTTAAATTATGATAAGAGAGTTATTGCAATTGTGCATTCTCAGCATGATAACAGTGAAATTTCAGAAGACAGAAGATGGAGTTTGATGCTACGTAGAGCCCCATAGTGACAACCTAACACTAGATGATGCCTAGGTTTTTCCTCAAGGTACAATATTCTTGTTTTCCTCTGTCCTTCTGGAAACTCAATGTCTCTAAATGGCTGCGATAGACTAGAAGTCAAAATAAACAAAGCAGAGGTTTGTATGTCACTCAGAGTAGATCATCCTGTCTGAAGTGCCCCTGACCAAAGTAAATGGGAGAGGGAGTTCTGGGTGGCAATGCAAATAAAAGAAACAAATTTTCTGAAACCACAGAAACAGTAAAACAGAAAAGAAAGGATTTGTTTAAAATTTTGAGGTAAAACAGGTTGGAAAGAACAAGCCACAGAAGTAATGGGGACAGGACATACAGTTCCATGAAACTTGGAGTAGCAGCAAAAGATGAAGAGAGAAAAAGATATACACCCCAAATTAGAAAATGCAGCAACCGTAAAAGACTTCTGTGTACCAATACAGGTTTACCTAACCCTCTCTTCTGAAACTTAAAATCACTTCTCCCTTTCTGAACAGTGTCTATTCAGATTCTGCCATAACAGCCGGAGCTGTTTCCAGTAATCAGATTTTAAAACCAGCTTTATCCTAAACAGTTTATATGGCAATGTATAGTTTATATGGCAATTTTGTTATAAAATAAGTGGCATGGAAAAGACATAGAAGTAGCTTGTTAGAAACATAGAAGGAGTTGTAATGCTTTGCATTTGGAAGTATCAGCTTGATAACACTTTTTTGTCAAATACACTTCGATAGGATTTGAAACCTGGTTTGAACACCTGCAGCACACAGTTTGACAGATCTTGGTTAAAATACCTTACATCTTGTTTAAAATAATGCAGTGTCTCAAGTGCCTGGGAGTCATACTGAGAGAAAACCCCCCTTGTTAAATATTTACCACTTGAGTCCTGAACATCTGCAATTAGCTAAGAATGGTGATGTCAGTGGACACTTCCCAAGGTTAGCTGCCTCAATATTTGTACAGATCTAATCTGAAGTCCTTTACTTGAGAAGAGGAACACATCCAAACTCAACAAATTGTCATTGACAAATGACCATAGTAGTCTAAGGATAAAAGAAGGGCAAGTATTCAATAAAGAAAGAACATGAACATGAGCATTAACAGAATAAACCTGACCTATTTAGTGTGTTTAACCCTCTGTAATTTTTCAGACTTGGATTATTTATTAGCAAGTAAAACTCAAGATTTTTGGACAATTCTCACAATTTAGAGACCAAAAAGCTGCAATTGAACAGCATGAAGATTTTTTTTATTAATTTGTGGGTTAGATTGGAGTTTTTTTGTATCTGAAAGGGCGAGGAAGGCTCTGGGAAGCATTAGGATCGGATGCTTTCTGGGTGACATGCTGCTCTGTGTTAAATGGCTCAATTAGTGAGTCACATCAGTTACATCAGCTTTGCCAACCCCACATTTTATTGTGGAAGGGACAATGCCAAACTGCCCCAGCCTTATGCATTGAACAGAGAGCCAGGACACATAAATATGGGGGGAAAAAGACTGGGTTTTTCATCACTGCCCTGTAGCAGGAGGCTCAGAGTAGGTACAAGGGGCATGTTACGAGAAGCTGATCTCTGGAGGACTCACCTGCTCAGCTGGAAGGAAGGGGCTGCCAAACAGCCATGGCTGCGAGGTGTTAAACAAGGCAGGACAACGCAGGGGCAAAGTGACAATGATGCCAGTCCCTACAAAAACAAACCTGGAAGCCTAACAATGATATTCAGTTTTTTTCTAGCCAGAGCTCTTCATTGCAGCAGAAAAGTAGATGAAGAAACCTAGTTGATTGAAATTAGCTGACATAACTGTGCAGCTCATCCTCTGAGGTCAGTCTGTGAACTACTGTGTTTATTTGTCAGCAGAAGAAAATTAGACCACTGTTTTTTGGTGCCAGTTCACTGGTAAACCAGATATAGGCAAACAAGACAAATGAGAAGTCTAGGTGGTGTATGGGGGGTAGGTGTGTTTTGGATCTCACAGTTCTAGAATACAAACTTCCTGCAGTTACCAAGCCTACCAAGGCACATACAGAGAGAGGCTTCTTCTGTTTGGAGGCAAGCTAATGGAGGCAGTTGCCTGTTTCTGTATTTACAGAATTGTTAGAAGTACTCATAATAGAACAGTTTTGTTATTTTGGCAGTCATTCAGTATTCACTATAGACTTCTTTTTTTCCTTTAATACCTATCTCTTTTATTAATTTCTTTTTTTAAAAATAGTTAAACTTAGTTATAAAATTTTAATATATTTACCCTGTTATGGTAACCTGTTTAAATCTGCTGTCTAGAATGAAATTGGAAAAAAACTAGCAAAAAGAAAAGAAGTAAAAAAAATAAAAGTGTAAAAAGAGTACAATCTGTTCACTTCATTTTTCATGGAAAACACTTTTTGCCAGTCTCCTTAGAGAGTGCACTGGACACTAGTCAAACAAACACATAGATACATCTTCAAGTTATTAAATCCATATAAATTTATCAAACAAAAGAATCTTATAAATCGTCCGTTTTGATCAAATTTTCAACCATTTCATTAGCAATATTTTCCTATACCATGTATGAAAAGCCTGTATCCCAGAATGTCACACAGAATTCTTTTGTTTGTCATAACTGTTTGTAATATAAATCTCCAAATTTTTAAATGTCGAAAGGGGTGATGATTTCATTAAGGACTGCACCGGACTGCCCATTGATTCTATTTACAGAACGCTAAGTCTATAGAACCCTGTATCTGCGGGATGAAATGCTGAAAAGAAGGCAGATTTAATTGTCTTTTTTTTCAGTGTTGACTGTTTACTTTCTGTTCACTGAAGCTCAGAGTAGTTAGCAGTCTGTGTAAATATGCATTTATTCTAAGGCTCATATTTAATACAGTTTAAAAAACGCAATCTGCATCTACAGTATATTCAGTAGAAAGTGGTGTTATTGAACAGTAGCACTGTAAGTAATGATATTCAAGAATTTTTTCCCCAGCTATCAATTTTTAAGAAAAAAGAAAGGAAATCCATATATTGTGCTAGTGACAAAACAATATGCAGTCATTTGAGGGGGGAGGGTCTCTTTATTAGAAAGAAACATACTTTAATTAGATGAAATATGTTAATTTCAATAGCATATTCTTCATATCTCTGCCCCTAAAAATCTTTGCACACACCTACATTCTTTTTATGGACAGTACAAAGGAGGATAATAGATGCCTATAAAAGTAACTAGTGAAATTCTGCATTAGGATAATCTGTCACCCATTTCCATTTTTTCTGAAGAAAGCAAGCATAATCAAAAGCCTAAATGACAAAGAGTTGACAGTAAGATTCTGTAGTAAATGATTCCAGAGTCGCTGGCCTGCGGAGATGCTGAAGAAGTCCCCAGCAGACCTGATTAATTCCAGTTTCTCCAGCTGCCAGGGGAGCAGAGGCTAAGCAGTTTCACAGAGAGGAGCCTATTACCACTACTAGGCTGAAATAGATCTAATCAACTCACAGCCGCTCAAAAGAAAACTTTACAGGTTTAGCTCACTAAGGCAGCGCTTTAAAATGATGACTACAAAGGATCATGGGAGTCTGAAAGCATTTAGTCTTTATTGCAGCTCAAGGAAATTTTCTGCTGTGGTTAGGCCATGCTAATTTACTGAACATGACAATGCCTCCCAGATTGTATGACATCATTTCAATAATGGATCTCGTCCTCTTAGTTAAATATTTCTACTACTACTTTTTAAATTCTGAATACTTCATTTATTGAAATACCATCTATCTTAGGATTAATTAGGTTTAATATTCAAAATCTATGGGCTAGCCTGCTTTATCATTCAGTCTGAATGATGATGCTGCATAATTTTCCATGGCACTGTCAGAAAAATTATATTTATATTAATTTATTTTATTATTTTCATAGAATGAACCTCTAGAAGTACTCTACTTCAGCTGTAAATTTTATGTCAATTGTGCACTGCTTCAAACAGTGCACAAACTTCACAATTAATAATGTGAATGATTTTAAGAACAGAATTTCAACACCTTGAGTATTACTTATTTTGACTGACAATTATACATTCAAAACAAAAAACCTTCTAAACTTTTAATTCTTTTTTTCATTTTTTCATTTGTTCATGGGATTTTTTTTAAGACCTCCAGTCCCCAGGGAAAATGTTAAAGCAATGAAAATACAGATGTAATTTGTTAGATTAAGAAAATAATTCCATCAACTCTTTCTCAGTATTCAATTGAAAAACCTTCCTCAGCAGAAAAAGTCTGTGTTTTTAAAAACAATTAATATTTAGAAACTCCAAGCATAAGTAGTTGTGTGATAAAATATTCTAAAGATGCAATGCAATACAGGCACAGTTTGCAATGCAGTTCTTTAATGACAGCTAATACATTGTTATTTGATCAGTCTTCCAAGTGATTTAAGGAAGAAGCACACAGCAGAATGGCATTTGGAAAAAGTAAGTTACTTCTGACCCTCATGGGGAAGAGGAGGCAGTCAAAAAACACCAGTGAATCATGTTGTGGAGGCCGGTGTCCAGGGCTGGGTGCCGAGAGGTTGCTGGAAGTTGCCCCTGGCTTAAATACGGCCCAACTCACTCCTCTCCTCGCGGGTTTCCAGCTGCCCTGTACGTGGCTGCTTTTGTGAAATGAGCTGTGCATTTGCAATTCGTGGCACAGTGGAAAAGTGCTATGTGTTGGGAATAGCACCATTTGCATGCATTTTGGTGAGGGGTTAAAAGGCAATGGAGATTGAGCTCGTGTATCCCAGGAACCCAATGGGTGAGGTTTAACATCTCACAGCGGCAAAGGTCCCTGGGAAAAGTGCTAGAAACAGAACAAAACTTGTCTGTTTTACAGCACTTCTTCCATACAAAAAACATATCCGATGTATCTTTCAACCAGTATAAGAAATCAGACATTCTTCTATCTACTACCAGGTCTTTTTTAATTGCAAACGTAGAACTTCTGGGAGTTAACTAGAGAAATTAAAAAACAGATTTCAATAACCCAGTGATCCACTGCTCAATAGATATATGAGAAATCGACTAAAAGGGAGAGGGAAGGATTTATTCCACACAGTTTCTTGCATATCTTTCAAAACTATTTTAATAAATGACTACAAAATGAAGATAGGACACTGGTTTAAGGCAGCAGTTTAAGTAATTTCTGGAATAGAAGAAAAAACCCCAAAGCTTCCTTTATCACTCGTCCTTCATCCCATGATTTTTCTGGAAAACTGTAGAGAAAAGTGTGTTGTACTGGGCACTCTGGACACCATGTTGCAGTGGGAATGTGAGACAAGACAAGGACACATTTTGTCAGAGTCCAGAAAAGTTGAAATGAGAAATGGTGGAGCACTGTGGATACCAAAGGATGAGCTGTCTGTCTGTAATTTGGAGAGAGCAAAGTAACTTAGTCAGGAGTGAGAACTGCAAGACTTTCGATGTCCTCGGCTGAGTAGGTTGACCTGGGTAGATGGACTGTAAAAGCTGGAATGAACAAGAACAAACAATAGGAGACAAGGCAGGAAGAGGCTTGGGATCCGCACTAAACAAGAATTTCCAGCATTCATAAATGAAGGTAAACACAGTGAGATGAAAATATTACCCACCTGGAACAGTCTGTCCATATTTGAAGTTGCTGAGGTTGCGAGAGTGTTAAAACAGTGGGGATAAGAGTTAGTATGGATTCTCTCTGTTCTACTTCAGTCAACAGATAATAGTGGGAACACCACTGTCGTTTTTGCGCTGTATGAATCCTTGCAGCTGGTTAATTTTTTTTTCCTAATTTGCTAATTTATACAGGCCTTCTCTGAGTTCTCTGAGAAGCAATTCCTGTTGAAGCTACAGAGTCAAGAATATGCTTTGAGAATTCAAATTTTCCTTGTATTAGTGCCCCCTCAAAAGCACATATTGCTGAATTAGATTGCTAACACAATATTTCTTCTGACTGGTGAGGGCTGTTCCTTCTCTGCTCACTGGAGAGCTGTAACTGAAGGGGATCAATACTCCTCATGCTGCTCATACTTGCCCACTCTCAAGTAAAGATTAGTGTGTTTTGGACCACAGCACTCCAAGGATTTCCATCTATTTCTAGCACTGCAGCTGTCATTCTCTTTCTTCCTGATTTTAAAGGTCTAAGTCAAAGTTCATTAATGTCAACAGAAAGTTTCCCATTTATTTTAATGGCCTTTGATCAGGCCCCAGAGAGAACCATCACCAAAAGGGCTGGCACTGACTTAGAGAAAATATGGGCAGGGGATGTTGCCACAAGAGAACTGCCTGCTTGAGAGCACCTTGTGTCATCTCCTTTTCTGCTAAAGCATGTGAACTACAATGAGGAGAAAAAAATATTTTTAAAACTTTCAATTTGCTACAGCTCAAGCTGATAACTGGTCAAGGTGCTGGAAAGGCAGCAGGTCCCCAGGACTGGGGTTCACTGCAGGGAAGGCTGTCAAGGCAGGACCTCATAGCCAGGAACCATCCCACCTTTGGCCATGCCAGCTGTGATCTGAACCTGACCTTGGAGGACAAACCCCCAAGAGGAGGGATGCCCACAGAGTGGAGCGTGTGGTGGGCTAAGCAGCAGTGGGCCCATTCTTGATACACTGCAGAGCGACACCTTGTTTATTATGCATGTTGTGATGTTGCTAATGTGTATCCAGTGTCTCCAATCAATGTCATACACAGCACAATAGCTCATGAAGCAATAGAGCTGTCAGCAAAGGAAGTGGTAATGGACCACAATGGGAATTTCAATGCACAACAGAATCCATTACTGGAATGGTAATGGCCAGGATGAAGGTGGAACAACAAATGTCAAATACAAATAGATGTGTGTATGTGTGTGTGTGAGCGTGTGTGTACATTTATATGTATATAACACTCATAAATACTTTTGTGTCCATAATATGTTTATACATATACACATACACACATATACAGATTCTTAAAATACTGTGTGCATTGTTTATAAGGTACATGTTAATTTACCTTGGCCAGTGAATTTTATGAAATGGGTTGTTTTCTTTTCCCTGACAATGTTATGATATCATCTGTGAATATGTAAATGATCTATTATAAGCTGTGAAGATTTTGATGGGCTTTTAAGGGATTGGTGTGGATGTATGAGAACAGGCGAAATGCTGAAGGAGGGCAATGTAGGACATCAGCACTGTGAAAATTAAAAAGTAAAACATGACAGAGAAAGTATCAAACAAAACATGTTCTAAATGGAACATAGATGGCCAGTTCAAAAGTTCTGTTTCCTAACATATATGATATATTAGAAAATGTCTTGCTTCTCTTTTCCTTTAGTGCCCCTTATGGAGACTTCCTACTGAGAATAATACAATAATGTACCTACCATCCATCTGTCAAGCTTCTTACACTGGCACCCATGACTGTTGAATCAGAATACTAATATTTAATAGAAAATCATGTTTTTTCCCACAGAATCCCTCAAAACACCACAAAATAAGGTTTTCTATCACCCTTGCAAATCCTATTTGATTTCATCTTTGTCTGTATCTTTTCCATGAGGTAGATTTTTGTATACTGATTTCACACTATTTACTACATACACTAAACATTTTTTCAAGCTGCTATTATGAACTCATACTTTTGGTACTAATTGCACATAATAAACACATTAGATGAGATAACACTGTATAGCCTTATTACCTTACGTTTCATTTTGACACCATTCATTACCTAAGAACAGCAAAACAAACAAAGAGTTAAGTGTTTAAGACATTCAGAAAATCCAGGTGCTGCACAAAGTGTTACCAGACAATGCAAAGATTCTCCTTTCCCATGTAAGGCCCCAGAGCTGGAACTGACAGCATGTGAAGGGATTTCTGTACGAGCATTACATCTCCATACAGGTTTTGCAGTCTTTCAAGAAGCTGTAAGATAAAGCCAAAACAGATACCAGGAGTAGATCTTGGGCCTGTTTTAAGAGGCACTCTCCACTGGTTAATGCTGTCTCACCAATGAAGCTCGAGATAATACACCAATTTGTGTCATTACAGATCATAAGCAATTTTCACAAGACTATGGGTGTTAATTCCTTTCTCCCGGTTAAGACCCTCCTTGAGCAATTATAGTCTGCCTGCTTAACCTCCCCTGCCGCTTCAGCTCTCTAATGTGCTCTTCTCTCTTTCTTATCCTCCAGTCTGTGCTGCTGAAACCTGCCAGATACTGTGAGGCCTCACAATTTATCACATTGCTTTCACCACCGTGTACATGGTTTAAACACAAATATTGTGCATTACTCCAAAGAATATCACTTTTCTGATTCTTCCCCTTGCTACCAGGTGAAGGACTATGAAATTTTGTAAATCTTACAAGGACTTGAGTGGGAAAATTCAGTCCTTTACAAGGGATTATAAACGCACTTAGGTGCTGTGGACCTTAAAACCTTGTCCTTAAGAACATCAAGCATGGATTGGTCTCAAGTTAAGCTGAGGAATATCGCCAGGTTTTGAAAGAGGAATAAAAGATAATAAGTATGTGAGTACAATATGTATGTTTAGAGCTCATGGTGCTGTTGCATTTCTGGTTTACTCTCAGTTTGCAGTTTCTGTTCCCAGATTCTCACATTTCCCTGACTGAAATAGAGTATCACTACAAATGTTAGCTAGCAATTGCCACTTTCTACTTTTTCCTTTTTCATTTGTAAAAAATGAGAGCAAGAAAAGCAAATTAAGAAAATATGGTGTCTTGGAAAAGCCACTTAATATTGGAGAGTCCATCAGAAAAAGATTGTCCAGATCAAATACAGTTCTGCCCTAGAAGAAAACTCAGAAGCCCATTTGTTAGCCAGCTGAACATGCATAAATAGAAAAGCCATGAATTATCATAGCCAGCAAAAAAACTCCCAATACCTAAAGCCAGCCAGGAGCAACAGAGGTCTCCAAGTAGCCTTTGTAGTCTTTGTTTCTTTTGTACCATAGAGAAAGAGCTGACATATGGCTCTGTCAAATGGCAGATTTGCTAATCAGAACCCTCACAACCTCTGAATGTTACGGTACAGGAGGATGACAAGTTTGGTTGTTAGAGGTAATCATATCAACATGGCAGACATATTTATGTTAGGTTTTTCACTCATCTTGCACATAATAGATTTACTGAAGTAGAGCGATAGAAGGTACCTGTAACACACCTTGGATAGATTCAAAGTACTTAACTGATCTCACAAATATTGCTGTAAATGGTGTGCTTCTATCAAAGTCTCACAAAGATAAGGTTGTGACCGTTTACTATTTAACATCTTATCAACTACCAGGCAGAAAACATGGACTGGTGATTGACAAAGTTTGCAGATTACACAAAGATTGGAGGAGAGGTAAAGGATGATAAGAGTACAGCATTATTCCTTAAAGAGATTAGAACCCCTTGGGAAACCAGACCCCAGTTCAAGCAAAATACATTTTACTGCTGCATACCTCTGTGAAGAAAGAAGTTTGGGTGTGCTTTTAGGATGGGGATTCCTGTTCTGAGAACCAATGACATCAAAAAAGACTTTGTCTACAGTGGGGAATCACCAGACAGCAACTTTTCCACACAGCACTGTGGTTAGAAAGACTAAAGTATGAAATCTGAATAAATAAACAAGGAATCACCTCTATTTAGCATTAAAGACAAGATTACTGCAAGTGGTCATTGACAAAGCTGTGAGCAATTTAAGTCCTCCATAACCAAAATCTGAGCTCTTTTGAGTAGTCACAAGTGATGTGATATGTTTCTATTCACATAAGTATGATCAGAAATTAAGTTTTCCTCTGGGAATACTCCAGACCAGCAGCTTGGAGTGCACATTCTGTGAAAAATCACCAAAACAGGTTTAAATGTGCTGTTCAGAAGACCATGCCTGTTCCTCTTCTCCTCCAGAACTTGCTCTCCCAGCATCTTATTAGATAATGAGTGCAAAAGGAAGACAAATCCAGAAGGGATTTAATTTTTCAAAAGCATACAGATAGTCACAGAACATTTGTACTATTTTCTCCTCTTGATCAAAAAGTTAGCGAACAACACTTCATCTTCTCAACTACAGCTAGATACTTAAGTCGCTTTGCAAAGATACAGCAAGAATCATTCTATTTATTTCGGGTATTAAGTGTCTATCACTTTGATAACTAAGCACCTACCTGAATATTACACTTCATAATATTGAAAGAACACAGAAATGTTGCAGCACAATCTGTCTGTATTTACTCAGTGGCAGGTTAATCACTGATTAAATACTAGTAACAATATGAAGATTGACGTATGAGCCACAGGAGAAAGAAAAGTTAACTGCACAAAGGTGAATTGCTCGAACTGAAAATGGTTTCTCTCCTATTCACAGCATGAGCTTCATCAAGGAAACCAGCTTCCTCTTTTGAGTTATCCCCTCGAACTCCACAAAACTGATCAAGTGGGGAGGGTGAACCATGATTTTGTTAGCAGTACCTCTGCTGACAGCCAGAAAATCAAATGTTATGCTTCAAAATACTACCCAATATTAAAAATCAGAGTTCTGAGTGGAAAGAAGATGATACTTGCCCACACACTGAAGGTTTAACTTTGACTACCTCTGAGTTTACATAATTGAAAGGACATGGGATTTTCATGAAGCCTTGCAAATTCTGTCAAAGCTACTCACACTTGGGCATTTGGACTGCATCTTCAGGCAGTGCAAATCACAAAAAGAGCAAATTGTTTTCCCCAAATGCCCACTATTTAAATCTGATCAATGAATCTGATAAAGATCTATAATATTAAGATATGGAGTTGTGATTCACTGTAGAAAAAATCAAAAACACATTACTAACATTAAGTTTACACTGTTTTCTATGAATGCTGACAAAAGTACAGGCTGGTCTCATCATCCTAGAATTGATGTTGCTAGGAATTTCTGGCAGGTAGAAGGGGCAGATAAGTATGTAAATAAATGCACAATTTCAGGGCAAGAATAGAACCAAATTAAGTTGTTCTGAAAATTAACCAATAATTTTCAACAGATAAAGTTCTTCTGTGATATACATTTAAGAATTAAACTTAAATTAGCTCTTTAAAGTGGCCATGTGATTTAATTATTCAAAATGTACACAAATTTAATGAGTTTTTAAATATTAAAACTATTCTCTATTGTCACCACTGTGAGCTCTTAATTTACAGAGCAATTAAGTCAGGACCCTCATTTATCAGTACATGTGCGTTTGTTGAAAACATAGTCAGTTTTTATTAATTGATGCTATAGAAATACTGAGGTAAAATTAATGTGTGTGCTTCAGAGGTCATGCTGGCGATAGTAGGTAGCTAGCAAGGAGCAAGACGTGAGATAAATAAGTAACTGCTGTTCCCTGATTACACTAGAGATAGCTGAAATATTAAGTGGCACAATGGGCACTCTGCTTAGCCAAAATGCTTGCAAACAAATGCCCCCTGAGTTTTCTCTGGCAAGCATCTGTCATGGCAGTAGCTGTGAAATAGGGAAACTTCAAAGCTTTAGTTTCTGATTATTAGCAGTGTGTGTAGTGTAATGTTCTTACATTTTTATGTAAACTCAGCGTTGATGAGCTGAGAGGGTAGAATTAAAAAATACTTCAGCTTGCCTTTGTTCTTTGGGACACGGCTGACAGGAATGTTATCAGGCAGGAATCTCCCGAGTGTCTATCAACTGGTGAATTAGAGGGAGTATGGGGCCAAATTTGCAAAAG
This sequence comes from Oriolus oriolus, assembly GCA_013400235.1. NCBI lineage: Eukaryota > Metazoa > Chordata > Aves > Passeriformes > Corvidae > Oriolus > Oriolus oriolus. Next base: position 232,144 of record VXBT01007147.1, on the reverse strand, counting down.
AATCAGGTGAATAGCTACAGAAATTGGAACACACTTTTTTCCTACATTTTCCCTACCCCCAGTGGTGCGTCTACAAAAGCTCCGTGATGGCACAAAAAGTGACTGGAAAGTAGGTTAGGCATAAATATGAGCACAGGCTGGGTGCTCAGAGATTTTGGGAGAGCAGTGGTGGGCAGCAGAGCGTTACCCCCTTTGTCACTTGCACTGTTGGAACACCCTGAGGCCATCCCTTACATCTCCTCTACTACCCTAGTGCTCTTTGACCGGTAAATAACAATTTATGATAGAGACACTCAAAATAAAAAATGCAAGACTGAAAAAAGAGGTGAACCCATAGAATTATGGGATCATTAAGGCTGTAAATCTGGCTAGGCCCTCCTGCTTTGGGTGGCTGTGTATGGTACACACATTTTAAATTTGATATTTAAAATTGTAAACAATGCTGTTATTGGGAGTCTCTTCCATGGACCCTAAAAGAAATTCAGAGTACAAGGCTTGTGTTTCCTCTGGAGCCTTTCTCATGGAAAAGCAAAGGCTTCAGCTGGAAAACCACTACTCAGATGCCCTCCTGTCGTGTGCTCCAGGACTGCATCACACATTGTTGGTTAGTCTGTGTGAGAAGGTGGGAGAGGTGGGAAGCTTGCACTTCCTTAAGACCTCTGGTTAGGGCACCTTTTCTGCAAATCCTGGCAGCTTATTGAAAGATTTCTTGTCTTCTTTTTGATTGTCAAAAAATTTCAATAGTTTGGAGAGAAACAATTTACCTTTTAAGAAACCATGCAATATGTCTTTCTTATGCCATGTTCTGTTAGAATATTTCATTTTCAGTTATTTTTTCAGATTACTTGTCTTACATTGGTGTAGGTCAATTGATCTGTGATTCTTCAGATTGTCTGTGTGCCTTTTTGAAGACTTTGTGAGACATTTTGGCCATTTTTATGGAAAAACATATTTCTCCGAATAGAACATTTTCATGTTTATTTGGAACTTTAACAATGGATGATCCCAGCTATTTTTTTTCCTTTGTCAGTTTCTTTAAGATTCTTTTCTTTTGACAACTTGATCTCTGATACCGCCTTGCGTTTATTATCTGCAAATAATTGGCTTAGAGAAAGGCATCTCCATAGTGAATGCAGATGCAAAGAAATTGCTTCATTTTTATGCAATATTCTTAATTGTTCTCTTTATCTTTAGTGGTCCAGTGTCTGACCAAACCATTTGCAAGCTCTTTGAAATTGTCTATGGACCACTACATGTGTGTGGGGGAGGGATAGAAAGGATGTACTTAGAGCTGGGAGAGTAGTATGAAATCCCTCTTTCTGATTATTTACCAACCACCTTCTCCAACTCTTTTGCCTCCTGTTTATTTACTCCCCAACCTGTTTACTTTTTCATTTGAAATATGTGGTCAATGGGCTGCTGCTGATATAGGAATGAGATATGATCCTTCCAATCTTCCCGCTTATTTGGGGAGCCAAAGGTATGTTGCCCATAAATAATTTCCGATAAAGTGGTTTTAATTGCTCCTGCAGTTTTCCCTGACATGGCGTATTCTATTGAGACCAGTGCTAGATCATTTCTGATTTGGAAATGCATCAGTCTTAATGTTACTGTGTACCTAGCTTTGTTTTTGCATTTGTGTATGCCATAGCTCCTGTATCCTGATCTATCCTGTCTGTATATTTTCAGGCCAGAAAAATAAACTCTTAGCTGCTCTGCTGCTAAGACAGGGACAAGCAGTAGTTCGACACTTCCTACAGATATATTCTCACAGTCAGCTGGTAGAGATCCTAGTCTTACTAAGCGTACGAAAGCTTTACTAATTCTTCAATTCTTTGCTTATTCTCGGTCACAGATGCTTATTCTTGGTCACAGATGAAGACACATTGTGCTAAGGGTTGTAGAGACCAAAATGTGGAGGGGGGAAAAAAAGGAAACAAAAACCCCATTTTTAAGTTAAATATCATGGTATCCTCCCAGTCCAAAGAATTTTGTACTTATTTTAAAGTATCTTCATCCCCATTTCCTCACTCTTGACCTGACCGGACAAAGCCACACTAGAGGACCATGGACACCCTATACCTAAAGCTGTCTAAAATACTCAACTTGGATTTAGGAGAGTAGATAGAACAAGTCTTCTTCAAGGCTGTTATCCCATTCAACAAATCACACCTTTCATTTAATACACTTTGCATGAGATCTTAACCTTACTTAAAGCTAAATTTCTCCCTTAAGCTTTGCGTTTCAGACTGTCTCAGGGAATTTCAAATCTTCATCATAAATGCTGAGCAAAAGTGTTCTCTTATGCTTGGGTGTCGGGGTATATGTATATGTCAGGCTACTTTAAACAGCAAATGACATACCTCTTTCCAATAATTTGAGAAATGATCCTCTGCACAGATGCCTTCATGCCTCAGTGCACAGTGTGTCATGATGTCTTAATAGAACTCACACCCAAAATGAGTGTCTGAACTGGGTGTGGAGCCAAACCATTCACTGGTGATTCCTGCAGCCCCCAGAGACTACAGGTGAAACAGGACACATAGCAAATGTCAAAGAAGAAGACCTTGTTATTTCAAGGAGTTAGTGGGTACAGAAGGACAGGTAAAGGAGGAAGACACAGAGTTGATGTGATTAGTTCAAGGCTGTGCAGTGGCCCTGTGGCAGAGCCAGGCAGGCTGGAATGCTGTGAACCAGGTCACAGCAACCTGCACCTCACACGCTGCCTTTCCAGGCAGAGAAATCTCTCTGCCATTAAAAATAAAGTTCAGTGCACACGTCATTAGCATGCTCCATTTACTAAGGATTTTCCTCAGTGAAAATAATGTTGGTGCAAATAGAAGGAAAGATTAAATGGCTTTGGATGGATTTGGCACCTACTTTTCACTGTTAGTCTCTATTTCTTTGGTCTGTGGTGCATTACCAAAGATGCACAAACATTCAGCCTCTAGGCCTAATGGAAAACAGGGAACTACAGCACAGCAATGATGTTGCTTATCTATGTGACCCCTGAAGAATATGACATCTCCCTGCAGTATATACTTTCCCATCTGCTCCAAGCTGGATGGTACCCTCCTCCTCATGACATCTTTCACTGCAACCAAGTTCCTGACTAAAGAAATAAAGTGACTCCATCCATTCCCAGCAGTTAAGGTTAAAGAGATGCACTCGGTTCTAAATCTCTGCTGCTAACGCTCTCTTGACCTTTGACTCGCCTTAGCATGGCGAAGTTTGATGGGCCCATGCCAAGCCGTCTTCTGTAACCCATGAGTTGGTTAATATACTCCCATTTCTCATTCAGACAGCCAACAGAGGCAAAAAAGGCAGCAGGGCAACAAATGCTGTCTCCTGCAAATGCTCTGTAATAAATTGCTCTTTCAGTAGTGCAGGAGACAGATTTTTCTTTCTTTTGCTTCTTTCCTCCTTTTGCACAGAAGTCACCAATGGAAAGCTGGCTTTCCCACCTGGCCCCAGCTGACTGTGCCCATAAATTTGCCTATGCAATGCCTGTTTACGGGTCGCTGCTGGAACACGGAGACGGGTGAATTTTCTAAGCACCGGGTAGATAATCACAGTAATTGATGTTTGGAGCTGCTCACTCCTAGGAGCATAGGGTCTCTTTCTCCCAGTGAGGCCCTGCTCCATGTTATCAGTCCAGCCCATAATTAAATATCACTCTTTTACAATATGTTTCAGGTTCCTTAATGAGTCTAAAGCAGAAATAGTCACCTCTTTCCCCTTTGAGCTTTATTTGCTTGTTATTAAACAATGTTATTGAGCTGCCTTCTTTCTCTGTGTTGCCAAACCTGCATCATTTCCGTTTTATAATTGCACAATTAGAGTCAGTGCTTTGCTTTCATACATCAGCAGGACCAGAGAGAGGGAGAGAAAGAGGAAAAAAATCAGGTGTTCACAGACAACTCAAATGCATCTTATTTTCATTAACTACCAGATTTTGCAAAATGGGAAGCTATTTATCATGATCTGTTTTCTACCACCAGCCACCCCCACCACCCCACTCTGGTGACTTTCACTATGACCTTGTGCTGTATTGTTAAGGGTCCAATTTGCTCATTGTTACTTGCCTGCATAATTCTATGCACCTCCCCCACCATCTTTTTTTCCCAAGCAAAATCCAGTCATTTATATTCTGAGACTAAATGGTATTCCTCCTCCCCTACAGCCTCCCCCAAAAAGAAAAAAAAAAAAAATAAAGCCCTAGCAAGCTGTATAACACTAGTAATTCCTTCTAACAAATTTCCACAGCTCCCCCCCTCCTTACACACATGCACACTCTCTCTCTCTCTCTCACACACATACTCTCTCTCACATGCACACCCTTAAGCTGCTCTAAGCAGTGTATTAAGTAGCTGAAGAAAATCCATTCACATTCTGCTGTGTCGCTTTCTTCTCAAGTCATGAACCCATCACAGACTTTTTCTAGCTGTAGGTTGCCACGGTGAAGATTTACAATGCCAGTTATTCATACATCTGCCTTCTCTTTTTTCCCCCCTTATTCTTAAATCCCTTGGGCGAGGGCAACCTTGATACTGAGACTCGTAAAATTCATGCAGGCTTATCATCCTTGGTGAAGGCTTCAGGCATGCATTACCGTATCCAACTGCCTGCTCACCGCCATGACAGAACTGGGCCTATAGCTTTTATTTCTAACAGGCAAAAAATGGAGTAATGTGCTGAATAGAAAAAAAAAGCTTAAATGTTTTGAGGAAGAAAACAACAGCTAGCATTATCAATTTCTCCTAATGATTTTAAATTTCTTTTATTTACTCTACCCCCTGCAGTAGCTAAATTTGAAACCTGTTTGGTTTTTGTTGGTTTTTTTTTAAAGCACCCTTTCATTTGTGTGGAGTAGTGTTCAGAAAGTCCAATCACACTGCAGCGAGGAAGTACAGTACTAATACAGCCTGTGAACTCCACATCAAAGTAATGAGTACAACAAATCTGGAATGAATTTTAAATGTAAATTTTAAAGCCTTTTCCTGATATTTTTTTCTGATTTTTTTTTTATATTTTTAAAGACCTGACATAAAAAGAAATATTTTCTTGAAAGGAGGTGGAGGGGAGATGAATGTATTGATTTTACAAAATAAAAACAAAAAATTGAAAGCAGAAGAACCCAAACAAATTGAAAGCATTCAGTTACGAAATCAGAAGTCAAACATGAACTCTGCCAAAATGCTAATGGCTGTGATTATAATTTTGATATAACCATCATTTGCTAGAACATTAATCACATTTGTATATGTATTTGTGGTTTTCTGATGATTACTGCTACAGAGTATTGGGGAATCCTCTACAGGGACTTCAGGTGTGAAAATCAGAAGGGTTTTTTTCAGAGTTTAGATTTTTTTCTGTATTTTTCAAAAGCCAAAATCATGCTAAAACCACTCAAACTTTCAAGAAAACAGATTGCTGGATGCTATGTTTAAAGACCTGCACAACTCTTCTGCTTTTTCCCCATGAATATGTGCAGTTCTAAGTCTATTGTTTGAAATCGGTCACGATTTTAGAAGCTGAACAGTGCATCTGAACTATGAGCATGTTAAAAAAAAATCTTTCAACACAGTTATGCCTGTCCAAGTGAAGTCAACATAGCTAGAATGGGTGAGAGTTACAGTGAAAAAATATAAAGATGGAGTGCTGCCTTCAGAAGGTGCCTAGGTGTGTGGCAGACTTTTTCTGGAAAATTGTGGCTTGTAGCTTCAGAAAGAAGTAGCTTTGAAGACACAAGATTATTCAAAGAAGAATGAAACCTCCTGTCCTTTGAGAAGTCACACCCCATTATCCTCATCCTTTTTTCCCCTTTTGCGTTTTATTGTTGCTTTAAATGTTTCAAAACTGTTTCAGCCATTATGCTGTCAAAAGTGTCTTTTCAATCTCAGATCCATATCTTCTGACATCCTAAGACAGCTACAACAGAAAAGAAGACTTGTGTTGATGTTACTCAGTCAGCATTAAGTTGTCACAAGTGCTGTCTCACTTCATCTTGGTAGTGAAGCTTAGAGCCCACTCATATCACCATCTGCCTGCACAGAGGTAACATCCTCTTTGCATGATGAAGCACTATTTACAGGGCTCCACTCTCAGGTCCACAGGGCTCTGACAGCAGCACATCCTACTCAGCGTGCCATCTAGGATCACCTGGAAGCAGCATTTCTCAGCAAAATAGCAAGACTTCTAATTATTTGACTCAGAGACCCAAAAAATGTTGATATGTCTCCGCTAATGCAGCTCTTCTTCCACTTAGATTGGTCTTTGTAATTACTGTCATTACCTTGGGGTCATTCATCATTCCTGGCCAGGGTAGTGCTTTTGGCCACCTCTTTCCCACAGAAGGGAGCTCTCCATGGTGCACCCCAAGTGGGAGTTCACTTGCCTTACGTAGAAACCTCAGGGCAGGGGAAGAGGAGTTCTGTTCATCCAATAACCTTATGCTGATTTACACTAGGAAATGTCTAGCCAGAGGTGCAGGTCTTTGCATGAGGATATGTCCCTGGTTCCCACAACAGACACACTGCTGTTGGGGTCTCTGTACTCTAGTGTGCAAATGAGCTCAAACTGGAGAGATGGAGATGCATCTCCAGTACCTGCAGTAGAGAATGCTTTTTCTTAGAGAGGTATCTGCTGGTACCCTGATTCCACCAGGCTTCTTGTTGAAGCCCTTTTATAAACCAATGGGCTCAGAGGTTCATCAAGTCCAATTGCTTCATGCACAGGACACCATGCACCCAATGTGTCTAGCAAAGCAACCCCTTATCACAGGCCTCCCTGTAGCCTGCACTCAGCTTTAGACTGTAAGTAAAGAGACTGAAAGCTGCAACTACAAACTGAAACAGGAAGGAAGGA
>VXBT01007147.1:6927-224299 GCA_013400235.1 Oriolus oriolus | reverse complement strand
AAAGAAAAGAAAAGAAAAGAAAAGAAAAGAAAAGAAAAGAAAAGAAAAGAAAAGAAAAGAAAAGAAAAGAAAAGAAAAGAAAAGAGAAAGAAAGCTTTCAAGGGCATCACGAAGTCCTTAAGTTCCTGCAGTAGCAGAACTGGCTGGAAGCCTGAGTTCTTCAAGAGTGTAGGAGTTACCAACACTACTTCCTGCCAATTAGTCTTTGTATGTGTTGAGTATCCTCCCCCAATCTGACTTACAAAGGACTCACCTCCCAGATATTTCAACTAGAAATACAGGCTGTTTAGCTCAAGCAGCAAAGAAACTCATGTTTTTTCTCTTGAAAGGCTGTAGTCCAGCTGATATGGTAAGCATTGAGAACCACAAGTGCATCAGTGACACCTCCCACCAAGACACTCTTTTCCTGGTAGGATTTTTTTCAAACATCAGCAGAAGCTGATACCGATGCTCAGTGAATTTGGCCACATAGTTTTGCTTCTATAAGGACTAGCACTAAGCACAAAAACTTGTTTTGCCCAGTCAGTGGGCTTGATGGTTTCCCAGTATTGTGTCCTCTTGCTGTTGTCCTTGTCCTCTGAACAATCCATTGCACAAGACTTTCTAAGCCATTAGACAAGACTGTAAAACAAAGAAGACTTGTCAAAGCTGCTTTCCATTTGGGGACAATTAACTGAAGGTATTTAGCAGCATCATTCCATTCCAGTATTCCATGTGGACACTTGATTCTCTGTTGTGGTACCTGGAACAAATAGTCAAGAAATTTTAGTGCAGAGATTGTATATATTGTTGAATATTAAATTACATTTAAAGCCCTCAGAGTATGGGAATTGCAGGCTACCAGAAGAAAGAAGCAGATAGATCCAAAAATAAGAGATCTGAGTAATTTCTTCTGAATCAGTTTGCTTTCTCAGGCATATCCCTTATTATTAGTTAACAGTGTGAACTGGTGCTGGCTTTAATTATTACTTTTCAAATTCTGTTTTCATCCTGCTGCATCCCTAATACATTGTTTTTTGTAAGACTTTTTAAGGTAAAGTGGTAAAGAAAAGTACATGAAGCAAATTCTGTGTGTTTGTTACACACAGGGTCTACTAAACTGTGAAGACATACTGAAGAGGGGAAAAAAAAGGAAGAAAATATACCAAGCTTGAATCACTATTGCGTTGGCACAATTTTAAGTTCCTAAAAATCCGAGGAAGATATGATGCTGTTCAAGGTATCTGATTGGAAATTGTTGTATCTAATTCTCTTAGGCCAAAATTGAGGTAATTCTCTAGAAGCTATCAGTTCTCCACCTCGTTTAACAGTGTATGAATATAATAGATTTCTGGTTTCAGTGAGCTGAGGTGGAAGACAAGATGTATTTTCAACATGTAACCTAGAAGATTGCTTTACATGTGGAACTTGCTCGGGAAGGAAGGGATTTCTGGCCACAGGAGCTCAGCAAAACTCAATGATCATAGTGCTCATGATGTTTCAACAACTGCTTGCATTTTTATTTTACAGTAGGGCTGCCAGCCGGCACTGAAAACCAGATCTACTGACCAGATAATAGATTTCTGGAATGTCATATATGAAAAAACAGATATAATTGCATCTGGCCATGCAGGGGAATTTTTTACAAATACTTTGTTTACTACAGAACTCTAACTTTTGGAGCAGAGGAACGTATTGTTCTCTAATACCAGAGTCCTTCTTAGTCCAGAGTCCTTCTTAGTAGTTGCAGAATTATAAATAGTAAATATCTATCATTTTAGTCCATAGAGTAGGTAACTATGAATGGATAAAGTAGTAGAGTTTTGACAAAGTTCCTTGCACACTGCAGCATCCCTGGTTTGGCACTCTTGTGTTTATGTTTGAACAGGAAAACCAGAGTGGCTCCGTGGAAGGCTACCAGTCACAGAAGACTTCATACCATTTCAGTAGTGACTATGTATTGAAAAAAGTTATTGTGAATTTAAAAAACACTTTGTTGCCTTGAAGTTAAAAAGTGAACAGTAGGGATTTGAAAGTTTTCACTCATAAAAAGCAAGGGGATTGAGGATTAGGCTTGTTTGTCATGTATTCAGATGTTACAGTTGTAACATTCCATAAGCTGGTTGTGGTCACACAGAATGAAAGCAGAAAATTCACTATCAGTCTCTATCCTTAATAGATAACAGCCTTTTTAAAGGTAATGTTCTCCCATAAATGTTGCCTCATGTTGGGTCTCCTAGTTCATTGAGACCATTTGCACATTTAGAAACAATCACAAGCATTTCTTTTACAGAATATAGTAAAAAGCCTTCCAACAGTTTAGCAGGTATGGTTCAAGAATGTCTTTCCCTTTTTGATTTTCTGTGTATGGTAGGTGTGATTGTTATGTTCTACATTTTCTGATAAATAGGGTGTTAGAAGTGCAGTATTTTGTTTCCTTCCTGAAATTTACTTGGGTAACTCACCTTCCTTTTGGAAGCTGCGCTTCAAAATAGATTTTGTCAGAAAGCCCAGAGCCTTTAGGCTTGGTCCCTTGCCCTATATCAGTAACAACCAATTTTTGCTGGGGTCTCTATATGCTCTTTATGGTATGGTTTGGGGTTTTTTTCTTTGCTTTTCATTGTTTTCTGTCCCATATTTTCTGTATATTTATTTCAATGTCACAAATATAATTAATAGACCTTAAGGCACTGACATGATACAAAAACTGGCAAAAAGAGAAAGAGGTAAGACAGTTGTTCATGGATTTCAGGTTGGATTATATGAAGAAAATAAAGCAAGATTTTTCACGACTTTGCTTCTGCAATGGAAGTTTAGAGCAGCACCAATCAGGTGTTGTAACTGCATGGGCCTACTTTGCACAGTTTGTTTCTGAGGTGTAAGACACTGAAGAATCAGGCCCTCAGGGAACATTTGCCATCTTAAGTGGCTTTAAAAAGCAGCATACCCACCCTAATTATGGGCATGTCACAGGTGGGCTGGAAAGAAAGATAGGAAGGACCTGTCCCTGTTTTCTGCCATGATGGTTTACATCAGGGCTTTTAGAAAGCCAAGGGTGTAATTGTAAGGCTGCTGCTCTGATTTTCATCAGCTTTTAAATCCAGACTGCAGAGGAGACAAATATGGCTTCTGTCCATCTTGTCTCTAACATCATTGCCCTTAACAAATAATAATGCTTCTTTTCTTCAAGTGTTTATTCATGGGAGTAAATTTTGTTGAGCAGATAGCTTTTCATGTATAGGTTTTTGAGACGAAAAGGTGCTCTTTAGGGCAGAGGTTGTGTTCTTGGGCCATCTTTTGTAGCAGCCCGGCGCATCCGTACCTCTGAGTAGAAAATAAATAAAATGTATACCCCATACTGTTCATATACTTACTTTTATACGTGTACACACCACTGAAAATGTATACACATATGAGAAGGAGAGAAATACAGAGAAAATATATTAATATCTATATATTTTAAATTGGTGGGTGGGACATAGCCTTTTGCACTTGGTATTTCATTTATTAAACTTTCAGTGACACTGTCTTCGAAAACGATCATTTTGGCTTTGATTTGTTTATTTGCATTACACAGCACACCTGGTAGAAAGGATATTTAAGTAGTGAAGGACTTGCAGCATTAGTAATTAATAGGTCCCATTATGCTAACTCTCATGCAAGTTTAGGACATCTTAGATGCTAGATAAGAGATGGATAATTTGAAGTAATTTTCCTGTAATCATGCCAATCACTTCAGCAAAGTAGTTATTAAATGAAACAGTATTATGATGAATTATAGGACATCTATTGAATATCTTTTCTTATCATCTACTTATCATCTACTGATGCTGAAAAGAGGCAAACATGTGAATGCTCCTTCCCAGTAAAATATGCACACTTCTCGCTGTAAATAATAGTTTGTTTAGCAAACCTTGTTTTCTTAATGAGGCCTAGAGACACATTTGTACCTCATACTCTCTCCTGCTCTGGAAGATCCTCTAGTTTTACTTTTTCTTTAAAGGTGGATATTAGCAAGAATGAGTCACCTCTGATGACAAGGAATTTTTCTAGTTCAAATTTGCTGAAGTGATTAAATATTATTTATCTAATTAAATGCTCAAAACAGATCATTATTGAAAGGAATAAATTTAGTGGATTTGTTGAGCAGCGTTAGCTGAAATGTAACTGCACATCATTTGACTTTTTAACATTTTATTATATCTAATAAGTCTTTCTGTGCTTAATTAAATCAACTTATTTTTTACAGCTAATTTAACATGATTTCATTTCAGTTACAGCTTTTGCATCAGATATGTAGAAAGCCAACTCTATACCAAAACTAAGTGTCTGCTACTCAGGTGCTCTGCTGTACTTTTACCTCTCTAGCCGCTACTGGCATCCAGACTATTTTGTAGAGTTTTCTTATCTTTTACTGAGAAAGGTTACTCATTTGTTAATTATAATCTATTTCAAAAACCACAGTAAAAAAATTATACCATATGGTCATAAAACATTTAATAATTCTGTCATATGTAACAAGCTCTGAAAATCAACTTTTTTTCTTGGCATGGGACTTTGCCTGGTGTCAGAAAATGCCAAATGGGAAAGTAAGATTAATTCTGCTCATGGCTACCCCAGCAACTTAATCTTCATGTGTTTGGACAAAGATAGCTGTAGACCTGCTAGTGAGCATAAAGCTTTCATTTTTCCCAGGGTACACTGTACCTACATAATTTTTGCATATTGTTCAAAGGCTTTTGAATCTGATTTTGTTGTTCTATTAAAAACAATCCATTGGCTTCATCCTTTTGAAACTTCTGAGAGATTTTGTCTTTCTTGCTGAACACTATCCCACCGTGGGGTGGGAGGTGAGAAATTCAGTCAGCCTGCCAGTGATTGCAGTTGGCTTGAATCAGTGTCACTCCTTTAACTTCAGTAGGATTATGCCTGGACCACACTAGCACCTATGAGATCAAAACCAGACTGAGGACATCTCTATATCGACTAAAAAAGGGGTTTTATGGTTTTTGGTCAGCCTGCTCATTGTCTAGCTGTTCCCACTAAGTTGTTTTTAAAGCCACTGTCTCTCCAAAATATAAATGTATACAGCAAAACTCAGTAAGTGTATGGGAGTTTTTGATAGATGATTGTCTAACCTGAATATCTATTTTTCCCTCCCAAACACCTGAATTTCTTTTCAGAAAAGCTTGGGAATGCTTTTAAAGCTAGCCTTTAAGCAAAATGAATTTCTCCATAGTGCATAGTACCAGGTTTTAGCAGCGTTATCAGTTTTAACTTAAATAAAAATAAAACCGCCAGCAGTTTTAAGCTCCTATGTGAAGGACTGCACAAAGATACATTTTTGCCCACGTACATTTAACACATTATTATTCCTGTGGTGGCTACCAATAACAATTTCTGTATATAGAGAAAACTGCCTAACACTTGGTCTTAAATTCCCCAGAGTAACTGTTCATGATCACAAATTTGGCTAAAGGATTTTTTTCATTACCCTCAAACATTTCCTTTCACCTCCAACCTCTAGGCAGAGCCATCGCTTTCCCTTTAGACCGGGGAACATAAAGCCATGGGGCCATCGGGGCTGGCTGTGCCTGACCCCGAGGGCCCTTCTGTCAATCACTGCCTCCCCATCCCTTGCTCTCTTTCACACCAGGCAGCTGTACCCATCGCTGTCAACCAGGTAACAACCAGCAAACAATAGAGGCCTGAATGCCTGGTCTAGACACTCTTTTAGCCACTTATTTGCTGCTCTTGGCAGCTGTTGAAGCATAAATAAGCAGTTTGTAATCAGAAAGCTGACATCATTGCAGCTCAGCTGAGAGGGGGAATTGTTGCTGTGCACTGAGCTGCTTTCCTCCCTTCCCCCCCACCCCAACCCCAGCCCCCTCCCTCCTTCATTTTGTGACAACAGATTCTGGGGTGGGGATGCGGATTTCTGCTGGGCTAAGCTGGCTTTTCTTTTTATTTCCAGACTACAATGATGTAGGTTGCAGAAAATGGCATCCATGAGGCAATGTACTTTGCAACTACCAAAACTGAAAAGAAAAAAACATCTGCAAATAAATGGTGGAGTCCTGTCCTACTCCTTCAGAAAGCACTTCAAGCCTCACAAACATTTTGAATTTGAAGGGTAATATTTCAATAATATGACCATAAACTGGGAAGATTGGCATAAAATGTTTCCCTGTCCTGACTGGTATTTTTACCCCTCAGCTTTCTTTTTCACCCTCTGGAAGGAGAGAGGAGGTAAAAACAGTCATACCAGAAGTGAGCGAACACTTACTAACAAACTCTGTTTTGTGCCAGTGTGCCTCTGTTCCTGCTTTCGAAATGCCCAGCCACGCATCTCCCATCGCTGCAAACATTTGTTGTTCAAGTACATTTCATACACTTTTAACACTTCTTTTTTTTTCTAGTCGGGGCTCAATCGTAAACAAGTTCACTGGGCAAATTTGACACAATATTTGAAACTCAAGCTGGGTTCCTTGGGAAGGATTGGTGGGGCGAGACACGTGGCAGCGCTGCTGCTCCCTGACTGGGGGAAGACGACAGCATACCCAGTGCAAATATTTGCACATGCAAATTTAGAATTCGTTTTCCACAAACACTCGCACGTATGACTTTCAAATTAGCTTTCTGCAAGCATTCATGCTGCTAAGAAACTCTAGTTCAAATATTCATATAAAGTGAACATAAAAGGGCCACAGGCTTAGGTGATTTCTTTTTTTAAACCTTTTTTTTTAAAGAAAACAGCCACCAAGTGAATATTCATGCCAAAGTCTTTGCAATGTTTGCCCAGTTCTGTTGTTTTCTGACTGTTCTCCTTTAATATTGAGAACTGATATGTGTTCATGTGGTACCAAAGAGCAATGGCAGATTATGCTGCCCCAAAAATATAGTTAAAACATAAACTTTATACTCTGCAGTGCATTTAGTGCTCCTTTTTGATAGGAAGGTAAAGCAGAGCATGTAACCTATACAATATGTAATCCATACCAAGTCCCAGAGGTTTTCCCTGAGTTTCCTTCAGTCTGTTCTGGTGATGACTGTGGCAATAATGGGAAGGAGGTAAAGGGCTTTCTGAAGGGCTTTCCCCCCACACCTCGTCTTGTTTATTTATCCGTGTGCACTTTATGCATGCCATCAGTAATGGAGTTGAGCTTTCTATTCTTGTGGAGCAGAGCTCACATTCCACCAGTGATGTCTCAAAGTCAGATCTGACTGCCTGTTGGTACAGGGAGTCAGGATGAATGCCAGTGTCTGTGGGGTTTACTAACTATCTGAAATATCTTCAAGTAGCTCTGTCTGTCTCTGGTTTCAGCAAGAAAGAAGGCCAGTTCAACAAAAATATTGACTTTGTATTTCCCAAAGGCTTTCTAGTATTAGTTTGCTCTAAGTAGCTCATGATTTAGAGTACAAAGGCATTTCCAGAATGCATGTTTAACAAAATGACATAGCAGATAATTGAAATTTATTTGCAATTTTCAAACTACAATAAACACAATTCTCCTTTTCTTTCATTAATAATCGCACGGCTAATGCATAACAATCCCTCTGCAGCTTTTACAAGCAAACTTGAGCTGCTGTGTTGTAATAGCTGGAAAAGTTAATGTAGCTTGAACAAGGTTCCTAATTGTCCCTGTCTCTGTCATATTTGTCTACTTGAATGGTCCTAAATACCACAGCGATTAATTACTACAGAGCAGGTATTACAAGATGTTATCATCCTTCCCCAACTGTCTGGGTGAATGGAGAGAGGCAGTAGATTGTTGCAGTGTTTCATCTTTGCACTTCCTGTAAGGCACTTTAACCAGAAGATTTAATGTGTCAAAGTTAACTGCGTTCTCGCACAGATATTCACATTCTAATTAAAGATTAAGAACGTAGTACATTACACTGTGATTTGTCATACATGGCTTGTTAAATAGGAAACCTACCGGGATTCCCTAACATTTTATAAACATTATTCAGGGCTTTTAATGTGGGCAAAGGAAAAGATTATTCAGCTGCTCTGCAGAGTAGGAGGCAGGTCATTTTTCCCTCACCCCCCCATCTTGCTCAAGCTTCCCCTTTTCCAAATAAATAAATAAGAAAACTCAGGTGGTTTTCAAACTGGAATTCTGCTGAGATCTCTTTAAACTATTTATCTTCCCAGCGTGCCTGTGTGCACATGGAGATACATATATATATATATATACACACAGAGAGAGAGAGATAGATATAATATATATGTCTTAATTATTTTTTGGCATTTTTCAACTTTTGCTGTCAGCTATGTAAACTGAGGTAGGAAGTCTTTGTTTGAATTACATTGGCAAAGGAAGGAAGAAAGATGAAACAGTTTTTCAATATGCAGAATGTGCTTTCAGATTGTTCTAGCAATGCTGAGCAGCGTACCACTTCCAGTATTAGTAGCAGAGGACTGGTTCACATTCTTTGATTGCCTGAGGAATAAATTAATGAGGTTACTAGAGACATTGAACATTTGCATATTCACGGATGCTTATTAGGTATAAAGTGAATGCCAGGTGCATTGAATTTTGGGAATACTAGCTATGTATTTGGTCTTCTATTTTTAAAGCAATCACATCTTTCTTTTTCCCTAAAGTGGGAAGTTCTGTGAGGGGAAAAAAAAAAGCAGCACTTATAAAAATAATAACACTCAAAAAAAATCAAATTAATTCAATACAGATGAAGCTTTGCTATAAGATATGCATCAGAATAAATAAGATACAGCATGAGGCTAGGGACTATCTGAATATCTTGTTTAGAACAACAGTTAGGATGATTACAAATATAAAAACAGTTGTTCCAAGACATAAGGAGAACAAATGTTATATTTTTCACTGTGCTCCTTATGGATTTCTAGCTTTAAATAGCAATAGGAGAACTCATTATGAAGTTACCTTCCATGATGTCCAACGCTTAATTTTTAAAAGACCAATATTTTTGCACATTTTGCTCCAGCAAGTCTCAAACTCAGGCTGCGGAGCACAGGAGACAGAATTACAAAATTTGCTTGACTATTTCTCCAAGGAGTATCTGCATATGGTTGCATTGTTGTCAGTGACTTCCGTCATTGCAATGTGAAAGCACATTGTGTGAATGATTTGCACTGTATCTCATTATTGCTGCAAGTTTTTATCTGTATTGTTTATTTGGGATCTTGCATTTTTGCATTCTGAAAGATTTTATGGTGTTTGGTTTTTTTGGTTTTTTTCCATCCCATTCTTTAGCTGTCCATAAGCTAGATAGAGCACAGCATTAGCACTGCTTGATCTAGCAGAGAAATATCTGTCACTTGAAAACATGTATTGTTTGTGCTGCCTTTTGCTTGTCTTTTACAGTGTAAGCACCAAGCGTGTACATGTGCACAGGCTACAGCCTTACATGCCCTGCTCACAGATAAATAAAAACACACGTTCCCACACAGATGTGCACTTACAAAATTATTGGTATCACCTACTTCCAAGTAGCTGGTGTAGCAAAATCAAGCAGTGATAAGTGTTTTTCTATGGATAATAATATGTATCTACAAACAGGCTCCCTTCTGCCCCCTTGTTTCACAGAATACTGTGCTCAACTTCCCTTTCCTGGATGTTGCACTGTGCTGATCACTGCCCTGCCTCTGCAAATCCTATTTGAAAATCTCATTTGCAGCATAACTGACAACAAAGGCATTACACGGTGTATGCCCTGCATTTTCTGCAGACTATTCCTTGCCTTTGTAAGTTATTTCTAACTTCTAATGAAAATACTGTGTGATCAGTTGATGATCTTTTTTATTTATTAATAGTCTGTAAAATTAAGTGTGTCTAATCAAAGAATGGGTCCTTTCTTAAAAATGCAAGGTGGAATGCATTAGATCAGTAGTACAAAAAGCAGATGTTCTGTACTGCAGTAGGCCTTTCTTTAGGTACTCTAGGAAACAGGGACTTAAAAATTAAATTGAAGAGGATTTTGAGGTGCAATCACTCCCAGCCACTGCAAGACACAGAAATTCTCGAGATATACATTTTCTCTGCATTTGTTTCCAAACTGTAATTCTGTTCCATGATTAAAACAAAAAAAAAAAAAGAAAAATTATTTGATATTTCAGTCTCTCAGGACAGCTTCTGAATAATTATATGCAAAGTGATCTATTATGTATTTATTGAAAATAGTATTGCAAAGCACAAATGTGCATTTTTTTTTTCAGGAAGGTCATTTTTTAAAACATCCTTTGTAGCTGCTTCACTAACGTCCAGGGGTTTTTACCATCCACACGGCACAGATTTTTTTGATTATGTAGATTTTTTTTCCCTCCTCTATTGCAGTTTCATATGCAAAGCATGCATCAGCCACATCCATGCTATCTCCTAAAGCAGTCATTCTGAAACCCAATCTGGGGACAGTGCAGACTAAATAAAATTTCATTTTGATTTGGCCTCCCGCTGAGAATGGGACTGCTTTGTTTCAGCCGACAGAACCAGCAAGCCAGAAAGGTATGTCCTGTTTTGCATGGCTGATGGTGTGACTTGAGGATCACAATCAGGCCGTTCATGCTCTCAGGGCTCGGCATCTCATCCACATCCTGTACCGTCTTTCTCTTTTCCTTGCCATTTGCTTTCCTTCTGTGCCGCCTGCCGTCTACCTGCAGGGCAAAGCCATGGCAGACCCTCACACTATTGTTTACTTTGGCATATGTTTAATAGCTGCATGGCTGTTTCAGGGTAGGGTTTGTCTATTCCCCCCCCTTCCCCTCCCGCCCCCTTCCCCCTTCGCCTTTGTTTTTTCCCTTCCCTTTCCACATTCACTTTCCTTATTTTCTAGGTGTTGAATACACAAATACTGACTTAACGGAAAATTATGTAAGTACCGCTTGCAATGCTTCAGAGATTTTACTAGGAGATCTGTAATGCAGAATTTTATTGTGAATCTGAGGAAACATTTAACAGCTTTGAAGGACTTCAGTTTTCATAGCCCTTTAGAGATGTTTAGGCAGAAAAGCAGTCACACGTTACAGTTAGTAGAAAAAAAAATAAAAACACTCTTAAGAAGGGGTCTGGCTGCTTTGCCATCTTCACATGCCTTACAGTTACAGCTGCAGCGTTTGGCATGGCAATATCAGTAAATATTTCTGTCTCTAAATATTAGTATTTATCTTAAAGCCAGTTTGCATTACAGGAGAGAATGTACAGCACTTTGCTTGCTGCTGCTGCCCCATCTTACAGAGGAGGTGTTGGCATTGGGGAATGACCTCTGTTTTAGGCTCTGGAGCATCTTTTGGACAGGGCAGCAGGACCTCTGAAAGACTCCTTATGATGCAAACTTACTCCTCAAAAGTGTATTTCTCTGATAAAGCTGTACTATCCCCTGTCTGTGATTTTTTTTTTTTTTGAGGAAAAAAGTTTTTCATGTGAAATAAAATTAGCATAAAATTTACCTCAAACAAAGGGCAAATTTTAGTTTTGCCTACAGTTTATTTTAATATGGATAATGTCCTGTTTTCTCAGCACAGTAGACTATAATTATAATGCCAAAGAAAAATTCAATCCTTAATTAAAAAAAAGAAAAGTAGCATCTTTTATAGAGAACTGACATCGTATGCAAATTTATATCTTCATGGCGATTTACAAACACAAAATTATGATTTTTGTGTGCAACATGCCTTTTTGGTAGGTGATATTAGTAACAGCAGGCTATTCAGCAAAGTCTTATGGAATGTAGATGGTCAATTATAACACTCTCTGCTCAGTTTAGCAAGTTTTGTTCCCAGTTTTTATATATTATTTCAACTCCACACCTCATCAGTTTCTGAGTCTCCAAGATGGCCAGGGATGCGGGCCCTTGGAAAAACCACACAGATCCTTGAATGGCAGAGTTTTGTGACTCAAAAATTCGCTTCCTTCCTAGCCTCTTTAATTAAAAAATAAAAAAATAAAAAAAGGTGTGGGTTGGGGAATGAAAGCAGATCCAACTAAAGTTTGGAGGAAGAGAGGTAAAAATAAGATGACTCATTGGCCTCCGTGTAAATGAGGCTAGGCCAAATTTGAGTTTCAGCTACATACATTCACCTTGATAAACTGCTACAGGATTTCCTGCACCTGGCAGGATCCAGCCCTGCCTGTTCTGTTATTCAGAGATATTTACAAAGTCAAATAGAGTTTAAGAACAACTTAAAGAAGCTATCTGTAGTGATATCATATTTTCTTAAAAGAATTTGAGGCTGTATAGAAACTATAAAGCAACTAAATTTATAAGAAACAAGAGCTACAGCTTTTTAAAAGGATACAGAGAGGAAAATTATCAGTTCTGTGGGTTCACTCAGTATCTCTAATCCTCCTACTTCACCCCTCAGGTAATGATTGGGAAGTTTTCCAAGTTACCAACTCTGCATTTTAATCAGAGTTTAGAAAAATTAGTTCAAACTTTACATTTACCATAATTTCATTTTAACAAATAAATACAAGTTTGAAGAGGAACTAAACTCAGTATTTTATGACAGAATGTCCCAGTTCATTTAAGTCGGAACTCACAGTCCTGCAAGGTTTTTGTTGCACAAAGATATTTTACATTATGTCGATAGCTGAATTGAAAATAAAAATAGATTAAATAAATGGTTACACACATATCAGTTGGAAATATATGGCATTTTTACATAAAATACTCAAGGAAATTAACTGAAGTATTGTGTCTTTATTTGTGGGGATGAACTACTTTCTAAACGAGTGATATTCATTATGGCAAAGTAAAATAATCTTAACTCCTGAATGTGTTTACTGTTCTGGACAGCTTTTTTTATTAACTATCTAACTGTTGTATTTAACTAGGAATTAATGCAAACTTCATTCTGGTGCTCTTAGGAAATCAGAGTTCCTTTTTTAGGGTGGTTTATTAGAGCTATATCTTGCAGCCCTATTCTGGATAAGTAAAAGAGGTGAGTGGGTTTTGGAAGTAACTTCCACAGAAAGAAAACTATAAAAATATCAGCCCAAAGTCCAGAAACAAAGACTTCATTCTTTGATAGACATATAAGGTTGCTGTCAGTGGACTTCTTAGAGTTACTCCTTATTTATATTTGTGGCTTAAGAAAGGAATCAGATCCAAAATCCCAAATCAGATACCTCTAGCACACTATAATTGAAAAAAAAAAAAGCAACAACAAACCAAACCAAACCAAACCAAACCAAACCAAAAAAACAAGATACTTGAGCACTTAACAGATTTACATATCTGTATAATTTTTTAATGCAAAGGCCTTAGTAATTCTTAGTTCTTTCATTTTTTTCTCACTTTTTTTGCTTTACCTGGGTGAGGTGACATGACTAAGTCATATGCATGCCCAGAATCCTTTGGAGAAAACAGATCACCTCAAACGGAGAATATATAACAAGTCAGAAATTTGATGAGCACACTCAGGAGACAAGTGCTTACTTGTTCTAATATATATACATGTATGTAAATTGGCTCCATGATGCTAGCATATATGTATATATGTATGCATGTGTAAATGTCTATGTACAAATCCAGGGAATGAGAGAGAGAGGGATGGAGGACACTGTCACCAAAGTTCCTGGGCCCCACCAATGTTACGTGAGCAAGTATTGTTACAGTGACATATAGAAGACAAAAACCTGCATGACCTGTGCATTTGCTGATCTCCAGTCTATCTGAATTCCTCAGCAACTCCACAGCTGATAGTTTTAGGAAATTCTCCTGGAACAAATTCATGGTTGTCTGATGTTAGTATCTGCTTAAAAACTTGCTGAGGTCAACAGGATCCCAGACATGAAAATCTGACTGCAAGATTAAGGCTTACAGTTTTGGTAGTAGCCCTTTGGGCAAGCCAAAACTAACTAAAAATCTTTGGGAAAAAGGTGGCAGAATTCTGTTATAACACTGGACTTGGAACCTACCAGCAGAATTAATAGACAACTCATTCTCTTTCACTTCTAACTCCTCATACTGATGTTCTTGCTTTATATACCTGATTTGACCAATACCAATAAAAAAGGTCTAAAAAACTGGTAGAAGATACTATAAAAGTGCATATCAAAGGGCAATTGACTAGATGCAGATAGTATAAAATTATATATCAAAGGAAAGCAGTAATATCCTGTCAGCAAGTATGAGCATAGGAACCCATTGTGTTCACAGTGCTACAGGGTTAAGGAGCAGAATTGCTTTACTTTGGGATATTTTCACCCAATCTCCTTAGATATAATAAAAGCAAAACTCAAAGTTAGATTTTTGTTTAAAAAAGAGAAAAGTTAATCATAGGCTTACTGATCAAGTTCACTGAAGTAACAGAATGTTAAAAAAATTAATGCCATCGCTTAACCCTTCATTTGATAATATTTCAGGCTTACAGAAAGTTGCCTTTCTTGTTCACAAAAAAGCAAAGCAGGGGCTTTCTTAGCTTTAAGGATGTATTCTCTACTATAAGAAGGTATTCTTCCTGTAATTATTGTTTTAAATAAAAATTTAATAAAACAATCTAAGTAGCTGATCAAATGTCTGAGTATGAACTGAAAATGAGCTTTGGACCAAAGCTAAAAAAGCAGAGACAACAAGCTGGCATTAACTTTGTTTAGGAGTAGAGGCAGAACGAAAGAGCTTAGCCCAGCAGCTACTGAGAAATCTAATATTTCCTGAGTGGGGAGAGAAGGAAGTTTGGAAACGGTAGGAAAAAATTGACCAGAAAATCATGTTATTTGTAACCTATACACACCAGTGGGATTTCCACCACTGGGATGACCTTCTCAGAAAAAACTACACCCAGGGAAGCTGCTTCTAAAAGTACAGTTTGACAGATATTCAAAGAACAGAAGTCCTGTCAATGCACATCTTGAAAGATTTTCTAAACAAAGATGCATAATAGCCTCCCACGTAACAGGGAATATAAATATGTCAAAATGTTATTGATTACATTAAATATAAAATAAAAAATGTGTATTAGTCAACTATTTATCAGTCTTTTCTCGTTAAAGGTTGAAAGAATATTTTTATCTCCAAAATAAGGGTTAGATGGAAGAAATTACTAGTGAATGTCTAATGGATATTATATAGACCAGAAATGGATTACAGATTAATAAAAGCATCCTCTCCTTCATTAAGTGTTCTTTATCCTATGGGGGTGGAGAAGGTTAGGTTATAGCAGCATTATGTCCTCACAATAAAAATACATTTAATCTCCTAGTGTCTACTGCAATTGGTAATTCATTGTATATAATTTTCTTTATTTTTGAAACCATTTCCATCTACCAGCTGTCCAACAAAAGCAAGCATGAAACATTCTGAAAATAAACTTTTGAAATTATTTGCATTCAATGGGAAAATTCCATTACCAAAATAGTATTCATTAAATTTTTCTATTGATGGACAAATCTCAGAAGATTCAGATGATTGTTTCAAACAAGTATAACAATATCAATGTTTCTCTACAGTGCTCCAAAAAACTGTTTCTGTTCTTATTTTATCCAGGAACCTCCAAATAATTAGAATTTTAGTTGTTCATTAATGATGTCTAGTTTTGCTTCTGTCCCCTCCTCAGGTTCCTTTACTTTACCAAGCAGAGCAATATTTCCTCATGGGTGACAGACTAAACTTCAGAGGAGATTAATTCCTTTTCCATGTTTCTTTCAGGAGTAACCCGTAAAATCTGGATACAGGGAGCAGCTACAGGAGGTACTAAGAAATATTTTCTTCCATAGGTGTTTTGGTTAGTTGGTTGGTTGGCTGGTTGGTTGGTTGGTTTGTTGGTGGCCTTTTCCCTTCTCTCTCCCCTGAATAAAAGTATGCCTACGTATGTGTAGTGTTCTTACTTCTGTGTAGGTAATAAAAGGTGATTTCTGCACCTTAAAATGGGATCAAGAGAGGTAATGCCACAGGAATATTTACAGTATTCTTACAATCTATCCTTATTTTCAAATGGGAAATCCAAAGTAAACCAACCACCACAACAAAACCCAAAACAAAACATAAAAATATAACCCAACAACTCCTCCAAAGGATATGGCTAAATAAGATCTACCACTATCTCAATTCTTTTGGCCATACTGTAAATGATAAATAGATTTTCATCTAATGGAACTGAAAACTTGGAGCTACTTTTTAGTGGGTTCGCGGGGACAGAAAGGATCTGATTTTTTGTGATCCTTCTCTCTGTATATCTCTTTTTTTTATTATTATTAAGACATTCAGTTAAGGTCCAAATTTGCACTTTAGGGAGGTAAGACAAAAAGACTAAAAGCTGTTTTAGTAGGATCAGCTAAAATGGCAAAATAGATCTGGGTGTTAGCAGGTTAATAATGATAACTCACCTTAAGGTCCCTAAAAATAGAAGTGAAAGAAGCACATCAGTAGTGAAGAGCAAGGGGGCCAGAACAAAATTCTGAAGATCCCCATAATTAACTGGCAGAGGGTCAGATGAACACTTATTAAAATGCAACAAAGCACAACGGGGTGTCTCAAAGAAGGAGTTTCAATCTCAGCTGTGAATTTCTTGGTTTTCTCGGTTCTAGCCAGGCCTGCCATGTTATTTTAACAGGTACTTTTTTCTGCATAGTATCTTTGTGAATTTGGGGGTAATATTTATATTAGAGGGTTAAGATTGCAGTTTATAGACAATTCAGGGGACAGGTGTCCTCAGAAAATGTAGGAAGAATGATATTTTGGTGATATTTTGGTATCTGTGTCTGATATTGGAATGTTGTGAGATCAATGCATTGATTTACCTTCCAGTTTCAAAGGCAATTGTAAGTCTTCAGTAAGAAATAGTGTTTCCCAGTGTAATATCCCTACCTTACCCTAATGCTGCTAAATACTATACATTGTCAACTCCTCTTTTTATAGCATAAATACAATATTCTTTAGCTGCCTCTGTCAAATAATTTCCATGAGGAAAAATATATGTCCAGGCAGGAAATGTAGATCAACTATCTTGAAAAAAAAGGATTTTAAGGTTTTCTTGGCCGTAAATATTTCTTTTTAGCACAAAACCCACCTGTGTTTTAAACCATAAAGTCCATCTACTATCGCCCAATTTTACCACAATTCTAACTTGGCTGATATGTTTTGGTTTGGGGTTTAAAAGTGTTGCTGGAATTAACTGATTAAAGATAACTGAAGGCAGAGAGAGTTGTGGGGACCTCTGACACATAGGAGATCTGAAGGGGGCAGGACAAAGGTAGGGCAGGAGGAAGATGAATACTTCCTCACTTTCAATAGCAGAGGGAAAATTTCACTTCATTTCCTAACACTCAGACATGTTGTATGCTATACATTTAATATATTGGCTACTGAAAGTTTTTGGAATGGAGTATAGCCCAGGGTACATTCTTACATCATGATTTACAGGTGTTTCCTCATATCATAATGTGTTGGCAAAACCGGAGAATATTATGAGTAGCTGATCTGGCTGAAGTCCTCAAATATACTGTTTCGTTGCAGTGTAAGTTTGTCAGTGTATTTAAGACCAGCAGGCTTTTCTTTTTCCCAGTAGTATTTTGAAGTGCAGTACTGTTTAGCTGCTCATATGTGGGAGGGGTTTTTGGTTTCTTTTTCTTTTTTCTTTAGTAAGTAAGATTATGGCATCTTGGATTTTGTAATTCCTTCATAAATTATTTTAAGTTTTCTTTACATATGTGCATACCCACACACACATATTTACCACTTGGAGGACAAGTTGGATAAAGCAGAAGTGTAATATCACACCTCCGCTCTCCCGAATGAAGGACTGGCCGTCAGCAGATACCCAAAGTGCTATTTACTCCCTGGAACACAAAGAACAAAATGCTCTATAGGCAACCGTCAATAATCTGGCCTCAGATCGTCATGGCAGGGTGACTCCTAGTTCTCTTGCAGTCACAACTCAAGCAGCAGTATTGTGGTACACCGACAAAAAGGATCCTAATCTTCCCAAACCCTGCCCTCCCTACCTGTTATGTTGAAAGGCATTCAAGTAAACCCTGTCCCCAAATGTGTAACCACAACCCATGATGAATGTGGTGTGGGGTTCTCTAGTGGGAAAAGCAGGGGCTGTAGGTTGTTTGAAATGGACTGGTTTTTGCTTCAGTGAAGGAGGAAGTGAACTAGAATAGGAGGAAATGAGAGAAACAGTCATGAGAAGGGTCCCAAAACAAAGCAGACACAAAAATCCTTGGGAGATAGAATTGATTATGTGCATTAAAATAAAAGAAAGCTAGTGAAGGGAAACTTTTTGCTCCAGCATCTCATATAATTAAGGGGACAGAATTTTGTGCAATCTTTGCATCAAAGATTGCATCAAAGGTTGTACTGCATTCCTTTCGGCCACTCCTCAAAGGCTGACAGTCTAAGGGAACATGAGTATTTTAGGATCCAGAGATTCACAAATAACTATCTGAAATTCACCCCTTCTCTGTATCACTTGTGCAATTTCTGACCAAAAGAGAGATCTTCTCCTCATGCTTCTCCTTCTCTCTGTGAATCCTTCTCATCTTTGCTTGAGGTTATCTAAGAAGTGTGCAATTAAAGAAACAAGATGAAAGAGGCAAGTCCTTGTGTGGTTCTGCTAAGAAGAAGAACCACAAGAACCACAGGTGAGGTTACAGCATGGGGCTCATGAAACCAACATTTGTTACTTCATGTGGATGGAGTGGATCTCATGTCAGTTTGCTCTCCAAGTTTCCAAAAGCACATCAGAAAGCAAGATGCTCTTAACATGGAGTGGTTCCTGAATTTAGTGTTGTTATAAATGCACCTTCTTGAGTCAAGATTCTGGGAAGTCTTTCAATTTTGTTTGCAACCCTAGAACAGGACAACCTTACCTAATTCCCTTGAGTAGAGATGCAGATTTCCTCCAATATCTTCACAGTTTCCCATGACCCTCTGCTTGTATTCTACCTTCAGGTGAGATAACAGAACATCCCTTACACTACTTTCATCAAAAAGCTCATTCTCTCCTAATCTTCTGCTGGTCTTCACCAGTGTCTCAGTTTATGTTTATACATGTTGGTTTTCAGTGATCCTAAGCTGCTTTTTTCGCCTAGGTTTTCTCTCCACAGTGCCCAAAGCTGCCTTTGATAGTCACTTTCTATGAAAAGCCATTATGCGTTTAAAAATTTGAATCCATAGCCCTGTAAAAAGCCTGTTATGATATATTTTCCTGTTCTAAGCAAAACTCATGGACACTAATAATTCTTTCAGTATTTCCAGGCATTCACAATTCATAAAGATAGAGCAATGAACTACCACCCAGAAATCCTGGATAAACAGCCACTCCCTATGCACAGGCTACCTGTATGCTACATGGTCTAGTGACCCAGTGATCCTAGACCAACTTGTTACATCATACATGGACCACATACCCTCACAGCCGTGGTAGCCTGACTTATTTGATCTCCCAGGCAAACCACAATTTTCCTGGGAGGAACAGGAAAATCTTAGTTGAAACCGTTCCTCTAACCCAGGCTTATTCATAGAAAGAGAGAAACTAAAACGCATGAGCCATGCCATGTGGCAGGTGCAGGGCATTAAAGCTAAGTAGAAGCCTTGACTGAATATAAGTCTTCCATAAGGCATGCTTTCCCTACAAAGTTCCTTTCTCTTGGCTGTTTTCCAGCCCCATAATCTCTGCTTCAGTCTGCAGAAGAATTCAAGGCACTGTTTGTCTTTCAAGCCAGAGGGAAGACCTCAGCGCAGACTCTCAATAACTAGTCTGTCACAGCACAACAGAACCCCTCCTCTGAGATTTCAGGTTCCTTCCTGTCCTCCTGGAGCACAAATTCACCAGCATCCCATCTAATCAGTCTACAGTGAGCTACTTCCCAGCTGATGCTTGTAACTAGAAGGAGAACAATCCTGGGAAAGTCATTCTCCAGGCTTGGCTACTTCACAGAAGGAAATTTCCAGGGAGAATTGATTTCCTGGTCTTCTTCCTGTCTGTAAAACAGTATTCCCTCAGCAACAGGTTATTGCCTCCCCACACTGAAATGAGGGTGAATATTTTTGGAAGGTCCATTAACCTTACTTTTCATTAATGGCTTCCACACATTAAGTGGCTGGTCTCTGTAGCTCTCACACACACAAACCATTTCCCACTATCTGTACATATTATACAGCACAACTTAGAAACACTGGAAACAGGACTCTCTTCATCAGTTAGTCCATGTAAATAGCAGGACCTTGAATGTGCCTGAAAGATATCTGCGTGATTGTTCTTGAAATCTCCCAGCGGTAGAGATCCCACAGTCTCCTCAGGTGAGGTGAGTGTTCTTCCCCAGTGCTTAACTTTCCTTACAATTACAATTTTTTTTCCTGATGTTTAACCCAAATCCCTCTTGCTATGACTCAAAGCTATTAGTTCTTGTCCTATCCACATTGGGCTTGTCATACAGATTATTCACTTTCTCTTACATATCTCTCAGCTGCTATCATTTCTCTCTCATTCTTCTTTACTTTTAGATAGAATAACTACAATACCCTCACTCTTCATTCAGAGGTCTTGCTTTCTGGTCATTCTCATTCTCTTCTGACATCTGCTCTCCAAATAGTTCACATCTGTTTTTAAGGACAGTAGTCAAAAGTAGACACAGCACATCACTGGAAGTGTCACTGGTTGCAAGCAGAACTTACATCATGGTTGTGTTCTTTCTTCCTTGAGAAAAGGGTCTTTGGTTTAATCCACAGTGTGCCTGCTCTTCTGGCTGTAAAGGGCTGCTAGCTATTAGCAGTTGGATTTTTAACACACTGTTTAGGCAGTTAAGGAATATCTTTTTAACATTTTTAGCATTTTAAATGCTCTCAAAGCAGTTCTTGCAGGATTTTGTAATTATTAACATTTGGAATACAACTGTAAGGAAGAGAAATATTATTGTTGCCATTTTTCCAGTGAAGAGGTTGCAGGTCTGCAAAATGTGCCTTAGAAAGGTATATTTTTTCTTGTGCCTTGTGAGAAGAAAAAGTATTGCTGGATTCTTCTGTACAGGATTCTGCAGTGCATTTGAATTCTTCTTCCACAAAACATGATTATTCAATGAGTGTGTTCATAGTGCAGATTTCCAAGCCAAGTCTCTCTTCTTAAGGGCTCTCAAAGGTGCTTAACTGTAAGCTCATATGATTAATATTTTGTTCATTTCTGCGTTTTCCATTTAAGTACCTAAGTTTTGGTCTTTCATGTGCTCCAGAGCACTTTGCCAAATTCTTTTATCCCTCTTGGGACAGTTGGTCAAGGAGAAAGACAGGATGGCAGCTGGAGAAGATAGTACCAGAAAAGAACCTGAGGGAGAGGCTTCAACATTGCCCAGAGATACACAGAAGCACCGACCTTTAGGTCCTACCGGATCCAGAACATGGATTTTTTCCAAGTTTTTTAGTTTACCGTTTTACTCTAATGTCAGCAAACACCTGAAACCCACTTGTGTCTTACTTCCCTCTTGTGGCTGATCCCCCAAAAAAAGTTGGTAATCTACTATTGCTACTAGGTTTTCAATAGCTCAAATGACAGAGGTCTTTGCTCTGCAGCAGAGGTTTCCAGCTTCAAAAGGACACATGTACAAATCAGAATGGTTCTGTCTAACCTCATTTGCGCCATGCCTAATTTCTTTTTCCTGTCCTTTTTAATCTTAATTTATGTGTTCTATGAATTATGTGAACAGATATGCATTGTAAAATGTGCTATGACATCAATTTCCAGCACTGCTAGAGATTTTGCACATGGTGCAATCTGGTGCTGTAGTGGCATGTTCTCATGTGACATAAATTGAAATCACAGTAGGTCATAATGCAGCACAACAGGTGCATCAAAATGTTTTAAATGGTTTCTATTCTTTTTTTTTTTATTTTATTTACATCAAGTCAGAATCAAGAACAATGCCAGCCATTAAATTAGTTCTGTGTAGCAGCTGGAAAGAGAGGATCGGGGAGAGGACGCTTTTTGCTATTTGCAATGGGGATGCAAATGCAGTTGTGCAGTGTAAACCACATATTTTTTTCTTTCATGTGATGTGATAAAAGTAGTTTTCTTACTAGTATGACATGTTTCATTAATACAATGTTTAAATAATTAAACACAGCAACTCTGGAGGCGATGGCTAAGATAAAAGTTTGTAGGCAATCCATTATTGTGATCAGACAGTACTTCTTAAAACCCATGGAGATACAATTTAGTAATTTAACTTCTGAAGTCAGTTGTTTAATAAACTATTACATTTTAATATGGTTTTGTTCTTGTCAAAGGGAATGATTCATTTCCCCTCTGTCAATTGTTCCAGCTGAAGTTATTAGTGGTTCCAGGGTGAGGGGGTGCTGGGTTCCTGTTTGAATATCACAACTGTGCTGTTCTCTTTCTCTAGACATTACCACTGGAACATTACATGAGTGATCTTCAGTGGTTATAATTATTTTGTAGCCAAAGCAACTGCCATCATTTGTGTCTTCAATATTGATATATTTCATTAGGTTTCGTTCTGTTGGCAGAGAGTAAGATACTGGTTAAAGAGAATACATAATTTGTTGTACTAGGATTAAATGTAAATAAGTATGCTCTAACAATGGATGTCCAAGAAAGAAACTTAGCAAAACAATTAAATAGAAGGAGTATAACAGTAGATATATTCTATATATCTACGTACAATACCTCTGCTGCTGAGTTTTTTGTAGTTTTAAAAACATTTGTTTGCTCCAGTTTCAATATGATCCTCTTGTTCATTTTCCTTCATTAAAAAAAAAAGCTTTTGCAAGAAACAAAATGAAGAATGTGTTTCTATTTATTTGTCTGTCCCTTCCTATGGCGATTTTAGTTATGTAATTTTGGGGTGTAGGTTTAGTATTGTCTGCTGGGCTCCTTCTGCAAGTTGCTGCCAACTGATGAAACAGTGTCAGAGACAGACTTGGTAACCAGTTAGATCATTCTCCATGTGCCCATGCACATGGAGATAGCAACCGAGGGTGGTGGACATCTCCATGCTGCTTGTGCACAGAACCGCCCAGGGAGCAAAGACAGCAGCACCCGCTGTGCCTTGTGCTGATCGCTGCGACTCACCTGCTGTGGGGACTGTCGTAGTGCGGGGAGACAGGTCTGTGAAGATTAGGGAGCAAGGGCCTTTCCGCAAGCATTTGCTTATCACTAGCCTTGGTGACACGTGGGATTATTTGTGGCCAAGTCCTTTACCACAGCACTTACAGTTCTGAGATAAAAAGCAGGCACCAGAGTCCCCACCGCCTCTCCAGCTGAGATGGAAATTGGCATTATTTGAAATTCAAGGAGTTTTTACTGTACACAGGAATAATCCAAATGTGGAACGAGATTTGTTATTAACTGTAAATCCCCTTTCCCCTAAGAAAACCAGAGTAAATGCAGGAAATAAGCTCCCATTTATATACCATAGAGACAATGCTTCATTGTCACTTATATTTTAAAGTCACAAGTGAAAAGTAAATGGAAAGTGGGAGCAAATATCAAGGTGTCAGTGGCATTGATCCTTCCACAGTGCAGTCAATAGAAATTTTGTAGCTTACTTGCAACCAATAAGAGACAGCTTGCATATAGGGGATATTTGATGGTTTATTCTTTAGAACATGTGTTAGTCTGTACCCAAGTCAAAAAGGGGGGGGAAAGACTTCACCTCTTTTTTTACTATTAATTCTTTTGTTTACTATTAACAAATTTTGTATTTATTTACTCTTTACATTGCAGTATTTTAATAAAGTTTTAAATATTTCTTCAAACACGCAAGTAGGAACCTATGTTAGAGTAATTCCAAGAGTGCATTTCCAGAATGCCTGAAGTTTATTGTTGCTACATACTTATGAGGCAAGAAAGATTTTAAAAAGGAGCTACAAACGGAATCTCATTACAAATACTACAGAAATTTTGCTCAGTCCAGCTTAATGCCATTATCATCAGGTTTCCCCTCACTGGGGAGCATTCCCAAAAACATTACTATTCTCCCACAGATATGTGCAAACTCTCAGGCAAATAATAACTTTCCTTCCTTGCATTTATTTATCCTTTTTAAATTTTATTTAGGACAACATGTGCCATAGTTTACCTGGGGTCCCACATGGAAAAAGCCATCCTGGCTCTCTCTGTATCCTCACACAGAATTTATTGCAGATATAGTGTACGTTGTCAAACCCACATAACCATTCTGGTCTCTAAAAGTGGTCCTCAGCATTGCCCATTCCACTTTTCTATCATATGTGTTCCAATTAATTTCCCCTTTCTTTGACAGTCTCATAATTTCAGCTTTACAGAAGACCATAGGCAGAATGCCCTTGCTGTACAGTTTTTGCTTCGGGCAAAGGGGCATCTTTTCTGTAAGAGTCTGCACGAGTTACTGAACACCCCCCTTCCCACAGTTATATTCTTTTGTCTCTGTTTTGGACACTACCTCAAACTCTCTGACCCAGACAGACGTTTTCTTTCAATGCCTAAACTGCATGCACTGGACTTGTACTGATTAAATCACACACACATTTGTGTGCTAGCAATGTTTGTCGGTACCATTGTTATCTTGTTTGGCATGGTTTTATTTTACTTCTTGTTCCTGTGACTCTGCAGAACTATGGGCATGCAACCTGCTGCATGCTGCAAAGAGTAAAAACTTATATTTATTTTAATATTATTATCTCTATTAGCATCTACTTGCTTGTTATGCCCCATGGGTTCTAAAAAGATGTTTTCCGCATCGGAGAATGTAGGTGCAGGGAAAAGCTAGTTTGCTATCAATATGCTAGTTAGTGTGAATGTCTGCCAAATTAGATCTCCCTTTTTTGCAAGCTGACTTTGGATATATACACAAAAATTTTAACAAACTCCTATACCTTGCATGTGTAACGCTAGAGGTATTTGGTGTGTAGACAATAGCAAAAACTTCCTTGTTTTTCACAAAGTGGAGACGTAAGAAACAATGGTGTTCCTGATACCTATGCATCACTTTTAGCATGATGGTATCCTAGGCACTGGCATAATAGAGGCATCAGATAAAATAATAATACTCAAATGATGTTTGCAAAGTTGAGCTCGTAAATGTCAAAGGTGATTTGAAGTGGACAAGAGTGAGTCTTAACAAATCAAGTAGGGGCTGCTGGCAATTGTTTCTCTTCTCAGTTCTTATTGAAACTAATATTGGACAAATTGAAAGAGTGATTGCCTTAGAGCCTTTGCAATGTCTTCACCAATCTGTTGCCCATTTCCATAAAAAATGGAAGTGAAAATGGCAGCTGACTTCTTTTGACCTCTCTCAATTTCACAGGAGCTCCTGTCGGAGGACTGAGAAAGCAGTTTTTCAAGCAGACCATTATCTTTCATAGCGAGTTAGTTGGCAGAGAAATTGAAAAATATCAGTCAAATAATCTAGTTAAGCTTGGTCTTCCTGTACGCACTATGATGTGAATGGAAGCAAACCAGCAACAAAAAACAGAGAAAAGATTAAAAAAAACCCCCAAAACAACAGCAGAAAACCCAAACAAACAAAACCAAACAAAACCCAAAAAACTAATACAAAACAAAAAAAAGAACCCAAACAAAAATCCAAAAGCAAACAAAAAAACCCCAGCCTCAACCTGAAAGTGGATGAACAAGAGGAGTTATTTCCTTTACCAGGCTTTTTTTGCTTTGTTTTATCAACTTCTTCTGCCCCTCTGTCCTTATGATTTGATAGTCAGCATCATAGCAAGATAAGATGCTACCCGGAGTGACTGAATCTTAGTCATCTTTATCTTCCTGACTAATTGATTTCTACCCTGATTGAATCATGGACCAGTAAGTCTTTTGCTCCGCTTGACTTGCTACCTCATTGTCTTTCCTTCTAGTATCTTTCCCTAGGTTCACCAAGGTATCACCACTTTCATTCCATAAAATAGTTGCAGAAACACCTCCTTTTTCTAAGATTTAGAATCATGAATTTTTTCTTCTAGAAACTTCAATCCCACTAAAGTTTATCTTCTTTACAAAGGCCAAGACACATCTTCCATGCATATAAGAGGTATGCTGATGCTTAGTTTCTCTCAACTTTGTCTGTAACCAGCAACAGAATTATTCATTTCCCTTGAAAGGAAGTTAACCAATCCAGTACAGATTTTACTCTTAGGAATTTTGTTTCTCTTCTTATTCTCCTAACCTTCACCTGTCTTTCAAGTACCTAAAATTAGGCAGACAACTGGAGGCTCCATGAGTTTGAGGAACCCTTAAAACCCTCAGGACCCTATTCTATGCTGCAGCTCACTCAGCCTAACTGGGACTACTCAGCAAATACCAGAATGCATCAAGTAAACAGCTTGGACCCTATTTCCACCTCAGCTGTCTTCCATTAGGCAGATTCTTTCTGCCTCAGCCTCATGTTGCTCAAAAGTATCAAGACCCTATAGCTGTCTCTTGCCTCCCACATCTTCCAGTAATACACCTCCTTTATCCACTGTCAGATTAACTGTCAGATTAACTGTGGGGTTTCAGAGGTTCTCTCACCACTGTTTCTAGCTATCACTCTGCTTGGATTGCTAGTTCTAACCTTCTCTGACTGCTGTTTAGTCACTAATCTATTCTTGTCTTTGGGAAGTAGATATCTCTCAGTCTCCTTTCACAGAAACTAGGCACTTCATACAGAAAATCGTGATTTCATCTGAGAAAGGTGTTTAACCTTTTTTTAAATCACAGTCACAGATGATTCTTCTTGGCTTAGTTTCATGGCTAGAGGTGCCCAGGTGCCCTTCCTTAAAATTTCATTTTCTTCTAAACATAACCTTTCTGCTGTGAGACTTAAAAAAGACATATTATTTGTCTTTTGAATATCTTAACTAAGGAATTTGGCTGAAATTTCGAGGTTGGAGGGCTGTTACTGAAAATAAGACTTATCTGCTAGTGAGTTCTGGGTTATTTAATGTAATGTGATTGCTGTATCAGAAGAAGATTCTCTCTAAAAAACAGGTGCAGAGTTTTTCAGCAACCACAACAAAAAAATCTTGTTTCTTATTGTGTGAGTAGAAAGAAACAATTTAGACTTTGGAGAATTTTTCTCACTTTTTTGCCTTCTTCCATTGTGAATCTTCATCATGTTTAATTTAGAGCACAAACTTACTAGAGTTAGTCCAACAAAGAGTATCAGACTCATTTGGTTTCTATTAGCAATAATAGGATAGAGCCAGGGAAGGAACTGGGTGAACAATAAAGACACTAAAATAGCAAACCCAGAGACAGTTAGACCTGCTATTCTAAGACCCATTGGAGATAAGTTATTTACTGACCGTGCTATAAAGTTATAATGCCACAGCAGCAGCTCAAGTTTTCTGCAGAGCTGTCCTGATTTCCATCGAGTTATTGCATTGTTGTTGTGTTACAGCAAAATAGTTCTCTGTAACTGGCAGCTATTAGGTGATGTGCTGCAACTGGGTCAGACCATTTCTTTGACTCCTGATTTCAGGAAAGTTGATCTTCACGAAGGTGCAAAGTTACATCACTGTGCTTGTGTGTGCCAAGCTCAAAAGTCGACCCATATTTTGCCAGTTTTCCCCTACTGTGAGGCTTTTCTCCAAATGATTGTTTTATTTTAATTTAATTTATTTTTATTTTGGTTTTTTGGACTTTAGGACACAAAGGCTATCCAATTACTAAGGGATAATATAACCAGATTAAGCACAGGTTCCAACAAACAGTATTCTCCCTTTCAAAGCTTAGGTGTTGTGGATCTACAGAATTTGCAGACTGAATATCATTATTTCACTCACAGACAACCTTCTATTCCCACAAGGCTGTAATATTAACCTCCTACTCTTCTGTCTGTCCTTTCTAAACTCAGACCTTTTTTCCCTCTACATTCGCCACAGTGATTCTGAGCATGACTCAGTTCTGGTCAAAGGTTCTCACTAGTCAGAATCTAACTGTGGCAATACGCTTTCATAAAGATGGGTCTAAACCTAAACCTGACCATGGTTTTTATTTCTGTAATTATTAGTTCACTGCATGATGCAATGCATGCATACTTATGTACTCCAGAAGAATGGAGTAAAACAAAACATAATATACCTTTTACCTACATTTGTCTGTCCTTTATCTTGTACAAGATTTAAATATCAGACAGTGAATACCAGTGATATGCAGATCCCCTATAAAAAGTTTCCTTGATATTTAAGGCAAGAATCAGGATATAGTTTTTACTTTCATTGCATCCAATTTTTTGATCTTGGTGTTTTGGTTTTCCCTCTAGAAACTTTTCTGCATTCACAAAGGAAGACACAAGATTTTTGTGTAAGTGAATAACAGCGAGGATAAAACAGGACTGTGTTAACTACTGCAGGCAGCTGGGCTGACCAAATAGTGTCTTCCAGGACAGGTCCATTCTGTGCCTTTGCAGGTGCTGGGAAGTTAAAAATAGCATAGTTCACCTCTTGGACAGGCATGGCATTAGATTTCAAAATCCTCATCCTTAGTAAGAAACCAGAATAAAAAGGCATTGTCACAGACAACAGCATGGGAGGTACGGCTCAGAGTGCTTGGAAAGTGAGCTATCTCTGAAAAAGTATTCATTGTGACCTACTGTCCTCTTACTCCATTTGCAAGGTTGTGGTCCAGCAGGTTTGCGGTCTCCAGGTTCATAAATCCACATACACAGACATTTTTCTTCCATCCCAGCAGTTCTCTCTCTGGAAAAGTATGATTTTTGTACAGTTCCTCAGCTGATACAAGGGAAGTGGCTGATGCTGAGTGGTAATAAATTGTGACAGTGCCCTGGCCAAGGCACGACTCATTCCCAAGCTTGTGAAAGGGTGAGCAGGCAGTATCCTGCCCTCCCGAGGGATGGGTACCAACAGTGCCGACCATTCAGGGTACGAGATAGGCCTCCCCTTCTGCCTGTCTGCAGGAGCCATGGCTTGCCTCAGACGCAGCTTTGAGTACTTTAAGCTGCAGTACTTTGTGGGCGACAGGCTCTCTTCCAAAAAGTCTTTCTCACACAGACATCTCGCCTTTCTAGTCATGCCACCCTTCCTTTTTCTATTCTCAGAGTATTCTTTTTCGGGGGTTCAGTGGAAGCACAGCAGTCCCCTGAATGTGACCTTTATAAAAGATGGGCGAAGGGTAAAAAGTACTTCTTTTTACTGTGTCCTTTACATTGTCACCATGATTTATACAGAAACAACAGCCACTGAGCTTTCTCACTTTTATCTTTGTTTTATTTTTAATTTTAACAGTATCAAATCATGATACCCTCCCCCCTTTTCACAAAGACTTTCTAGGGAACTTTGCAACTGGCAGTATTCAGAGCTCTTTCTCAAAGGACTGACTCTTTTTCTCATGTTTTTTCAAGAATTTAAGTCCTGCAATTGCTTATGAGAAAAAAAAAATTAAGGAGTATGATTCAAATGTCCCACCCTCCTGTCATTAAACAGCTTCCAATCTTTTGTCCCTTTTGATATCATAATCCTAGCAGTTCTCTAAACTCTTAGGGACTTACCTAGGGAAAACATGAAAATCAATACCTGGAAAACAAATGGGTTTGAAGGACAGAAAATAAATTTTTATGGTTTATTTATATGTTTAAAGGGGGAAAATAAATACATTGTATAAGCACAATCATATATAACAGTTTTAAGCTCCTCTGTACCCTGCTGTCTTCAAGGGGGAATGAAGAGGCAGTTTTAGTATACTAGTTAATAGCACAGACTGAATATCAGAATTCCAAATATTTTTTTCTATATTATATTATTTTATGGTTTTGGGGTTTTTTTCCGTACTTATACATGTATGTCTGACATATATCAAATGCTGTGTAAAATTTCATAGGTCTGAATTGCACTTTCAACTTGCCAGTCGTGTCAACTCTAGATATGACTTTTTTTCTCCTGTAAAATCTTGCTTTTAAAATATGGATATAAAATAGCAATTAGAGTGCTGTGTCAATTACTGTCCACTATTTCAACCTGCTGCTTTGCCTTAGTGCAGCTTATACATTACACTCTATTCATGCTGTGGAACTACCATGCCCTAGAATGAATACAAACTAGGGATAAAAAGCTTTTTGTTTCAAGGCTCCACAAATGTGGAATCAGTTACCAGTTGATTTAAGAACAATTGAGAGCTTTTCCTGTTTTAAGATGGAACTGAAACAATACCTCATGATGACTAGAACTTGTTGTAATTGTTTTAATTGATGTTATTCTAGAGTTATCTTGAATTATTCTTTATTTATATGCATTTGTTTATCACAGGTCATGCTTGAAAATGGGCTTTCATCTCAATTTACATAGTCAGCTAACAAATATATGTATGTATGTGTATCAGCTACACTTGTTTATATTTGACAGCAAAACCATATGTATCCTACATCTATTTCTTGCCTTTATGTTTGTGCTATCGATTAAGACATCTGAGTTTGATTTCAGCTTGACTTTTAAGTTTTCAGGAAAACCAAACAAGTATGTATCTAATAATATCAGCCAAATTATTGTTTGGCTCACAGAGCACAAATTGAGTTAAAGCACTGAGCACATATAACTGCGCTTTATAAAGCAGTTCACTCTTTATTTGCAGGGCTTTACTCCTGTACTGTGCTGTCTTTAAGCAGCATTAACATTCAGAAATTATTTCTGTATCTCTAAAGGCAAATGATGTATTAAAAACAATGATAACATCACTTGCAGAGAAATCCAGTCTGGTGTCAAGTATTTATTATCATAGCTGATAAAATAATGGCATGTTTAATTTACACTCTCTGTGAATGATAAATATCTACGTAAGTATTTGTGCCTGTCTTTAAATATCTAGCAAGTAAACTCGCCAATATATAAGAGGAATAGAGAGGAAGAGCAAGTCATTATTTCATCTGTTTCATTTACAAACTCAAAACTCACAAATGTGCAGCTGGGAAATGTGTTTGTCTCAAAGCTTCAAATCTGTGACATGTTAATTCATAAATAATTGCAGTCACATGGTCTTCCTCGAGGGCATTAGCTCAGTATTCCCAGTACAGTACACTCACTTGTAATAGAAAAGAGTGGACAAAAGTGGCCTTCATAAATCAGATAAAAATGATCAATAAATCCAAAACATCTTTCATTACTTCTAACAGAAAATGAGCTTAGTCACGTAAGCAACAGTTTTTTAAATTTGAGTGATCTTTAGAAACTGGCAGGTGAGGAAATAAAGGGCAAGACTACATTATTTTTGGTTATAGAATCTATCAGCTAATTGTTTCATAGTCCTGGACCAAAGAGTGCTCTGACTTGCATTCCCTGCTACCCATGGACGACCTTATATCCAGATACTAAATCCTTCCATTAAACAAGAGCACTTTTCTATTGTTACAGTCATATGATAACATCACTTGTGGCATTGTCTAAATGCAGCTGTTTGCAAAAATACAGGCTTTTTCCCAAAAAATGTTGTCTTTGGTACTCTGACTGCAGATTGAATAATACAGTATGAAAGGAACCTGAAGGAGCCGTTAGGGTCCATTGTGTCAATCCAGCTGCTGCACATGCATGTTAAGTCCACATTTCAAAATGCTTGTGAAGCTTTTTCTGTTTGTTTTGTTTTGTAGTCCGTTTTTAAGCGTTCATACTTCTTCCATTTTCCTTGTTAGAATACCTAGACCATTCTGAGCTAGCCTTTGGACAAATTCCAGTTTTAATTGAAAACCATTTTAGCTACAAAAGAGTTATATTTTCTTTTTCTTTTTAAAACAGGTGAAATTTAGAAAAAAAATCACAAAGATTTGGTATAAAAAAAAATTTATTTCAATTGGTTACTAAAATAAGCATCTTGTCTCATCTGAGAGCTGGTTGTCAGGTACCAGTCAGCTTTGGATTTAGTCTCCTGAAAGTAGGAATTAGGG
This sequence comes from Oriolus oriolus, assembly GCA_013400235.1. Lineage (NCBI taxonomy): Eukaryota > Metazoa > Chordata > Aves > Passeriformes > Corvidae > Oriolus > Oriolus oriolus. Next base: position 192,527 of record VXBT01007147.1, on the reverse strand, counting down.
TGGAAACCTGACTGGCCCTGACTGTAGCTATTATTGTTCAAACCACCACAAAGTTCTCTTTATAAGAAGAGTGTTTTGTTCAAATATCAGATTAATGCACTGTAGACATATGTTTGTCAGCCAAAATTTCATATTTATAATAATTCATTTGTTAGAATACTTTGAATTCAGAGAATCAGTCTTGTGAGTGTAGCATAAGTACAGCATCATGAATGAGAATGCCAAATTTAAACTGTTTAGTCTGGGAATTTATTGCTGGCACTGGAATGGTTGTTGGCAGAACACGTCCGTATAGGGGGTTCGTTCAGCTACTTCATTTCCAGTCTATGTCATTAAGCAGTGGTTTGAGGACACTTAGTATTTCAATGCAGTAGGCAGCAAAAAGAAAAACATATTCTTTTTTGTTAATTGTATATTCATACCTCAGAATTTTGGCTTTAATATTAATCTGATTTGCATTTATACACGGGAATTGCTTAGAGTAATTTATAAAGTTTGTCAATAGAAATGGTCATTGTCCTGGATTTTGATACTGCTTATTTTGCAGAACTTGATATTAACAGCCCAAGCTGCAGAAAGGGTGTTGATCCAGCAGGTAGTATAGGGCTAGGGGTTTTTGTGTTCCTGAAAGAAATTTACTTTAGCATTTCACATGCTCCAAGCGAAGAAAGTGTATGCTTAGGGTATAAACGGTGCTTTTACTAGTGAATGGAAAGTATGGAGGTGAAGGTTGAAAAGGGCTTTAAAGACAAACCTTGCCCTTGCCTGCAGCATGCTGCAGCAAGGTGTCAGGCACAACCAGTCACTACTTAGACCCAAGAGTCACTCTGTGTCTGGAAGGCATGAAAACTTCTGTTTCCAGCTGACACCTAAATGCACACCAGTCACCGGCTGCTCTGAGGATGGGAAATGTGGTCACACCTCTACATGCATAAGGTGGACACATATCAGTATTAATTAAAGCCTGGAAAACACATCTCTGCATTTTTTATTTCAGATCAAGACAGGAATTACAGATGGGGGGAAAAATATTAACAATAGCAAATAAGCCTCTCATTGTACTGTGCAGGGTCAGAGAATCACAGTGCTATTTACCAGCAAACATATCCCATGCAGGTCATTCAGCCCAGTATTTTTTTTCTCCTTCCCTAATGCATTGTGCCCAGAGTGATTTCATTAAACTTAAAACATTGCTGATAGATGGATATTAAGTCTGGCCTTAAGGTCCTGCCATGAAGGTGGTTCTGGAAAACTTCTTGATGGTTTGCTCCATGTCCTTACTCTTCCTACAGTCATAAAGTTTTTCCTGATATTTAACCCTGTTATCTATGTTGCAGATGAAATCCATTACTTTTTGTTTTGTCCCCACTGGCTAATGAGCACAGTTGGTCCCTTTCTTATTGGTAACACCCTTTTATGCAATTATCAAGAGTTATTTTGTCTCCCTTTTGGTTTCTCTTCTCTAGCCTGAACACATCACAAGCTCTTAAGCTTCCTTCCAGGCCTTGTTTTTAAAATCTTTTATCATTTTCAATGTCCTTCTCTTAAGTCCTTTTAATTTTTCTGTATCCTTTGAAAAATGTGGTAGCCCAAACTAAATGCGTCTCCCTGGATGAAACTCAGCTGAACCAAACAGAGTGGAAAAACTCTCTTCCTTGTATCAGACATGATGCTCCAATTAACACAATCTAGGGCAGCGTTTGTCTTTTCTGTGACAGCATTGTCTTTATTGCTTGTTCGATATTTTGTCCATTATTGCTCCTACTCCTTTCTCTGGAGTTTTCTGATCTAACTAGTTTTATCTGTAACTTTGATCTTTCTACTCTTAAGTTGTTCCACCATCTGCTTTAAGTTTCCATACAACCACATATGCTTCCCATCTTCATACTTATTTGTATGTGGCTTTTCCTGATCTGAATCTTTGTCCTAGTGCCACCAATGTGCCCTTAGCCTTTGGAGTAATTTTGCTATATCATCTGTGGGATAGACTTGTTCCAGTAGCTGAATTCTTTCATCAGCGATAACAAAGTCCCATCAGATGCTTATCTCCATAAAATCTCAGCTATTGCTACTATGTACGTAGGGATTAAAAAATTATACAAATACATGTTATTTCCTTGGAAAAGGAGTATTTCACTGCATGTAGCTAATCAGTGATCTATGAAAACAGCAAGGAAGCAAGAATACAATTATTCAAAACACAAATTTTCTTGTTTGCATGGACTTATAGTATTTTGGTGTGGTTCCTCTTCCCACCTTGATTATAAAATCAAATATTCAGCAATCTACTGTGAACTGGAATTTCAAAACTTTGTTTCAGAAACCTGGACAGGTGATGTTCCAGAACCAGGATATGCATGCATTCCCAACCCATCTGGGAGGCAGGCGGGAGGGAATGCAGCCACCACTGAATTCCAGCCCACTGACTTTGCAGAACTAGCTACTTCTAGGCTTGCTGGCATAAAAGCATTGGGAGACTGCTTTGTGTTGGAACTGCTACAGTATTACCCTTTTGAAACCCAAATTTGGAGAGCTGCAGCTCAAGTTTTCAGGTCTTCTCTTTCTTCAGCAGTAAATGTGAAACACTTCAGAGGCCCAAAATGGACCAAGGAAATATTCTTCAAATTAGATCATTCATAGAACAATATTTGTCAGTTTTGGGGGCAAAATTCAGGTTCAGTATACTGATATTTTTTCTCAGAATATATTGTTTTGTTAGGAACTCTGTGCACACCCTCACAAAGACTTCTGAAGTACCTTTGTTTATCTACACACATCTGAATCTTTCCTGGGGTTTTCGTGGTGTTTTTGCTGCAGAGGAGAGCTCAAAAGTTCCTTTTACTCTTACTTACCTTTTATTTCCCTTACTCTTTATTGTGCATGAAAGAATGCTCTTTGCTCTTGCTGGGCTAACGAAGATTTATACCTTTATTCATTTCCTTTCCCCTCCTAACATGAACCGGAACAGTTTGCCTTACTCAGGTTTCCAGAGGTATGTCTATCTCCCTTGCTCGAAATGCATTCCCAGGAGCAGACAAGAGCACATTGTGCCTGCACGCAACCCACACCAGAGCCTTGGGCAGCCTGCCCAAACATGCCTGGCAGGGTCCTAACCACCTTCTTACATATTAATAGCACCTAAGAATGCCCCGTGTGTTTGGGCTCACGGGATGTCACGTGTGCTAAAGAAGCGTTTTCTGCCCAGGCATTTGCTGTGTGCAGACCTGGGTCCAGCCCAGGTGACAACCATGGGGCACCCCTCAGAGAAAGAGGTATTCCTCTTCTCAGGGTGAAATGACACTGCCAGCACGCTCAGTCTAAGGCATTTTAGAGTGAGGAGTAGGATACACAAAATATGAGAATTTTCAATGTATTATTAATGTCTACACTTATACACGTTAGTATTTATAACAACATACATTTCTAATGGGGGAGGATTACTAGGGAGAGAACTCTTCTTCTTTTTTGTTTTTATTTTCATTTTTTCTTTTTCTTAATCTTGGTTTTTCTCTTTCTCTTTTTTTTTAATTTTTCAAAGGAGAAAAAGAGAAAACAAGGTCTGTCTTGCTATATTCTCACTATGGAAGTACAAAGCATCAATGAGATTTCTGTAAGAAAATGTTGATAACTCCATATGGTAGAAAGTCCAAGTAAACAATGACTTTGAACAGGCCACATGCCGAGATAGTGACACTAGGTTAGTGTAGCTATCCCCTCTAGAACAGCTGTAACTTATGCCAGCAATAAAGCCTTTCTGATTGTGTGTTATTCCCCAATTTTGAAAGCAAAGAATTGTTATTAATAACAGTGCTTTTAGATTAATATGGTTGCTTAAACATTAAAGCTTCTGCAGCGTAGCGTTTAGCAGCATGGTTCAAATTAAAACCATGAATAAACACCCCACCTCAGATTGACATTATGTTACGAGCCGCTCCTAATGCAGATCTGACCATCATTTTACCACTGCCTATGCCACTAACGTTGCCTGTAGGAGTAAAATGTTTGCCTGTACAGTGGATCTGTATTTCAGACCCAATTCTCCCAAATGAGAGTGGGAGTCAAACCCAATGCACTGAGTCATGGTAAAGATCTTTTCAAGTCTGAGGAAAGTGTAACTCGCAGAATAAATTACCGTACACAACATTTGCTTTTGGGCCAGTTAGCCAGTTACCACTTTGTAAGAATCATTCAAGTGCTCTTATCTCCTGTTCTAAAAGGCTTGCTTTGACGTGTTCAAACATTAGCTGCTTGTTATAGGAAGATTTACTTTCCAGGAATACAAAGATTCAGTCTTTCATCAAACTTTTCTTAGCGGTACATTTACTCTCCCTGAAAAAATTGTTTCTGTTGATATAGTTCAACTACACTGAAGAAGAAGAAAAAGTTCAGTTCTGAGCAGATGGTTAGGATGACTGACTGCAAGCCAGGGCTAAAATATTACTAAATATTTCTTGTGTTAAGAGCACTGTAATTTCTCTATTTCTTGCTTATGATTCTTTAGCTATTTGCTTCCTCCTCAAGAAAAATAGGAGCTAGGAACTATTTCAAGATGTTTTCTCTTTTTCTTTTCTTTTTTTTTTTTTAACCATGTTTTTACTATCTTCTATTTATCATAGCATTTTCCAGCAACGGGGGGATCACAAAAAAGTTTTGTTCTGTGATGTGGGAAGTAGTTCTCCAGAAACAGGACCAAGATAGAAATCTCCCTCATATTATGAGCATACAAGAAAAGACTCTCAAGAGTCTCAAACATCTCTTCATTCTCAAATATTTCTTCTCACAGATTTTAGACAGCTAAAAGTTTAGGTCTTTATTGGTGTGACTTTTGGAAGTTTCATTCTTAACATATTAGGACTGATGAAAAAGGCATGGGACATTCCACAATATGCCAGCTGAGGGATTATGCAGCTGGACAAAATTATCCCCACCAGTTTAGTTTTTTAAATTATAAACTTTCTTGTTGTATCTGAGAAATAGAGACATTATAGGACACAAATACGGACAGAATAGGGCAAAATAATTCCATAAAAATAATGTTTTAATTTTGAACAAATGTGCCTTTAGCCAGAATGTTTGCGAGATGTCTTGTGATTACTGCAAAAGAGGAGTAGCAAGGGATTTTTGAATTCTGAAATATGATGATTTAGAATAGAAAATCTGACTTTGAGTTACTTGCACTCAGAGAAACACAAAATGCGATGTGTTCTGCTCAAACTAACCAACATTACAATATTGAATGCCAAACCCTGAATATCAAGCACTTGCAATGAAGTTCTCATAAATGATACACCTTCATTCAGGGAATAATTCTGAATAATAAATCTAAGAAAGTCGTAAACTGCTCTCATGCAATTCACAAATAGAAAAAGGAAATGAGGTTTGTCTAACAAATTATTTGGAGTGAATTATGCATCCAGCAGCTACCTTAAATCTCTAATCTGTGTTTTCTAAAATTTGTATGGGATGTCTTCTCTAAAGATTTTGCAATATAATTACCTAGATCAGTCATTTCCCAGCTGAATCATCTATGGCAGCATCAGTGTGCTTATGTATTCCTGGACAAGACTGCTTTATACACCTTCTCCTTATGCCACTTCCATATTACCTTTCTAAGCAGATTTGTCACCTGTTCTGGGAGAAACTGTGGCCTCCATTTCCTTCAGTGACCTAAAATAATTAAGAGCTAAATCTCCTGTCTTCAAGGACTTTTGCATAATCTGAAATTTATGCACATGAGTAGATTCATTGATTTTAGTGGGTCTGTTAATGGGAGTAAATTTAAGAAAACGTATTTGAAGTTTTGGGCTTTTAGGAGATTTGTCTTCTAATGTTACATGCTTCCTACTTTATCAGTAAATAGATTGTTATTGCTCAGCAATGTCTGAAACATACACCACTATCCAAAAGACCTAGGAATTATGTATAATAAAAATCCTCAATAAAATTAGCTGGTTTTACTTGCATTTGTATGATTATTTTCTGTTAGATGTTTGTGATCTAGATGGAAACATAGTAAATCAGAAAAAGACCCCATGTATTCGGATTTTCTTTTGCTTTTGAAGAGTACTTTGGTCAGATTCCCAAAAAACCCTCAGCATTTCATTGCAGATTACAGAGGTGCTTGGTAGTAAATTTGGCTCTGAGCATTAAGAAAAATTGCATATTTTTTCAGCTATTTGTGGAAGTAACATTGACACCAGAACAGACATAAATGAGGATGGCTGTAATGCATTTCACTGCTTATAACCTATACAGACGGCACTGGAGTGCAGCAGTCAGCTGAAGGAGCTGGCTTTTGGAAAGGAGAGGCGGAAGGAAAATCTAAATGGGTTAGCTGTTAAGAACAAGAAGCTTTTGATTTAAGAAATATTAAAAGTGAGTTCCTGGATTTTATTCCTGACTCACACCCAATTAATATATTTTCCAAAACCAAGACACTGTCTTTGCAGGATTTATTTAATATTAATGGATGTATTAAAGGGATAAACTAGTACCTGTAAGATGCTTTTAATTTTTTTTCCCAGGTTTTGTTTCAAAAATACGGAAGCTGCTTCTGACCTAATTGATCAAAACTGCTTTTCTTCAGGAAACAGTGCAAAATATCTTCTTTTCAAGGCGAATTAATTTGGGGACTGGTGAGAGAGAGAAAGGTAATATATGCTAGAAGAAGTTCCAGAATTTGAAATGGAAATGAACCTCCAGCATAACATGCATTTTGATATTGCTCATACAACCATTCAGAACTTGTATTTCTTCGTTTGCATGCCTAAAAGTAGTTAAAAATGTCTGTTACAAGTCTTTTCTTCCTGCTACTTTTCCAAATTTCTTGGAAAGAGTATTTTTCAAAGTTATCTTATGATTCTTAGAAATTTCTGCTTCTAGAAAATCTCACACAGAGATAAGCTTATTTATTAAAGAATTTCACCAATTAAAAAAAAATGTTCAGAAGAAATTATGTCTTTTTATTAGGGATTTTTGCAGAAACATCCAAGTATCTTATCCCAAATCTACTCAAAAAGTTTATTTTTCTTCCAGCAGCAAAGTTCATGTGTTCTCTTACTATGATAATTATACAAATATTTTAATCACTGGACAAATTACTGTAAGGGGCTAGCCTTATTATACAAGAATAGTTATCACCTATCTGCTAAAGTATTTTATTTGAAGAAATTTTTCAGTAAAGTAAAAAACCACAAAAATCACTACAAGATTTTCATACTGTGCACACATATGTTTCATAAACTAAAGGATTGCCTTTCACGCACCTAAATGCTGATTTAAAACACCCCAAACTATTTACACATTATCTCCTTGTTCTTTAGATGAAGTACTGAACAAAGAGTACTGAGACCCTTCCCAAGAGGTTGACCTTTCCCCCTGTGATCTAACCTCACCTTCCTCTCTTTTCTTCTTTTTAATAACTGCATGGACACCATTTACCGGATACAAGAGGAATAGCTTACATAAGGACACATAACCCAGGACTCATTTTAATATTCATGAGGTCACTGGCGTTATTAAAGAAATTCAAGTAGGTAGTGAACACTGGATTGCATTCCTCCACCATATATCTTTTATCTGGCGGTTGAAGTGAAGTATTACTAATGCAGTTTTAGCTTCTCCTGCTTTGGAAGTGAACTCTTTGGTGGACATGTAATACATGCTCTAGATTCTCCAGTGTGCGTACCTACATTAACAACCACAGCTATTTATAGCTGCTACCAGGGTCCTAAAGAGATGAGAGTTCCCAGACCTAGCATGTTAGCTTTGAACTCACTGAAAGAAAGAAACAAATAATTTAGAAAGTTCTCCTCTAAAGTCGAAATCTAGAGGCTCATTTCCCACATCAGATTTTTTTTTTCCAAACTTGCTAGGAAAGGCCAGACTTGGGTTTCAAAAATCACGAGGTAAAAAGGAACCCCTTATTGTTACTGGAGTTTTTTCTGTACAAATCTTGACATTTTCCAATTGTATCTCTCTACAAAACAAGAGATAATTTTAGGAATAAAAAATACAATTACTACATGAAAGAAACTACATTCAAATGTTGTTAATTAAATGAGGGAGTGGATGTCAATGTTAATGTGTAGGTACATAAAAAGAACCTTATTTTGCAGATGTATGACAGGGCTCCCTGAAGAACACAAGTTTTTCTATATTAATTCCATGGTAGTTGAAAGCTACATAATCAAAAACACCTTCTAAGTTTGGCAGAAATTTAACATTGGCTGTTTAAAATAAAAGGTCTGTATGGAAAGTTCAGTTTTGTTTTGCTGGGTTTTTTTATTCCCCTAGGGTGATTGTGGTGGAGGAAATATTTTTATCCAGGCCTCAGGAAACAGTGGTCTGGCTGCAGTGGTGCAGATGGTTACATGAACAGAATTCGCTCGGGGCAAAGCCTGCCATCACTTATATCTGCCCCCAAACTCCTGGACTGCAAGAATGAATGTCAATATCCACCTGAAAGTATCCTGTGAGGAAGGGCTGTGGAAGCTGCTACCCTGAAACAACCCTTCAAGCTCAAGTGAGGTGCGTCAGAAACATGCAGGCTATTGGTGTGGATAAGCAGAATCCTACTGAGTTATATTTCAAACAAAAAATCTATGAGAGGCCATCATGTACCTCTCTGATATAAATGGACTAAAATGACAAGAAACGTAGTTTTCTGATTATGTCTTTGTGCTTTTCAGGTGAATACTTACGGCAGAGGCAATATGGCATCCTGAAGTTTGCAAAAATCCTGCAGATTTTCTGAAGGTAGCTCTACAAATTTTCATTCCTCTTCTCAGGGCTTTACAGTCATTTCTCATTTGCCCCTTCTAATACAAGGAAGTCTGGTTCCCATTCCAGACCTGAAAATTGGTGCACATAAATCTGTAGATCTATCTGGGTTCTTCTGCTGTAAGTCTGCCCATTCTGAACACCTTACAAACTGGTTGTCTTTTTCTTGGCTTCTTTGGAAAATATGGAATGAAGATGTTGACATCAGCTGTCAGGCTTAGAGTGCACATAGTTTCTTAATTCCCAAAGGATCTTATATATATAAAGTTCTCTTATAACATAATTTATGAGTTTAATCAACGCTCTGTCTTTGATAACCAAACACAAGCAGACAACTATCTATACTGATGGGTTTCATTTATGAAAATACTCTTTTAGGATATTATATTTCAGCTTTTCTTTTCTCTGTGTATTCCACTTTAGAGATACTTCCCATTGTGTTACAGTTTAATTTTCTCTGCAGCCCAATTTTTTTATTAGACATTTTTCTACAAGAAACCCCTAGCTGCCAAGCTGAAGAGCAATAGATATTGCTCTATCTTCCACTTTTTTCACCAAAAAATATGAAAAATGCACTCTATTTTCTTTTTGTGTTGGTGTCTGTCCTGTACCTTTACTGATAGATGTAGCATTGTTTTCATTTTTGATTAACTTTTTTAGATGTCAGCAATCATCTCTTAGCTAAGCCACACATATTTAGAAATACTACAGGAATCTCAGAGGAAAACCTTACGGCAGGTCAGCAATAAATTGGGGGGGGGGGGGATGAGGGGCATGGAAGGAGGGGAGAAATACTGTTATAAGATTACAGCTGATACCAGGCATAATCTTTACAACTGGCCAATACACCAAATTATTAATTCCATACAACTCAATTTACAAACAATATAGTGTGTTAAGAACAGATGATAACATAGGCTTTATTCTGGTTTACCTTTTTATTTTCCAAAGCAAGGTATTCCCACTAAAAAATAACTAGTATCTGGCAAATTGCCTGGTTTTCAACATGGGATATTTAGCTGATGGTATGGGGAGCTGAGCTTTCACTGTTGTCATGATGGATTAGCAGCAAGTTTGGTAGCACTATTGGTAGACCAGCAAGAGTCTGAGACTTGGACTTCTTTTCTACATTCACCTTGCCTCAGACTTCATTTTTTTTTCTTCAAATATTCTAGACAAAACTACTCAGTAGTATCCAACAAAGAGTCCAGGGAGATAATCTTGTTTTGTATACACTGAAAAACTTCTGGCAGTCTTTCCTTTGAAGCGTTCCAAGTATTCTGTGCCTGAGACCAAACGCTTGAAGCTTTAAAAGGATTCACAGGACTGATATAAATGCAAACCCATTCTAACTTGGACAAGTGAGGAACTTTTGGGAAAATATTTTCAACAGAATTTTCACAGTATTACAGACTCATGTAGGTTGAAAGGGTCTTCAGGAGGTCTCTGGTTCAACCTTCTACTAAGAAAAAGTTCAACATCAGATTCAGAAGCCAGGTTGCTCAGGACTGTCTTGTCAGGTCTTGGAAACCTCTAAGGGTGGATTCCATTACCTCTGTGGGCAACCTACTCTAGTACTTTATTTTCTTCACTTAAAAACATTTTTTCTTACATCCAGTCAGAAACTCTCCCTGTCCAGCTAAGCCCATTATCTCTTGTTCTCTAGCCATGCACCTCAGTGATAGACTTATCTCTGCTATCTGAGTAGCCTACTCATAAATGTTGAAAGGTGGCTCTGAGGTCCCCCTGCAGCCACCTCTCCAGGCTGAGCAAAATCCAGCTGCCACAGACGTTCTTTCTTTATAGGAAATGCGCTGTTAGCTCCTGGATTATACTGATTTATGTCTTTCTTGCTTTGTGTTCCCCAAACTGAGCACAGTAGCTGGATTTGGCCATGTACAGGAGAATAATCATTCCCTCAAAGTACCACACACACAACTTCCCACTGAGCAGTAAACTGGCATGGGTATTTAGGAAATAGGAAGCCCTTACCTTCTGAGATAGAAGGGCAGGCAATGGGCACAGCCAGTAAAACCAGCACAGAAAAGGTTTAAAAAAAAAAGCCAAATGGGGATCTTCATGGGTAGAACAGAGATCAGGACAGCTTAAGGATATCTAAGCCCAACTGAAAATTCTGAGATGACACTTTTACTGTGAACAGTGAATCTCATGCTGAATTGACAAAGGATTTCACTACAGAGAGTGAAAATGGAGCTGGGTTAAGGGAACACCTATGAGGAAGACATTGAACTAAAAAGGCTGTGGCAGGTTGGAATTTAAAGGGCATCAAGGTTTGGGAAAATGCAAGGTGACATCTGTAAAAATAAATAATATCTGAATACATAATCAAATGCAAAACATTATGCATATTTAAAAGGCAATTTTTTTGAGTTCTTGACTATGTCATTAGAGCTTTTGGTTGTGTGTAATGTGTATCATTAAAGTCTATTTTTTATTAGCATCATAGCATATACTGTTATAAGCAGTTGACTTTAAATTCCAGATAAAACTAAGAGCAGCCTATTTCTCCACTTTAGTTTTATTGACAAATAATGAAACATCAGCAGAGCTCTCTGAAGGAAACTCAAAACCTCAGAGGCTGTTCAGCTTTTGTTCTTCTTTTTAAAAGGGAAATTTTCTTTTAAAGGAAACACTGAAATTAAGTTTTCTACCTTTCAATTCCCTCCAGCTGGATTCAGGAGTCATAATCTCTGGCTTCTTGAAGAGCAAAACTTCTTTCAACCATTCATGAAGGTTACTATTTTATGCACATGAGTAATGCAGCCTCTGTAAGTTGAACATGATGTTATCTCTAGAAATGTTATGCAAAAGATTTATCTTCAAAGATATTTCTGAGCTTAACTTATGCATATCTTTGCACTTAAGTTTGATTTGATAACCTGTCAAACAGATCTAATTTGTTTATGGTTTTCTGCTCTCTTCTCCATACTGGGAAGTACTCTTTACTAACTACACATTGATAAAATGAGTAGTAAGTTTATTAGCACCATACACAGTTCCTCAAAAAGAGAGAAAGGGAGAAAACAAAAGGCTGAGAGAAGAAGCAAGAAAAAAGAACCGGAAGGGAAAGGGAAAAGAAAAGGAAAAGGGAAAGGGAACGAGAGCACAGAAATGTAAAATATGGTCATAAGTCTATCAAAGGAGACTTAAAATATTATTAAGAGCCTTGAAATACAGTAGCAAAATAAGGAATAAGTGTACAACCATAATTCAGCTTTCTTTTAAGGCTGCATAATCAGTCTAGGTCTTGAGAAGTCAGGTTATTGATTCTAAACTAATTTATTTCTTTTTAAAGAATTCCATGTGCTTGTTTGAAACATTAATTTGCTATCATTGTATCAAAACTGTACATATTTTGGTTAAAAGTGTGCCACCTTGCAGAACTTGTAAATTCACTACTTCATGCTTCCAATCTCTCCTGCCTGGTTCTGGCTGCTTAGCTGGCTCCATCTCTTGTGAGGTGTCATTAGAATGAGGATCCCAAGCAGTACAACCATAATCACCAGCAGAAGGAATCAGGATGAATCCTGGAATATGTAGTCCAGGCAGAAACACCTTCCTGTAGTGAAGGTTGGAAGCCTGAAGTACTGACCTGTCACTGACATGAGGCCACATGTCAGTATTTCCACAGAGAAATATTTTCTCTCTCAAGTGAAGTATTTTGGGCGTTGATTTTTTTTCATCAAAATGTCAATATTTGACACATATAATGTCAATTTTCCAGCCATTTTACAGTAAATTGCACCCAATAAAAATGTATGTGCATCTCTTCTTTTTCCATACTAGCTGTTTTTTCAATAAGAAATTATGGAAAAAAGTCAAGATATGTCAGAATCTACAGGCCCTAATAGTGGGATTCATTCAACAAAGTACAAAAATCTATAACTGAGACATCTACTTCTGAAGTTGTCACCTTGGACTCTTTTCATAATCAATGGAGAGAAATAGGTGCTTTTAGGGTATGATTCATCTCATCCTGAAGTAGATGGCTAAAATAGGTTAGCTGAATCATGTTTTAAAATCATCTCTTTCTCTCCATTGGCATTAGAGGGAATCTATGGTGACAACTTCAGACACTGACAGCTCAAGTTAAATAAAGTTACTTATGCCTTAAGAGTCCATAGAACTGTTACTCATAAACCTGTCCTTTTGCACCATAATTTCATCTGTTCATTTTATTTGTTTCCAAATATATGGAGACTTTTTCTCCTCCCCTTTTTCTCTGTTAAACCAATCTTTTTATCTTCATTTTTTTCCTACCTACATTGCCTTGCACATCCTTTTTCTATTCTCCTCACCATCACAAAATTACTCTTGAAGCCAGCAATTTCAAGCCATAATCTGAGATAAATAAATGCATGCCATATTACCAAAACTGTGAGATTCTGCAGTACTGCCTACTTTTCTTAGTGTCACCACTAGTCTGTGGTCTTTTGAAATACAAGTTCTTTAACCAAATTATTTACACCAGTTATCTGATGTAGGAGGCCGGGATCAGACAAAATATTTCCCTATTTTGTTTCCCTACCTGGACTACACAGCACCCTTTAACAAAGGATGTCATTTAACATAATAACGAATTTCCAACTTCTCTGTACCTATCTGTGGATGCCCCAAATTATAAAACTGTTCTCTTTGATGCCTTTGCTCATCTATGAAGCAAGGATTTTCCAGTAATTGCAGTGGCTTGGGAGTGAAGACTGCAAATACTAAGTCATATAATTAATAAAGTTAATAGGTGTTATAGACAACACAACATTTCTGCGTTTTGCCATGCCACAGTCCTAGAAGTACGTGCCAGAGACAGTGATATCTCTTTTGAGCTCCTCTGGAAATGAAGCGTGAATGAAAGTCTAAACAGTGGTTGCAGATCTTTTCCATTAATTTCTCTAACATGGAGCAGCATTGCCCTAGCAGCATACTGAAGGAAAGCAAATAGCAATAAATCTGACTTCCCTCTGGGTAAACCCTGCAAAGGAATATAAAAGAGTGAGGGATGGGGTATGAATTTCGCTTCAATGCACCAGTAATCTGATTGGACTAAATCTGGGGTGGAAGACTCAGATTAACTCCCAGCTACATACTGCAGGCTTTCAAATTTTCATAGTGCAAGAAGCAAAGAGGAACTCTTAGATCATCTAATCTACTTTCTTCTTGATCACAGGCACTTATCTTTCACACAGTTATCCCTACCTTGAGCCAAATAGTTTCTCTAAAGCTAAAGTATATCTTCCTGAGAGTTATCTAATCTTGATTTGAAGATCTCAGGAGATGGAAAATCCACCACTTCCCTCTGTAATGTGTTCTGATAGCTAATAGCTATCAACATTAAAAGTGTGTGCCTTATTTCCAATTTGAATTCATCTGGCTTCAGGCTCCAGCCTTTGGTCCTTATTATGCCTTCCTCCACTAGATTACAGAGTCCTTTCATATCCATTATTTTCTGCCTGAGAAGGTATATATGCCATAAGCAAGTCACCTCTCAATCTTCTGCTTCATAAACAGAAAGATCCAAATCTCTCACCAGAAGGCATTTTTTCCCATTTTTGAAAGATTTCTGTATTTCCTGTCTACCGTTTCCAGTAGCTTCACTGAGTCTTTCTGAAAATGAGGACTGCGGAGTTGATGCAACGCTCTAGCATTGTCCTCCCCAAGTTATAACAGAAAGATCAACACTCCTGCTCCCTCAGTGACCATTCAGCAATCACGTTGGGAATTTTCTACATCATCCCATTCTGAGCTATTGTTTGGTTGCTCATGAATGAATTTGGTTGCTACATGAATTCTCTGTACTTTAAGCCACTCTTTTTAGTCATTCTGTGGTTTTCATCCTCACTTCTAGAAATGTAAGTAGGGATTGAGCTGCATTAAAGTATACTATTTCTAGTTTATGAAGCTTTCTTTTCTACCTCTACCATGTTCTCTTTGTTTTTTACCACTGACTTACCCATAAATTCTTCCAGGAGTAATTTTATGCTGACTTCTGGACTGTTGACAAAACACTTGCAATTATTCCTCTGGTACTAGTTCTTGTGAAATCAGAGGAGAAACATCCCATGTTAGTTTTGCACTGTTTTGCATGAGAGTAGCAGCAGGGAAAGGGGTCTGACAGGTAATACTGTCTCGTTACCTCCTATAGTATTTCTTATATGTTAGGACTCATTCAGAATTATCGTCAATGTGCTGAACTTTTCTACAGCTGCTGATAGGAATTCTTAAGTGCTGGTTATCCAGTACTGGGGATTTCAGAATGTTAATCACTTGTTTTTGTTGTTCAACACCCTCTTTGATTACTAACAGGGAATCTTCTTCATTACCTTTATACAATACCAGCAGGCCTGAACTTTTTTTTACCTTGAATGGTTGAGTCACATAAAGACATTAGTTTTGATGCATATAAAAGTATTGCAGAATTTGGGATCAACTTGGATCAACAGCTGTAAGGCATCCAGGTATGGCAGGATTTAAATGTTATGCCAAAACCATAAAGGAGTCTGCTTTCTTTAACTTTTATGTGTGTATATATATATATATGTATATCAGTTGCCCACTAGCTGGAGAAGGAAAGCTTAAACCTCCCTCTTCTTGACTGCAAATAAGGTTCCTGTTCTCTTGCTTCATAGAAAATAGTGCAAGCACTGAGATAAAAGTGATTTTTACTGAATAAATTCTGAAGTTTCACTACATTTTTTAAGTACCAAGATACATATTTGGCTGTTAAGAGCAAATCTAAATGCTATTTAAAATGTTATATTTTCATACGCTGAAAATGTAAAGAAAAAATGCATATGTTCTCATTTACCTGAAATTAAATATACCCCTTCCCAAAGAACAAAAAATCAATTATCCATAAAACATGCCTAAACATATAAATTTACTTTATCAGATTCAAACCAGAAATGTTTATAAAGTCTGCACATCCACTATCATACTGACCAACTTTCCCCCTTCAACTTTCTCAAAGTTCTGCAATATATGTAGAATATTTTCTTTGGCAAAAAATTAAAATGCCATCCTGCTTACAGCTGTGTTTGTCATACATTTTTGCTTGGTTCCTCCAGATGCTTATATTCATTTTCCGCACTTCATGGGTTCTAATGCGGTATACATAGCTTAGGTACATATTACATTTGTCAACACAAAGTCTTCAATTAGTAATGTCATTTCGTATCATCCATCTACTCCAACCAAAGATGTTACCTACCCTGCCCATGAGCTGGAGCCCCCTTTGTCAGTGCAGCTCACTGGCCTAGCAGAATGAGGTCCCAATGCCCATGTTCCACAAAAGCAAAACCTTCATCTTCAAACATATTCTGCAGCCAAAGTTTCAACAAGACTGTTCTCTGTCTTTTGCTCTTGCTTTTGGGGTCAGAAAAATTACCCAGAAGATCATGTTTATTACCTTCTTCACAACTGTACTACCATCCTTTCATCTGCTATTTCATTTTATTCTGGTGAATACAGCATAAGTATAAAGACTTACTGATTTTGTTCATTAAGCTTCCCAGTTGTGGTATGGTTAACATGCGGTTTGCTTTTCAGCAAAATAATTAAGAAATATGTGGAGGTGATCTGAAGCAATGTACAGCAGTGTTCCTGGTCTGTGTCTATACCAGTAATTAGAAGAGGTTCAGGAACTAATTTTTTCCCCAGAGTCCGATGGTACCAGTTGCTGAGGTCGACACTACTTATGACTTTTCCTTTTTTGGGGGTGCAGATTTGTCTTTGAATCCCCTTCAAACATAGCCTGCCAACCACTAACCAGTGTGGACTTTCAGCGTCGTATTTTCAGGACCACAAAACCACATCCATGCTGCGCCTAACAATTAGCACACACATAATTCATTAAAGTCAGCCAGCATACCTAGAAGCTTCCTATTTATTTAGCTACATAATCTCCTCTTTTACAGGGTGTTTATTTAGACAACTCAAAATTCATACCTCAAATGTCTTTGCTGAATCACTTTTGTATTATTTGATCACCTATGGCTTAGACTCTCTAACACCCCCTTTTACCCAGGGTCAGGCTTATCCGAGCTCCTTTTCCTCAGTGGCAGGAGAAGAGTTTATACCTGATAGGATTCAACTCCACATTATCCTTAAAATGGGAGACTTCCAACTGGGACCCTGTCAAAGGTACACAGATTTGAGCCGCTGCATTAGCCGCTGAGACTCGCTCCTGGGGTAGGAGGAGGCATCCCACAAGGTCAATGACTCTGGGAGCCTGGCTGAAGTGACCTGCCCAGCACTGCCACCCAACACTGCCCCTGGGAGATTTCCTCAGCTACCTGGGAGCCACTCAGTCCAGGTGCCTGAAGCTAGAGATGATTTCCATTTCCTGGGGAAAACAAACAGAACAATAAAAAGACAACTAATAAGCAGTTCAAAGACCTTTTATCCTGCAACGGCTGCACATTCAGACACTGACAGCTTCCTCTGAATCATGCTGTACTGCAGCCCCAGACAGAAGAGTGGATTAGGTAATATTGACAATCAGTGCCTGTTCAAATGCCCATTTTCACTGAAATAAAGACTGCCTGTACCAAAGAATAATATTTAGGATAGAAAAATCTCACCTGTCTCTATTGTTATGTAATGTAATATAAGTGCATATACTTAACTAAATAAAATGGTTACATACCACCTTGCTTCTTATGGCATTCATCACAAAAGCTACTTAGTGTGGTCCAGTACTGTGTTAGGGAAATGAGAGGAGCACTTATTCCTTCACATTAGTTAACATGTCAAAAGCTTTTTATCTCCAAGATATTAAATGGTAAGAACAGTGTGTTTCAACTTCTAAATTGTCACACATCAAAGATTTTGGAGGACTTCTTTTAAATTGACAGTTGTCATTTAATATACAGTATGATCCAAAGCATATTATTTCTGAATGTTACCAGGGAGATTTCATTGGCTTTTGTGACATTTCCAGTCTTTGGTATAATTGGCTAACAGCTTTTTTAACCTAATGTCTTTTAAGAAATAGTGTACCTGGTGGTCTGGGGTATCACATCTACTGTTTTCTCTTTCCTTTCTTGTCCAAAAATGTTACCGTAATGATAAAAAGTGACATTATTTTAAAAGATAAGAAACACCAAAATTATTTTCTGTCTGACCTTTACAGTTACCAGAACAAGCGGCTTCTGTTAGCAAAATAGTTCAAGCTTTTTATTACAAAGGATATTTGGCAGTATTCCATAAGAAAAAAAAATACATGTAGTTCTTGTCAAGGGAAGTCATTAAGCCCTCTCTCCTTATGCCATGCTAACATTTTAACAAAAATAAAATTCTGGGTATTTTAAGATAGAGGAGGAAGTTGACTGTGAGAGGCAGGGATATCTCACATAACGCTCTTTATGAGTATACTAATGCAGTTTTATGTCTTTGACTGCACCACTTTGAAGCAAATACGGTGGGTTTACCCAAGAGTTCAAGGAGATTTTGGCGACCTTCATTTCCCAGCTGCACATTTATGCATTCAGAGTTTTCTTCTTCACCCTGGTCTGTTTTGTAATCAGAATGATGCTCCTTCTTTAGGGGATACTGGGAGGTAAGACAAATAAATGACTCAATGGCTCAGTGTGACTTAATTCCTATATTTAAGATTTTTAAAATAATTATGGCTACTCCTCATTGCTTCTGTTTTTTCCAGGTAAAGGCTTACAAATCAATTCTTAGCTCCACTCCCTACCTCTCGTTTTTGATTTTACAGGTTACCACAGAATTTGAGAGGTGGAAGTGCTTGAGATTTCAAAGTCACATCCAGCACAGATCCTTTTAACCACTGTTGTTGTTGCTCTGGTTCTTCAGCCCAAATAAGGATGATATATGTCTTGCTTTCAGCTCACATGACAAAGATATGACATTGTTGTCACTGATGCTTAAGAAAAACTGTATGAGTCACATTACAATAGCAACAAAAGTTAGAACAAAGCCCTCTTTCTTGTTGAAAGAGTTTGCTGGTTTACTGTCTTTTGCTCAGCTGGTGGTACTGAACACAGCCTGCAAATGGATGAAATATATTTTAGGTGCATGAAAGCAAAAATAGTTTTTAAAAACATAACATTCCTTTAGGAAAATAATTGGAGGCAGCTATAGTCATTAGCTCTGGAATACGTAATTCTTCCCACGATTCCTAATATAAATTGAATGTTGTTTCATGCCACAGTATTAAAGAATATATGAGTTAAATATCTTCCTGCTTTAAAGACGAGTGGTCTAAACCCTGAAAAATTACAGTATATGCAAATGAACATAGAACTGACTTTACTGACCATTTCTTTGTGTTTGGGGGATAGATTTCTGCATGGCATAATATTTCCACTTGCATTGGTTTCCTGGCATGAAAATGTTTATTGCACTCATTAGCTAAGAGGATGTCGGCACTGGTCCAATGAACACAGATCTGCCTTCTGATTTCAGCCATTAAATTGCAATGGGATTCATAGGCTTAACATTGTGGGTGTGAGAATAATAAAATGGAACTCCATCTTTAGCCCAGTTACCATGGATGCAGTTAAAGGTCATAGTGGCAGCTGCTAACTAGTTGCCTTTTTAGCTGTATTTCCCCTCCTGCTATGTGTTTTTGTGTACCTTAGTTTCTGCAGGTCTGCCTTAGAGCAATTCCACTTCCTTAACTTGGCATATGGGTGTCTTCCTCAACACAATCGGTGCATTCCCATAAATATGCTTGTTATGGGCATCCCTTTATTGAATTATTTGTGATTTAATGCAAAATGAATGCAAAGACCTTAGCAAAAAACCAGAAATGCAGCCTGCTCAGCACCCTGAATTATTTCTATTTTCTGCACTCTGCTTCACATTCCTAGCTGGGGGTGGGGGGAAAGAAAGAAAAAAGCCCTGTATATAGTGAATTCCCATCTCCGTTTAAACTCATAATGGGTTCAGGCACTGAGGCATTCACAATGTGGAACATCAACTACTACTTCTCCATTCGGCCCAAAGTCCTAGGAGTTAATTCCCTGTACTGCATGAAGTGTCAGAGTAATTACTGCTGATCAGCCCTATTTCTCAGCATTCTGTCCTGCTTTGAGAGGCACCCTGTTTATTGATGCACCGCCACCTCATCACAGTGCTTTCATTCAGCCAAGCTGCTTAATCGAAAGGGCTTGGACAATGCAGGATTTTCAAAGAGAAGAAGTGGAAAAAAAATTAAAAGTAGCCAAGTAAAATAAAGTGAATGGTAAAGAAACCTGAAAGCTCTACAAAATATTTCCTTATGTCAACACTTCATTTCAATAGATTTTTAAACTCTTATTCATTTCCAAAAGAAGGTACTGTGAGTCTTTTCTGTGGTGACTCAACTATGTGATCACATCTTTTGAAGATTTTTAAGAACAGTGCTGGTGTGCCTCCTTGAGTAACATTTATCGGGTTTTGTTCTGTTCATATGCAGGCAATGACAGTGTCAACCTTATGAACCACAATGCAAAGATTTTCTTAAAGTTTTTGCCTCTCTGTTTTAAAGATACACTTATACAACTTGTCATTTTCTGAAAATAAATTAAGTACTACTTGAGCCAAGTTATTTCGGTTCCACACAAGGGTGGTTTCTGGTTCTCTTTGGCAGGATGCCACTTTATTCACTTTTATTTCAAACACAATGTGAAACTTTTAATTCGAATGGAGTATATAAGTATGATGGCTATAAAGCCTACACTGTGACTTATTCATGCTTCTCCTCTCCTTGCACTTCTGTGAATTTTAGAGAGTGGCAGAAAGTTACACTGAATTAATTTCAACTTAAATACTATCAAACTTTGTATGTTTGTCAGAGAGAGAGAAGATAGACTTATTTAGGCTAGCATTTTCATTAAGACTCAGTGTTTTCCTTGATTAAGTTGCTTTTCGGTACTTGCATATCTGAAGCTACCCAGACTGTTGTAATTTTCCAGTTGATCTTATTTCGACTGGAGGAGTAAAATATATTGCCCCATGGAAGAGGAAACAACAGGTAATGGCAAGCATAAATGTAAACAAACCAGTTATCTAACTGTTTGCTGAGATTCTTTTAATGACATCACTCCCCTCTGTGGCATTGCTTCATTAAAAAGAAATTTTTCATAAGTTGTTCAGCAGTGCTGTTGAAAATAACAAAATAAGACTGCTGTAACTATTCCAGTGTCCTGTTTTACTATTTCTTCCATCATACTTTAAATCAGAGAATTTCTTCTTGTGCCTTGTTTACTGTTGATATTTTCTGGCTGATTGGATAGGAATGACATTTTGACAATTTACTGTAGCAGTAAGCACTGTAAAAACAAAAGGTGCTGATGAAAACTCGGAACCCATTATTATGTAAATTATGGCTGACTAACACAGATTCCATCTCCCAGTCACCATCATTGAGACCAGTTTTACTCAATGATAATAATTTTCATGATTGCAGTCTTCAGAGAGATCAGAAATATGCTCTAGCTGTTGCATTTATCTACAGCGGGTACTTGACCCTTAATTAAATTCTGAAACTTTTTTATATAATAAGGTAAAATACAGCTGACACTTCTATTCAAACAAAGAGCATCAAACATAGATCTACCAAATAAGATAAAGGTATTTCAGACTTACCTTCTTGTAATGCTAGCAAACACGAAGACAACAACCTCCTTTGAAAGAGAGCTTAAAAATTTAAAATGCAACAAAAAAAAGGAAAGCATCCTGTTGGGCAATTTAAATGTTGCACTTCAGTGCTGTGTCTGCTAAATGTTGGGCTTGCTCTGCAGAATGGTCTTGAACTTCATATTAAAATATGCGTGACAGGAAAAAAAAACGAATGAACTTTGAGTATATAAATGATGTTTGCTCACCTATATTATTGCATTCGTAAGTGCAAAAAGATTATAAGGTAAAATAATGTTATCTAATGCTCCTCATTCACTTTCATAGGACAGTAGTCTCCTAAATCTTGAAAACTGTTCTTTGTAAAACTGTTCCTCCTAAAAACAGCTTAGAAGCAACTCAAGGTGCTGCACTACTGAGCTTCTGTTCTGCTTCTAACTGAAATAAAAATGACTAAACATTGTACAAGCCATTAATCTGGCATATGTTTATGTATATATGTTTCAAAGATAAGACTGGGGGAAAGGGGTGTACTATAGAGAAAAAGTAAATGGGGCTTTTCATTTAATATTTACCTATCTTGAGACAAGCCCTGCAAGCTTTTGGTATTTCTTTCCTCTCTCTCCTCCTCATTCCAGTTTTCCCCTCTCCTCCCCACTGCCCTCACCAGTTTTTCAAATGAGAAAATGGCCATTTCAAGTAAGCAGCAGCAGTCCAAGTAAACAGTAATAGTCAAGCTAAAAATGTAGGGTGTTATAAAAATGGAGATTCAGTATTTCTTTAGACATAGCACTTTGCTAAACTGTCAGTTCATAGAGCCAATGAGCTAAGAAAAGTAATTACTTAAGTGGATTTCATGAAGAGTAGAAAGATGATTGTGCCACATTAAATAACAATTGTATCCTTAATGATGTGTTGGACTATAATACAAACATCCTTCTGCCATTATATGCACTACAATATACCTTTCTAATTACTCTGGTGGCTTCCTCTTCCTTTATTAAGATGCTATGCTTTCAGAGACTGTGTGAGCATTATATGAGCTTTTTTTTAACTACAGTGAATGCAGCTGCATGGTCATTGATAAATTGGTTATAAATTACTGACACATTATATATGAATGGAATCATTGTTTTTCATTTTTATTTTCTTAAAAAAATATTTTTTTAGATGAGATGTAATGAACTTTCAAAAAAATTACTTTTCTGTGGTTTTTTGGCATTTCTAGATATGTAAGGAGAATAGTAATGTAAGTCCAGATAATTAATAAGGCAGATTCAAGGCAATGTGTCAAACCTAGGAAACAGAGCTAGAACGGGGTAGATAATTTGGTATTATTAATTTCAGTGATTTCTTGCTTATAGTCTGTGACCCCTTGGGGATCCTTGGGCTTCCTGTCAGTGGTCCCTGAGAAAGCTATTTTATCATGTGCAAGTTTAAATATATTGCAAGGGTATTCCTTTCCACTAAAAACATTTTTAGATTGTCTCAAAATTCAAAAAGGTTGAAAACCACTTCTCCATTTCATTGCTTATATTCTGATCCCTTCGAGATGGAAACCCTACACTCCTTTGCACAGCCTTCTATAAATCAGTATGGTTTCTGTGATTTCTAGAGTTACTTTGGTGCACTGTCTGACCACTCATTCAACTTGATTTCCTAGCATTCCATCAGCACACAGAATATCTGGACCCGGTTAAAATTTATACACATTAATAGTCCCACTGAAAAAAAAGAAACATCTTTTATGTGGAAATTCTTCCAAATGCCTAAAAAGATTGAAGAACTAGGAAAAAAAAGTCATAAAACTGGACAGTTCTGGATTCTCTGTCAGACCCTTAAGCAAAACTTGAATAAATATGTGAACAAAAGAAACCCTGAAAAATATACATCTCTGTTGTCTCTTAGTAGAGATGTACTCCTTTAACTCATAACTCATGCTCTTCTGCTATCAATTAGTGCCATTACTAAGAATAATTCCACTTCAGACTACTTTTATGCACATTTCATTGAAGCCCCGAATTAAATACTCAGTTGGGAATTTTATCAGTAAAATCGATACAATATTTTCAAAGTTCCTTACAACCGTTTGGTGACCTGAAGTCGGCTTAGAGGGAAGAGGATAATATCCTGGTTTTGGAAATCACGTTTGACCACTTTGAAATATAGCAATAATAGGAAAAATATGTCATAGCATGACCAAATTATTTTGTGGTTCTTATCAATAGTATATTCCCTTTGTGAAAAACTAGGACATATTATACAGCTAGTTTCACATCTGACTGTTCACACATTGTCAAAATAAGAGACAATGTCCACAATTTGAAATAAAATCCATGTATAAAATTAATCTGCAATTAACATAATCCATATCCTACTAGCAGCTCAGCAAGTATATTTCCTCTTTAGTCACAAATTCTACTGGTACAGTAAGAGCTCTGTGCTTGGATCGTGTGCTAGGCAGAATTATGGGAATCTTTATAAACTCCCTGCTGCACTGCTTGGTTAGCTAAATTCAAGATTAGTAAATGGTCCTTGGAAAGTGAGCAGAGTAGTTCCCCTGTTAACTGCATTTGAAACATATATACATAGCCACATATTCTTCTGAAATCAGCCATATGAAGCCTGAGGGGAAAAAAAAAATAGTGTTGCCTGGTAAAACTGCAACTAAGTGAAATTTTTGTACTGGCGTGAGCAGTAGCAACTGAGAATAATCTGTCATTTTTACCTGTACTCATTATCATCTGCAAAGTATCCATTACTCAGTACTGCCCAGAATTGGGCCCTCTGTGAGGTGACAAGTTTTGTTGCTCTGTTTGCTGAAAGACAAGGGTGGAACAATCTTCTTCTTTGTTCTGAAGTTTTGCACTTACCTACTTGGATTTGCTCAAATCCAAACATATTATATCTTGAAAAAACTGAAATAAATTATTGAAAATGTGTTGGTTATGGCATTTTCCACTGCTTTTAAGAAACAAGGACTGCTGGGAAAGGAAGCAAAGTGTGAAACTGGACAAAGATAGTTGCATATAATGATTCAGGTACACTTTATAAATTATTATTGTCACATCATATCACAGATCTTTCTGACTGCCAGAGAGGATGGTGAATCAGTCGCTCTTTATGTTTGGGAAAAGTTACTTCTTCCCAAATTAGTAACTCATGCACAAGAAACATATAAGTTACATCTGAGACACTGAGAATTCTGTTCAGTAGGGAACTTCAAATGTGTTTAGGCACCTAACTGAAAATTTTCTTAGTCTTAGAAATCCTTAGTCAGAGGTTGCCTTTCTCCTAAGTGCCTAGACTCTGCTGAGATCTTGATTTTCAGCAGGGTGTCTAATATTCCTTGCTGTCTGAAGCTCTTGTACCTAGAAATGCTTCAACGTAAAAAAAAAAAAAAAAATTACTCAGATTTCTCTTTCTGCTGGGTTAAGGCACCATTTTGGTTTTCAGGTGCTTGTTTTAGGTTACCTCCAGATCCCACGAAATAGGCTAAAGATAAAACTCACCTCATCTACTTCTGAAAATTGGCATCCTGTTTCCTCCAGAACAGCATGAATGAGACTGAGATGGAGGAACAATTTCCTGGAACTTATCTATTAACTGTTGCTTACTAAAAAACAGATTGCCTACTGTGGTGATAGCAGTGAAGGATGCAAATAGGGATATATAGTTCCTACAAGCTCATCACCTGCCTTCTTGAGGACCGGAGCCATTTCTGCTTATTTTCATCATCTCAGAAGATGGCCAGACCTGCTGGGAGCCAGTGCTGGTTTTGCAACGATCCAGAGCAGATCTATGTTATAGACAGACTTGCTGATAGCTAAAAATCCTGTAAAACTCTGATCATGAGGGTCAGCCTTGATAGCCAAGAATCAGAATGCCTTATTGCACATGATGTAGAAATTATTTTTTCTGTTCAACTTTCTGATCAAAGACTTGGAAGCATCACCAATTTGTCTTGGCAACAGCTCTGCCACATGGAAAAGTCACCTTATCAGCATTACTAAGGCAATCAAGCTTACCTAAGATCATAAGGCAAGCCTCTGTGGAGGTAAGAGAAGTGCCTGTGTTTGAAATCTGTATCTGAAGCACAAATGCATTCTTCTCCCTCTGAAAGGGAGAATACTAAGATAGTCTGTAAAAGTCTGGGATGGATTAATCTTTGCAAAATTCATCCTTTAAGTACATTGGCTGCTTAGGCAGTACACAATATGTACCATGGTATGCAGGTCTGCCTCCCCATATAAATGGGTGGAGCACTACAGCCTTACATATTCCGGCAGTGCATGACCTTTAGAAAGTAGTGGAAGTATGAAACTGGACTTGTAGTGAGACTTTTCACCTTGATTTTATCCAAGTGTCAGGAAGTTGATTCTTCTGGCCCTCTAAAGGGTGTTGTTGCCTCTTGCATGCCACTGCCTGATCCTTAGCGCAGGTCCTGAAGGTGCTGCAGGGGTTTCGCATTCCACCTTCGAGTGAGTCGGACTTATGAACTGGAACTAAGATCACAACTGGCAGCTAGGCTCGTGCCAAATTGAAGTTTTATTTATTTGATCGTTTCATTGCAAGGTAGACACTGTGTCTGTGGTTTATATCTTTAAAATCAAATAAACTATTTATATATAGTGAAGAACTGTAAAACACATAGACCTTGTTCACTAATATTTTTATGGTTTCTTTACATTTGACAAGTGAAGAATTTGTGAAAGTGTTTTTTGTATCCAAATCCCACAGATTTCTTGGAGTATTTTTTTAATTAAGAAAAGGTACAATCTAGATTAGTAACACAAAATCAGCTCCTGTTTTTTCCTTAATATGCAGCATGAACCCCTCTGAGTGAATTTCTAATACATAATTTTTATGGAATATATTTGATGCAAACTTAAGAAAATACCATCAACTTTTATCTATTTAACATTTTCATGTTATTAAATGAGAATACCTCATGTGAATTTCAGGTCAGAGTGGAAATATAAATTAGCTACTGTTTTCCTTCCCATCCTGATAATATTGTTTTGTTTACATCACCACGGAAAGCTTTATGCAAATTTTCTTGCCACATCATATCCATTATACCTTAAAGCAAAAACAGTCTAATAAAAATTCTCAAAACAGCTATTACTTGTAGGAAAGGAAACTAAAGGTCTACAGTCTTTCAAAGTGTCATTGCAACTAACTGGAGCTTCATAGAGGAAGAAATCAGAGTTGTTCTTTCAAAGAGACAAATTACAGCGTGCTCCAGATGAAGCTAGCAAAGCCATGGAGAGGCTGCAGTTTGCCTTCTGGGTCTCATGTGATATTTTGGTCCTGTGAACATGGAGCTCCTGGATGTTTTTGCCACTCATGCTGACAGTTTTTCAGGTCACTCCTGCACACACCTTTACAGCTGCAACTCCTGCTGCATATGTTGCAGGACATGTGGAAAGCCATTAGTTGTTTCTGTCTGCATTACTGTCATTCTAAAGCACAATCTTGCCATGCACTTTGCACTACGAGGGCTAGGAAACCAGTATCTTTTATAGTAATGACTTCCAGTTTACAGCCTTCATTTGTTATATTTCCTCAATAGCTGTTGTGTTGAGATTAACTGCATAAATGGTCTGCAGCTGGCTGTTATGAATTAAGGGAGTTTAATCAAAGTATTTCTAATGTACAGCATAATGATAATACATGGGGGAAGTACTATTTAAGAGATAATGATGGCTTCAGAAGATCACTGTTGTAATGTTTAGTGCATATGCCTTCAGCATTGAATTTGTTGTTGTTCTGAATATGCTTAATGGATCAGTGAAAAGCTGCCTAATGTGGGATTGTTTGATGGGGCTGACAGAGCTGGAATTAGCCCATTGCTGTTTACTGCATACAGCCATTAAGATTAATTGCTGCCAGATAATTTTGACTGTTTTTATCTTCGGGAAAAAGTGTCACTAATGGGTTTATAAATTGGTTCACTATTACTAATAGTAAGGCCAGTGTAACAGGAGAGGATGTGAGCAGCTAATTCTAAAGATAAAGGTAAAAAGTATAAAGTACTATATGACTTGCTAGTTTTAAGGGATAATGTTATCTAATAACAGACAGACTGATATATGATGCTCATTAATGCTATTTCCCGGGCTTTGGGTTGAACCTAATAGATGCTAATAAAGTCTTATTTGATGTACCATTAAAAAGCTCAATCTGTTTTCTGCATTAATGCACAATGTTGTTTATCACATTTTCAGTGACTAAAACCCAAACCCTCAATCTGTTACATAACTAAACAGTATCAGACTAGTTATACCTGTTTTTGTCTTTGTTTAGGGACACAGAAAAAATTATAGGGCAAACACATTTCTGTATGTGCTGTACACAATTCATATCACTTGACAGCTTCCTGTCAACAATGCTTCAGGTTTCATTTTACCGTATCCTCTTTTACATACATCATCACAGGTAAATTCAGCAAAGCACTCCCTCCAAGAGATAAATTGATTGGTGTGTAAATGTTTGAAAACAGTGTTGGGATGTAGGCAAGGGATTATCCGAGTAGGATGAGCTCACATTAGAGGTTAATATTCCGGTACAACACATACACATGCTTGTTCAGTGCCTCTAATTTGCTGTGTATTAAAGTGAAAGTTCTTTGTGCATTAAGTCTCAAATATATCCCTTGTATCTAAGGGCCTTGACAAGGGAGTGTGAAGAACATGCACTAAATAGATAGAAACACAGACAAGGAATGCTTAATGAAGAGAGGAAAACCAATAATTCGTAAGTGGTGAAGTTCTTCTCTTTTCAAGTCGAGATAGTGTAAATTATGAAGTGATTCCCTTCTCAAGCTGAAAGAGCATTTATATTTTTCATGACCAGTTTTTATTTTGTGCTGAGAACATCTGCATTTTTTGAGGGACTCTAGATAGTAAAACAGTTCTCGTCTTAAAAAAAGGCAACAACAAACAATACCAGAAAAAGCTCTTCTCATTATTTTTCCCCTCCAGAATGTTAACATGTGAAGACCTTTGAGAAGTTAAGAGGAAAAAATTATAGAGTGGTAAGATCAGTTCTGCTGTATTTGCTTGTATTTGTTCCCACAGTAGTATTCCAAGTGGCATTCATACTTCTTTTCCATTAAAGACATGAGCCCATTATTCTGGTTTAGACCATTTCCCCATGCATCCACTTTAAACTTTCATCCTTTTTGCCATATTTATGCCATCTGCCTGTGTATCTAATGGCGCATATGTATGTGTTGAGACCTTATATTATGTAGGGAACTGGCTACAATCTAAATATTCTTCCCTTTGTGTATCTGAATATTGCACAATACTGCCTGGACGTATCCATTCAAGTTTTTTCCATTATTCCCAGATCCTGATTTCTTTCTGTCTCATATCCAGCACCATTTCCTGCATTATCCATATTCAATAAATCATCTTCCAGTTAAACTTTTGTTTGTGTGCAGTTCTAGCACTGCTTTGACTTAAATAAATTTAAAATCTGTTTCATTAATTCAGTAAAAACTCCATATAAACACATTAATGTTGGGTTGCAGGCAGCTTATTTTGGTTTACTTTGAATGCAGTAAAAGTTAGACCAAGCTTTATCAGCCTTATATTGATTTAAAAGAGCTGGCACTACCTATTTGACTGCTTTAACTACATTGATTTTAAGTCCTGTTCTTAGTTAAACCAATGAAATTTTCACATGGAAAGTCCCAAGTTCTGTTCCCAAAAAGTGTTGCACACGTTTCCATGCAGGGCCCTGCATAGATGGCCATTAGCCTTTCCTTTCTATTGTTAATGATTCTAAATAATGTCTTGAGGCAAACATTGATTAGGTTGTTAACCAAGCTGTCTGTGGCAGGCAATTTAGGATGATAGCTTACATGAAAATTATTCTGGAATAAGGTCTAGTGTTGAGGGTTGTCTTAATGCAGAGTAGCTATACTGGAACAATTCCAGGTAGAAACACTCTGAAGGAGATTTGAGTGTTCTTGTGCCAGTTTGGACAGAACAGGGCATCCTTGCCTGCCTCCAGAGGGAATGGATCCCCTGGGTTAGGTAAGCCAGCCCAGACATGTTGAGCAGCCTAGAACCTCACAGAAAATGTGTGTTTGGTGACCTGAATCCTTTCCTATTCTCCTTTTAAGTGATCTCGTTCCAAAACAAATGGCAGGAAAATATTTACCTGGGAAGGGAGAGAGGGAAGTAGAGAGAGAGGAAGAAGGAAAGAAAGAAGAGGACAAGGAAGGAAGGAAGGAAGGGAGAAAGAAAGAAAGAGAGAAAGAGAGAAGAAAGAAAGACAGAAAGAAAGAAAGACAGAAAGAGAAAGAAAGAAAGAAAGAAAGAAAGAAAGAAAGAAAGAAAGAAAGAAAGAAAGAAAGAAAGAAAGAAAGAAAGAAAGAAAGAAAGAAAGAAAAGAAAGAAAAGAAAGAAAAGAAAGAAAAGAAAGAAAAGAAAGAAAGAAAACTACGGATATTTTAGGTGAAATTGAAAAACAGGCAAGTTAGACACATCACACAATGAGATCCTATTTCACTAAGCAGAATTCTGCCAGTCCTCTACCTTGCAGGTGCATCTGTTTTGGGTCATGCTGTACATGATATGGCTTGCTTCCTAATCTTCTATTTGCTACAAAGCTGCTCTGATTATGGATTTGCAGAAACTGCATGTTAATCCTGAACTTTCTTTTCCTATCAAACAGAGATTTTGGACTGCTTAACCTAAAAACAGCAGTCACTGAAGTTACCCAGGTGTTTCTAAACTAAAATCTGTTGGGTAAAACAATACAACGTTTTGCAGAATGCAAGGCCTAATCTTCACTGCAGTAAAGACCATCTGATATGGAATAGACTTCATTAAGCATGCACAGTAGCACCAGTGCCAAAGTTCAGCAATCAAGAGGAACATATATTTGTATTGCAGTGCAGTATAAATGCAGCTTGAATTGTCTTTTATGAAAAACATGACAAATCTTTCGGGAAGAGGGGCTATCACAATTCCTGTTCACTCTCAAAATTGCAATGGGCATGTGAATTTCATTGACTTCCTGAGCATTCAGCTTTTTGTGGCTCTGTATTAGGTTTGTGTGGCAAGGTTCTGGTACTGAGGGAGTTATAGGGGTGGCTCCTCTGAGAAGCTTCCAGAAGCTTCCCCCATGTCTGACAGAGCCAATGCCAGCTGTCTCCAGGATGGACTTGCCACTTGCCAAGGCCAAGCCAATCAACAATGGCTCTGTGATAACATATTTAAGAAGAAAAAAAAGTTATTATGCAGGTGGAATTACAGCCAGAAAAGAGTGGAGTGAGAATATGTGAGAGACACAATATGCCGAGGTCAGTGCAGAAGGAGGGGGAGGAGCTGCTCCATGTGCTGGGGCAGAGCTTTCCCTGGAGGGGGAAAGGATAGGACTCCTATCCTTGAGGAGGAAGCAGTGGCAGAAACAACGTGAATTGACTGTAACCTCCATTCCCTGCCTCTCTGAACAGCTGTGGGGTAAGAGGACAAAAAGAATTGGGAATAAAGTTAAGCCTGGGAAGCAGGGAGGGGTGTTTTTAAGATTTGTTTTACTTCTCATTATCCTACTCTGATTTTAATTGATGATCAATGCACTTAATTTCCCCAAGTCAAGTCTGTTTTGCCCCGACAGTAACCACTGAGTGATCTCTCCCCATTCTTATCTCAGCTCATTAACCTTTCATTATATTTTCTCTTCCTGTCCATTTGAGGAGGGGAGTGAAAGAGCACCTGGAGTGGTGGGCGCCTGGCATCCAGCCCAGGTCAAGCCACCACAGGCTCTAAGTGAGGGGCATCTGTCTTGCTGGAGCAGTGCAGACTTCCACCTCACATCCCTGGATGACTGCTGAGATTCAGCATAGCCCAGGTCAGCTACTCAAAAACCCCAGATGAAGGTACCAGCCAGTTATGAAGTTAAACTAAACAGTATTATTTTCCTCCATATATATTCTGTGAAGCAGGAAGTCAGAACAGCGGAGCTTTCCAAACTTCCTCTTTCCCCTAACACTCTGTAATTCCAAATACTTGCCTAAAGCAAGCCCATACCCAATGACTTCTGGAGCAAAAAGCAGTATTGCAGAGCACAGCCATATCCACACAGGTCTCAGGAGTGTTCCTTTTTGTGCTCCTTTCACACCACAAGTCCCACACCAGTGACACACGAAATTAATGAAACAAAGAGCACTGCTCAATGTGAGGTCTGCATTATGCTCCAGGAAGAATGACCTGGTGGCCACTGAGGGATGCTTTCAGGAGAGCAGGCTTTCTCAGTATCCAATTCAAAGCAGAAACTGCACTAAGGTGTTTTATAGGACCATCTTGCCCTTTCTATGGATTAGACCCAAAGCCTTATGAAATTAACCTCCTACCTCAGGCACTTCATTTAAGGGTATAAATTTAGACACTGGGAAGTGCCTTATAATTTTCTTTCTTTCAGGAAGATTTTTGGTTTGTTTTTCTTTTTTTAAGAAGACATTCACCTCTTTGCAGCACCCCAGTTCAGGACAGATTACCCTTTTAGTTCTCTGCAAACTCTGATTCAAAGACTTTGTTCCAAATTGGAGCACACCCCATATAAATAAGGAACCATAGGATTGGAAGGGACCTTCCAACAATCTAGTTTCAACACCCTTTCCATGGGCAGGAACACTTTTGGGTTTATCCATCCAGCCAGATCACCGCCTTAGAAAATATCTGAATCAAGACTGATGCATGGAGTTTCGTTTGACACCTTGGGCAAGCACGAATTTATCACACAGCCCTGTCTCTCACTTCAACCTCATCAACTGTGATCCTGAAAAAAAAATTCCTATGGGAAATCTGTACTTTAGTTGTGGGGGAAAAGAAATCAAGTTGAGCCTCCAAAAATTATAAAGTATTACATTAATTTCTTCTTTTCACTTTCCACCTTCTTGATTTAAGCTTTTACAGCTCATATTTTTGAACTTTCCTCTGCAGTCCATACCATTAGGAATATTTTTCTTTTTCTTTTTCTTTTTCTTTTCTTTTCTTTTTCTTTTTCTTTTTCTTTTTCTTTTTCTTTTTCTTTTTCTTTTTCAAAAAGACAGTGATTATCAGGTCATAACAGGATTTTTGAAGCTAAGACACTAAAAATACCGATTGCTGCAAAATGCATGATAAAATTACAAGTCTTGGCAACGTCATGAAGAGTCTTTCCTTTCAAGCCCTTTTCTCATATTTCTGAAGTAATTTCTCAAATGAAACTGCTTTTTCTCTTTTTTTTTTTTTAGTTTTTTTTTTAATGTATACACAGACTCATGCACTTTAGGAAGAAAAGCAAAGATGAATCCAGGCCATGGATAAGTGCTGGGAGAGCATCAAGTGATAGATAATGCAGCCATTCCATTTGTCAACACCAAAAACTCTTTGTCTAATTCATGAAATGTTATTTTATCACAACACAAGGGTATGTAGGGTGCTCTTTTCAACTAAAGTGTGAATGTAGTAGATTGCCAATTTTTCTCCCTAAATTCACACTTGAAAATGATGTGCTGAAATTTTCAAATTGACATCATTAAGAATATTAGGAACAAATGCAGATACTTAGTACAGTACATGAAATAGGTTAGATTTTTTTTCTTTTATTCAAGTCATGGATATAATATCCTGAAATTAAACTATTTAACATGGAAGATTCTCTCAGCTTCAGACAGTTTCAGGCCATTTCTTTCCTACTGCAGCTATTACCTCAAAAAAATTACATAACTTGCCTTTTTTCTGCAAATTGCTGAAGCCCAACTGGTGCTCCATTATTAACATCAGAGCTGTCAGCATCTCAGGGAGGCAAGAGGAGAAAGCAAAGCATTCCTACCAGCAGCAACAAAATCATGCTTGCACTTAGAGAAATCTTTCAATCCTCTTTACACCAAGCAGAGAACTATTTAAAGTACAGTATGCTGAAGGTGGGATTCATTTCACTTTCACTATCTATAAGTCAGAAGTCTCTGTTAGAAGTCTGTAAGTTAAAGTCAGCTTGACTCCATCTCTAGACATGAAGAGAGACAGGCACCTCCAGAGGGTGGTTCACCCCATCCATAGAGAGATATCGAAGAGAGGTGAAAGGAACCACCCTTTGGAGATGTCTCTCTCTCTCCAGTGACTACAAAGGAAGACTGTGGTGAGTGGCTTAAACTTGACAGCTAAAGTTAAGTGGGATGAAATCTAATCCTAGGCATAAGTAACACAGGAAGAGCCTTACTCTCCTGTACTGAAGGCAATGTTATTAATGATGGTTACTGGAAGCATTCTGCATTAAAAAATGCACAAATTGCATCATGCTAGTTAGCTAACATGAACTGATTTCACTGGGCATATAACTACACTGACATGTCATGTGTGTCAGAGCCTCTGTAAAAAAAGTAGGAAGGGCAAGTTTAGTAAGGGACATGGCTCCAAAACAGCATTACATTCAGCTGGGACCCTGACCAGCTTCTGAATGCTCCTTTTTCTCTCAGTGCTAACTGTTTTACAACTGTCTTACAGTAATGAAAACCTGGTCGTCTTTTTTACCATCTAACTGCCATTTGCCTTGTATTTTACAGGAAGTGGAACTGTATTAAAATAAAACTAAAAGAGTCAGAACATATACTTTTCCCATGATTTACATTAACTTTCCAGCCCATCAAAGTATTCTTCATTTTAGTTTAGAGTCTGAAAACAGGTAGAAAATATCCTCCCCTAGGAGCTCTAGGCAGTAGTCTGTGTGGCACCAACTGATTGGCTTTCACATTGCTTCAAACTAATCCTGTCTAGAGAAGGTGGGGCCTGTGAAGTAATAGCTCTTGACCCTGGCTCTCCTCTAGACTCCTTACAATGTCTTCACGACCCTAAAGCTTCTTTTTATTTCAGTTCAAAGAGTCTGACATCAGAGAGGGTTGTGCTGGAGCCAACAAGACTGGTGACTGTTATGCCATGGAAGTGACCACACATGTGGCAGGCCATAGAGTTTGGCATGATAACGTGGTCTTATGGTGTAAAGTCTGCTGAAAATGGGGAATAATCAGAAAATCAGCACAACAGAGGATCAAAATTCCTATATCTGAACAGGTCCCTGTCCGTTCTTAATATAGCAGAGTCGGCAAGCTCCAATGGACCTTATCTGGATGGTTTTGTCTGTTTTAATGAAGAAACACAAATTTTAGCTTTTGTCTTCACAGCCTCTACCAGAGAGGACATTAAAAGAAAGAATTCAAGAGACCTCTGCAGCCTGGATATCTGTGTCTTTATTAATAGCTTCTCGAAGACAAAAGTGAATAGACATAATTTTGTGACTGCACCCAGGAGTTTAAGGCACTATCAAATCCAGCTTGCCATCACCCTCTCTTCAGTTGTACTGTTGGCATCTATATAATTAAGCTTTCACCCCAAAAAGCTTTCTTCAATTTACATCAATGTGAGTAGAGAATGAAAGCTTTTCACTTAGTTTCAAAACACTTTGTTGGAAAATGAAGTTCATGTGTATCTGAGTATTTTATCATTACTTAGATGTTCTGTCAGCATCACCTTTTAAATCTAGGTACTTTTAGTATTCCTAGTGTAGCACATGCATGAGAAAATACTGTAGCTGTGAAAGTCCAGATTGTGCAATCTACTAGCCTAGAAGGTACTGCCA
The DNA here is from genome assembly GCA_013400235.1 of Oriolus oriolus. Classification (NCBI taxonomy): domain Eukaryota; kingdom Metazoa; phylum Chordata; class Aves; order Passeriformes; family Corvidae; genus Oriolus; species Oriolus oriolus. Next base: position 157,508 of record VXBT01007147.1, on the reverse strand, counting down.
CTTATATGTGCCCTATATTTTATTCACTCATAGCTCAAATAAATGCAGATTTAAATAAAATATTTCTCTTTAGCTCTTTCCTTGCTTTCCAGTCCTCAGTGTTTGGTATTTGAGAATCAGGTCATCTAGAGAAAAGCTCATATGCTATGTACCTTCAGTAAGCAGCAAAAAAAAAAATCAAAACATTGCAATTAGACGGGATTTATCTCATTGTTCTTAAAAATATCCATTTGGTTTTCATGGTAGTCTCAACCCCTAGGTAAGTAAAAGTAAAACCAGAATCTTGTATTTAATTCATCCATCCAGACAGGAATATTTATAAAGCACCATTTACTTGGTGAATCTTTCACTCTAAGTTATCTAATGGTTTTCTAAAATTAGATTCTACTTTCAAAAAATCAAAACTGTTGAAGTTATTAATGTAGCACCTTTTTAGGGATATTGTTAGATACACAAACATCTGGGAAAAATTGCTGAAAGACAAAGTTGCATCAGCTTTGAATGTGTTTAAAGCAACACATTAGAAGTCCTCATAAGGTTCATTTATAGGAAGAAGCAAATTCGTTGAAACCTTGATCCCGCTGACATTAATGAGATTTCACCCTTTCTCTTTTCCTAGTCAGACACATTCCTAGTGACCATGACCATGAGAAAGATTCTTGCACAAGGACATATAAATGGTAGACTCTGTCTCTTGAAACAGTAGGCTTATTTGACATTTCTGTGCTTCAGTATTTCTTGTAGTCAGTGCACAATATGTGTTCCAGCCTGAAGGCTTCTAATAGTTGATAGAAGATAAAAATAAATGTTTCTATTTACAGATCCAAAAATTTTTAAGACGAGGAGTGAAAAATATTTTGACTGTTTCACAAAACAAGTGTGAAAATTGGTCATTGAATAATTTTAAAGGGTCAGTATTAAATTTGTATTACTGCAGTTAAATCTTAGCTAGAATTGGAAAGTAAATTCAGTAAAAAAATAAATGAAAGAATCTTATAAGCATTCTGCAAACTCAGTTTCTAAGTCTCCAATATTAGGGTGTTGGGCCTTAAATGTTCATGCTTTGTATAATACACAATCAAATATGTTCTAGTATCTCTTTATATCTGGTGATTTTAATGTGGCCACTACTCTCTTTCAATCTCTTGATTTTATGGGGTTAAAAGTCCACAATGCATTCCAGGATTTATCTGACCCTTGAGAGTCCAATGTGTGAGAACTGAAACCAGCGACTAACCTTTGCCCAAAAGCAAGAGCCAGGATGTCAGAGAACATAAAACCACCACAAAACATAGAGATGGACAAGATTTAGGGATGGGAGAGAGGAAAAGAAGAAAAGAATTCCACACTTAGGCAAACTGGCACGGACTGACTCATTCACACGCTTTTCTTTTGAGATGGACTGGCTAGTTCCAATGCCTCCCCACCACCACCTCCCTAATATCTCCTATTTCCCAAATCCTGCCCAGGAACAGTTTAAAGACTAGCAGGTGGCCCAGGAAAAAATCCTCTCAGAGACCATTCAACCTTTCCAAAATGAACAATCAAGTTCCAGTCCCACCTCTTTCACTGTTAAATTTACTGCCACAGAAACTCACTAGCAGCAGAACTCACTAGCATACTCACTAGCAGCAGAAACGACCTTAAGGCAGTGATGTATGGAACAGCTGACTTCTGTGGTTTGCAAGAACTGTAGTTCTGAACCTTTTCCCTATGTAAACTGATTTCTGGTTTTGAAATGTAGTCATTGGCTTCCCAGCTGCTGATAGCTGTAGAGCTGCCTAAAGCCAAGCCAGCTTCTCTGCTGAGCAGGCAGTATGGTTTCTCGCCATAAAGGAAATTACTTGAAAGGCAGCCTGTTGACCATGTAAAGGATGGATGTACATGGCTTTTGTTCAGAGCAAGTGTTTTTCCTGCCATCGTCCCCAAAGAGACCTTAAACCTGGAAACCAGTGGTTTCATAGATAAATTCAAGACTCAGTCATAATCAAATAGGCTCAGCACAGCATGTTATTGCACATCAACAAGGCTGTGGTAACTGTCCACTACAAATACAAGATAATGTGACATACGTTAGCCCACAGTGAAAAGGGGCTAACCTAAGCCAAATTGCTCTCAGTGTGCCGTGGGCTAAGAGCATTTGCACAGGCATTTATTGAGACAGTTAACCAAAGTAATTTGATCATATGTCTGATCTCAAAGACAAAATAGACTCTAAATTGCTAGTATGGTATATGGGAGATGTAGCCATGACATTCTGTTGCATTATCATCTGACCTAACAAGAATGTAAAAGATACACTCCCTTCTTGGCATTATTTTAACATGGCATTTTACCAGCCTGAATTATGAAAACAGAAAAAAAAAAAAAAGCCTTATATTTAAACCTTTAAAAATGCAGTTTATTCCTATTTGATAAGGCATAACTTTTTCTAGCAATTGTAATCTGTAACATTACAGCCTTAGGAGGTAATTTACTAAATAGGACAAAATTAGCTGATTTTTGGACCATTTAAAGCAACACTTCTGTTGAAAGCATATAAAATGTATTAAAGTAATCTCTAAAGTCTTTACCCCTGCTTGAGATTTTAATTTACTCAGAGTTAATAAATTATCCCCTTTCAGAAGCTATTGAAAATTTTCACTTAAATCCTTTTTAAAACTTAATGTGTTCAATTGAATCTTAAGCAATTTATACACACATACACAGAGCTTGAGGTGGTCACCACACTAAGGTGAAGGCTGAAAAGAGGTTAGATTAGCACTAACTCCTCTTCCCTTAGGGGTTGCTGGGGTGCTATTAATGAATGTGAATTCCCTCCTCCCCCAGATCCCTCCCCCTACAAATGCACTGGTCTGGCTGTTGAGTAATTACTTTTCCACAATTGCATTTAGCAAAATACCCTGTTCAAAGCCCAGGCCCATTTTCTTTCCTGCTGAAGGATGTGACTGCAATCAGGGAAGAGAACAGCAAATCTGGGTCACCCCAGTATTCAGGTTAGCTGGGACACAGAAGCTTGCTTCATCTCAGACAGGGCTCTGTGTTACATTTGCACACTTATCAGAAATATTTTTTTCAGGCTATCAATTATTATATTTGAACATTGCATCCTTGCTCTAGGGAGCCCTTAGCAAACTGCAGCAAAAATCAATCCAGTTTTACAACTTTTACCTTGGCACAGCTCCAACTCTTTATCTACCTCTCACAGTTATTTAAAGATGCGGTGCCTTTTTTTCTGGAGTATAGCTATATTCCCGAGTAGGACTTGCCCTTGATGTATGTAATACCCTTTTTCCTTTATTAGGGTTAATCTGTGAATCTGCTTTGGTTTCACTTTTCATGTTTGACAATTGGTGTGTCTGTGGCAAGGTTTGTGTGGCTGGGTACCCTCCTCTCCTGAGAGGCGTGTATTTCTGAGCGTGTATTTCTCACGGCAAACAGAGCCTCTTATTTCAGGGAATGGGCACATGGGTTGGAGCCCACTCTTGTTCAAATTGCTTTAACATTGGCTGCAACCACACTAGTGGTGTCTGAAAATTTCTCCATGTGTTTATTCTGAGCTTTATTTTTCCAGAGCCAACACCACCTAAGAGGTGACCAAGCCAGACATCCTATGTGTGTAGGTGCATGAGGCACCTTTGCCAACACACCTCGAGGACCATCTGCATCTAAGGGGTTATGAATCCCAACACCAGCAGTGTTTCAACAGACAGACACTATAGGTGTCTCAAAAGGTTACTGACTCCCAGATGGTAGGGAATTTTGGATAGCAAAAACTGATCTTAGATATTACTATGTCAGTGTAGGCTGCAAAAACAGACAGCAGATGCTGAGCATCACTGTGGAGTTATGAAGTAGCATGCACTAAAAGAGAAAATCTATCTTAGAGCTGTACTTTGAAGGGGTTTTATGTTTATTTTAGAAGCAGACCAAGTTTCTACTTCCTTACTGAACACGCATGTGGAAGCTCACAGAGCCACTAATCAGATTACACGTGTTTCCACGTTTCTAGTTCTCTACTTTTCAGCTCAAAAATGTGTTTTACCACTTCCCATTGAAGTTACTTTATTAAATTCCCTCACAGCAGTTAGCTGAAGGGCTAAAAGACATCCTTTAATTTACACCATGCAAGTTTATACAGAGTAAATGCTGGAAAGTCAATAAAGCATGAGTTTGGCTCATTGCTTCCAGCCTGCTTGCACAAACCAGCCATGCCTGTGCTCAGAGAGACTCTGAAAGGGTGCAAATCCATAGTGGCACTTGTGCATCCTCTTTCTCTGGTGGAGGTGGGATGCTTCCTTACATACAGCAGCAGCTGCCAACCTAATGCCATGGGAGCATGATGTGAGCGTTGTGTCCAACAGCTACACAAAGCAAACCAAATCCCTGCCATCTTGATAGTATAATATGCAGTTTAACAAATCTCATTAATACATGGTCATTTTCAGGAGCTGCATTTTAAAGAAAGTAACCAATAAGGCTTGCCTCCTCCTAAGCAATGTGGAGCTAGCACCCAGCTACCTTTGAGCATGTTGTCTTTAGAGCTCCTAAGTGAAGCAGGAGATAGCTGGATTAGTCCTATGGAGGATCCTCCCAAAAAAAGAGCTGATATTTTTAGTTTGATTATTACTATTTGGACTCCATTTCTCTGTCTTTCCTTTTAGTCAGTATCTGTGACAGCATGCCAGTGGCAGAGACCTTAAATCAAGTGTTTAGCCACTTGCAAATAGTCACTGAAAAGAAAAAAACGTTTATTCTTTTCCATCTCTCACACTTTCATACCTGTCTTTTACCTGTTTAATTTAAAATATTGTTTGATATTACCCAGAGTTGTGTAGTAGAGGCATTTGACAGCTAGCTGTATTTTAGGAGCAGATGAAATGGTTCATATTCTCAGAGAAAACATAAGGGATCTTTTAGAATAAAATGTACTATAAAAAGATACAGTAGTATTACTGAAAACGAGAAGAAACAAGCGCATATTCTGACCTCAGTGTAGCCAAAGAAGGGCTGAATAGTGGGAGCCATTCTTATTTACTCATATAATCAAACTTTGCAGGCAAAACTAGGGGGAATTTATATTTTGTGACTCATGCTAAGAAAAAACGAGGAACTCGAAATTTAAGTTCAAGCTTCTGATTTCATTTTCTAGTTAAGGTTGAAATGCTTGCTGGAACTTTCTACTTCCTAGCTTTTGTTGATTTCTGTCATTCAGGAATCATGAAGTAAATATTTATTAACATGGGAGCCCTCCTCCCTTCCTGCACTTCATATTTGTGCTTCTTATGCTAATGAACTTACTTTAACAAGGGAACCACATTCCTCCTGGGTCCACATCAGTTCTGGCGCCAACACATTAGTTATTTAAATGTAGTTGTATTAATTTTTCATATTGCAATGCATTGTTCCCTGCAAATACACATGTAGCTGGTTTTCAACAGTAAACAAATATATGTTAAAGATATTGTCAGCTGAAAGCCTTTCATCTTTCATTTTGCTTCCTGTGATAATGGTGGTCATTTCTCACTCTTGCCCTCGGTCTTTTCTCAACCATACTCTTTCCCTTCTACAATTCTTCTGTGGTGACCACTGTATGGGATTTCTTTCTGTTTTCCAAAGCAGGTTATTAAGGCAAATACAGATTTCTGATGATGCCTTTTCCTGGTCTTAAAATTAAAAGAGCTGAACACAGTTAGGAGGGAAAAGGGTTTTACCTCGGTATTTATTTTAGGATCCTTAGGTGCACTGAAATGCACATCGAAATGCACCCTGAAATCCCCACCAAAGAAAATGGCCACCCCCGATGTGATGTGTATACAATTATATGCTTTGCAAAAATTAGCATAGCTATCAAAGATTCCCCAATGAGGGACTCCAGAGAGACTCCTCGTCCGAGGAACCCTCCCCCTGGATGGGCCTATCTTAGTTTACAGAATGTGTTCTGGAGAGGACCTTGTCGTCTGGGGTTTTTAGAATGTTTAGTCTCTAAACTTAATGAAATACTAGGTCTAAGAGGAGTTATCAAACTTAAAGAATTATAACTATGTAGGCTAAAAGCACTAAGAATACATAAAAGCTATATAAGAGAGTGTATAAAAGGGGTATAAAAGAAAAAGCAAAAAATCATCATGGCATCACTGAAACAACATATTTTCCATGCATTCAACATCTACCTCTAGTATCCTCAAAGTCTGGCATAAAGGCTTGCAGTCTTTGATTTGGGAAATCCAGTAAACAAAACAGGAGTTTAGCAAAAGCTAAAAAACACATGCTCTTGAAAAACAACCTTACTTGTACAACAATGATACTTAGGAAAATATAGGGGAGGCAATTGTACCATTCTCTTCTTACTTTCTCACCAATAACAAAAACATATATACAAACTAAATGTCTGAATATGTATCTGTATGATACAGTACCACAGCCATACCAAAAGAAATCTTCTTGCTTACTAAATGGGTAAATTACTAAATATAAATAGGTAAAAATTACAACTACTGTTCTCTGTGAGGTGGGAGCTGTTATTTCCAAAAGACATGTTTTTAGACTAAAGAGTGGAAATTAGATGCAATCACATATCATATTGCCAGGGCTACTATTTAGTATATCAAAAGTTCAGGGCTTGCTGCACCCTGACTGCTCCATTTTGAGTCACTTAAAATTATCAAACATTTTGATCTCAGGAGTGGGTTGCTATTGCAGAATTTGATAAGAAGGCTGAAGTCTTCAATAATGTTCCCCTAAGAGTCCTCAAGAAACACAGACATTAAACAATGAACTATTAGCTGAGGTGTATGTGAGGCATTGCTTTATGAGTTTCAGTGCTAGGGAAGTGGATGTCAGTTAATGAGTTCTCAGTCTTTGAAAGAGGCCTCACAAATGATTCAGGGAGCTACAGTGACTTCCATATCAGGTAAATGAAAGAAACCATAACAAAGGAGAGAAATAACAGATGTCTAGATAAATACAATATATTACAGGGAAGAACCAACTGGGCTTCTGTGAAGTGAGTCCACTCTCACAGATCAATGGAAGTTCTTTGAGGAGTCATAAAGGCTAGGGAGTATGGTGACCCAGTGACTCCGTACTTACATTTTGAAAAAGCATTTAACAAAGTCCCTTAGAAGAGATTTCTAAAGAAATTAAGCTCCCATGGGTAAGAAGGAAGGCCATCCCTTGGATTAATAATTGGTTAAAAGCGAAGATAACCTGGGTAGGAATAAAGGGTCGGTTTACACAATGAAAAGCTATTAATAGCAAGATTCTCTGTGTCCTTAGCATAAGTGCTGTCCAGAGTGCTAATAAATGACCTCAAACAGAGAGCAAATAGGTGACAAAGTGTACAAGTGAGACAAAGTAATTCAAGACACTCAAAACTGATACCAATGATAGAGTATTTCAGAAAATACTCGCATGTCAGTGGTAAATGAAGTTCAGTAAATGGCTACATAGTGTGAATGTGATGCAGACTAAGCTAACTGCTACCACTCAGGAAACATGCGTTGGAGTTGAGGGTGTTTCTCAGGAAACATTAACTCAATGACAAGAAGCAGCCAGAAAGACAAACAAATCTGATCCTTAGTATTACTTGGAGTTTAGCTTACTGGAATTTTCCTAGATTATAGGAAATTTAGGAAAAAAAACTGGAAGGGAGGAGAAAATTTAGAAAGATGAGTAGGATGGGTAGTTTCTATATGAGGAAGGACTCTGTAGTCTGAAACTCTTTAGCAGGTGGGGGGATATGACTGACATCTAGAAGTACATCTAGAAAGGTGAATAGGAATATTGTTTTTTATAACTGGAGAGCAAGTGGTCATCCACTGAAAATATTGAATACTAAATATAAAATAGATGAGAAAAGCACTATTTTTTCTCACTGAAAGAAATAGTGGAATTCATTGATGATAGGAGATCAAAAAAAAAGTATTTAAAATTATTTTAGAGAAATTTATGGATGATAAATCCTTCAGAGTTTTAGATATTGCTAAATCCCTCATTTTTCATTGTTCAGCTCTTGAAAGGATCATTCTACACCTAAAATTTTCTCCAATAATACATGTCAGGTCACTTTAAGAAAAATGGCACTTGATTAAATGAAGTTTTAGCCCAATAAATTGTGGTTACTTTAGTATTCCTATGAATGTAATAATTTGCAAATTTCAAACAAAAAGTTTTCAAAACATCCCTGTCATTTAAAAATGATAAATTTTAGTGGCAATTTCTTCAAGGGGAGGTATAAAAATGCTGATTTTTTAAAATATATATATTTTTTTTCATAGCTAGTGTAAACTACTTGCTAGTCAGCATTTTGAACATTTGGACAGAGCAAGTTGTCTAAAATAGGTTTGGTACACACGATTTGTATACTCTGACTTTTCAAGAATTTTCCTGCGTTTCAGTTCACTGACTAAAATCTTGTTTGCCTTAGTCATTACAGCATCTTCTATTAATTATATTAAACTACATAAACTAGTTACTCATTCTATTTGTGTTGAAATAAATGTCCATAGAACATAATAAATCAAATGCATTTCTACAGAGGAAAAAAGCATCCATTATTTTTATCAAAACTCTGGAAGTCAGGAAAGTATAGTTTAACCCATGTCAGCCACATCAGTTCTTCCTCTGTGTAAGAAACCACTAGAGGACAAAGCATTGATCATGTCTGTCCTTAAGGGAGTAGTAGATAGCAGCTCTGCCTCTAGATGAACTCTACAGATGGGCAAAAGACAAAGCAATGAGATGGATTTTCTGTCCAGCCAATATACTGGTGAGGAACTCAAGCAGGGCCTGAAATATCTAAGGTATTGCGTTCATGCTTTTGCTCTCCCATGGCAGTTATCTTTCTTCTTCACCATCCTTAATTGTGTCTATCAAAAAGGACTATATGGAATGATGTCTCTTCTTTTTAATGCATACATCATGAGGATTTTGTTTTGAAATATCTCCCATTTCTCACTCTCTCTTTCATGTCAATTTTAGTAACCAAAATAACTGAGAAAGAATATTGACAGAAAACTACCAGATAAAAACAGAAAATACAACAGGATGTAATGCAAAAAAACACAGTATAAGCTGGAAAACCTGAAAAGTTTCAGCATATATTTTTCTTGTTGTCCTTAGCTGCTGAACTTTATCTGTCAGTGAAATAAATGAATATGTTTTCTTCATCTCTAGTGACTGCAATCCTATCTCACGATAAGATTAAATTCTAGCATCATAAATCAACACATAGAATTAACATTAGGAGTCTGCCAACCAACCCTAGAAAATGTCAATCGATTATATTCTATTCCTAGGTCTCAATAATTGCAATTTGTCCTATGTATATGTATTTTATATTTAAATGTATTTGTTTAAACAGGATGACAATCACAGTAGGAATTACCTACAAAGTTCAGGGGTAAGATGGAAAAAGAGTGAAGTCATGAGTCAGGCACAATTTTAAAAGCTTTATCTCCTTTTTAGTTCTTGTTCTTTCTTTCTTTTTCAGCCACAGAAATAGGTTCTGTTGAAGGTTTGTTTTTAAAGTACTCAAAAGATTTCCACTAGCATAAACAGGTTCCCAGTGGCTTCTTCTAGGCTCCAGAATCTTATCCCTCCTCAGTCACTTGTGATTCAGCATTGTGTATTGATGCACACTGTAGACAATCCTTCAAGATAGACAGCGTGGGGGTGGTTGGTTTATAAAGTGTAATTCTTGTGAGTTACTCCCTCCTCTTCAGTGATACAGGCTGCAGAGCTATTTTGGGATTGCTCTGCTTTGGGACATGTACATTTTCTCCCCATCTTCCCAGGAATAGGTAAGAAACACCCATACAGAGGCAGAGAGAAAGTTGTTTGTTGTCCTTTGGGCCTTGTCAACTGCTGGCACTGCCTTGCTCGCTTCTGCTGCGAGAGCACATGGGGCTCATAAAATCTGCTCCACGGAGCAGTTAAACAGCTTGCAAATCTGCAGCAGGCTCATGAGGTAGGCATGTTAATGTGACCCTGCTTTTGGCAACTGGGTGCTCGGAAATTATCGCACTCCTTCCCACTTCCTTTGAGATCAGTATTGATGCACTTCACTGCCTATTCCCTACCTAGTCACAAGGACAAACCTAGAACTGGCTGGATGGAGGAAGACAGAAAAAAGAGCTAAATGTCACGTGCTGGTCATCCCGTACCTGCTAATGACCCTGAGGTTTAGACAGGAGAACTCAGCTTACATTTGTTACATAAGTGGGACTTCAGTGGTGTGCACACTGTGAAGGACAAAGGCATCCCAGCAGGGTGACCACCTCAGGCATGACCAGCTTGGCCACCAGCCCCAGACATGCACTTCACCCTGGAGAAATCCTGTGACATAGTAAGGCACAGCTGGGAGGACAGACTGACTCAGATTAACAGCAGTGGCAGAGCTTTGAATTTTGTCCCATGAAATGCCTGAATGAATAGCCTACATCTTAACACCCCTGTACCTGATGAGTACTGCACAGAGGCAGGTGTGTGTGTGCATGTTTTAGTTCTGTTATTGTTGTTTGTGTTGTGGATTATTTATTGTGATGCAAGTAATTACATCTCTCTTTGAATTTTTCTGTGGCTTGGAAACTTGTTTTTGACTATACTGCTATGTTTTTATACGAATTGTATAAAAAGAGGTCAGAAGGAAAATAGTAAAGAGAATAAGTGGTATGCTTGTATTTTCTTTCTACTTTCCCAAAATTATACAGAGAAATTGAGAACAAAAATATCACCTATCTGTGCCTGACTCTCAGCTCTTCCCATCCACTCATCTCATATATCACACACCAATTGACTTACCTTACATTCAGATCTCCTTAAATGAGCCAACAACTCAGTATTTCTTGCACTTATAGACAGAAGAAACCCAAGATAATCTCTGTGCTGTTGCAATCAGTTGCAGTGAAGCCTTCTATTGTCTTTTTACAAAGTTTATAGCCCCCTGGCTCAGAAAGGTTGGATTTATTGGTGTCTATTTACTGGCATGTGAATTTACGAGCGTTCAGCTCTGAAGCCTGGTATAAACATACCAGCATTGTCCTGTCACATGATGTTGCCCATGGCTTTGGAGCAGAAGTCACAAAGTGTAGCACAGAGGACTTGAACAGCTTTCATCAAGCTGGTACAAGGAAGACCTGTTCTTCTTGTGTCTGATGATGCAAGCAGTGATGACCAGGATGCCCTCACTGAACTTAGAAAAGGAAAGCTTCATAAGAGAGAAAGATGTTATAAGCTTGAATTATGACAACCCTGTGATTTCAATCTTTGTTTAGAGTAGTTTTTTCCAATTAAAGTAGTGAATTACTGCTGACTTGTCTCTCTAAAACAATGAATTTATTTACAGTAGTTAATGAAGTATTTGATGTAGAGGTGGGTTTTTTTGGATGAAATGTATATAGCCTTTCGGACGGGTTTTGGTAAAGTCACTAGATGAAAAGGTATTGGACAAACTTAGTAACCAGGTAATGAGAGATAAGCCTTTTAGTGGATCAAAAAATGGCTAGGAAGCAAGGGTATGACTAAACTGGTCATTTAACTTTGCTGTCAAAGGATCATTAGCAGCATGACCAGAAAGTTTCAGGGCAACTTATGTTCAAAATATAGCTCTGAAAAGCTGTCAAAATATATTTCTATTACCATTTGCATATCTGCATTAATTCTTTAAAATATTAGCATGTCTCTACCGTATCCAGACAAAATTCTTCTGTCTTAATATCACTTGATATCTTTCCAAGGGTTGTGGCAGCCTAGCCATGTGGAAACATGAGAGCAATATAAAATCATAGAGTCACAACACGGCTTGGGTTGGAAGGGACCTTAGAAATCATCCAGTTCCAACCCCCTGCCATTGGCAGGGACCCCTTTCACTAGACCAGGTTGCTAAGAGCTCCATCCAACCTGATCAGAAACACTTCCAGGAATGGGGCATCCATTAAAGTCCCTTCCAACCCAGGCCATTCTATGTTTCTATGAAATCATCAATGAATAAAAAACCCAAAAGCTGCAGATTAGGAGACGTCCAGTTTAAAGCAACATGCATTTTCAGCTACTTAAATCCTTTGGTGATCCTTAAAGGTTAGATTAAATTTCTGACCTGTAGGATAGAGGAGACATAATCATTTAGCCACATTACCAATTGTTCCACATGCATATTTTCAGTGGTGTCATTAGCAGGTGCTTCAACTATTGTGTTTATAATTTATCTTTTCAATTTCTTGAGTATTTTGGTTCAGATTTAACTTTTCTTATGGACACTGGTATCCTATCCCAAGGATAAAAGTGTCAAGCCTGAGGTAATCTCTTTAAGAAAAACCTGAGGGACAGAAACATCATTTTCTCTTTTGCTTTTTTTTTGGCATTAGTGCTTGCAAGTAAAATGAAAGACTTGATTTGAAATTCAAGGCCAAATCTTAAGAGATGGTGGGCCCTTGCATATCCCTGTGGCTTCAGTGAGATCAGTGCATTTCAGGACTCATCTCCAAGACTGGATTTGATGCATTGTTTTTGTTTTGGTATAGCTCTGCTAAGGAGTAATCCATTGAGAATTTACTGCCCTTTTGGAGAACACTCCTGGTTTCATGTACATATTTGTCAATTTTTCCTTTGCCCTTGTCAAACTGAGCATGTTATTTTGTTGTTTGATGAGACATATATCACTTTATGAATTAACCATTTATACATGAATCAGAATATAGGCTGAAAAGTATAGATAGGGCCTTCTTCCAACAATACTGTAAAAGAGTTCATATATTTTGATCATTTCACCCCCTAGCCAAGCCCCTATTAAAGGAACTAGCCCTGAAATAATTCATAGCGTTGGTGTTAAAACTGTCATCATTCTTCAGGGCTAACACAGTGGAGAAACTTCTCAGCAGTCTGCCAGTCTGGGGCAGGGGATTAAGACTTTGTTTTTTTGAAGATGAGAAAGGAGCTGTTTGTTTGTTTGTTTGTTTAATCAAAGGAAAGTTAAGTTTTGCAAAAGCTGGTGAAACTGTCCAGTAATCCTTATATTACTCTGTGTCCTATTTACAGCAGGTCAACAGATAGAAAACATGACAAAAAACACAAATTGGTGTTTTGACTTACACAGAAACCATTAAGGAGATTGGTATAAGTCAGAGGGGTAGCTACAGAAGAAGGGGTAGTGCATCTAAACCTCTTTTTAATGCTCTTTCTTCACTATGCTACTTGTGTGCAGCTGATTCCTGCTGCAGATAGGGATATTCTGAGGAAAGTCTCAGTTACTAGTGTTGATCACTAGCTATCAGTCTCACTGGCATTTTTCAAGGTATTCAGCTGTAAGTTCCCACTGACCAATCCCAGACTGATAGGACTAGACCAATAACATGTGTGTAGAATTTCACATGCCTTTTAAAATATTTCCACATTAAAACACTTTGAAGAATTCAAGATTATCTCCTCAGAATATTTATAAGACAGATTCATGGGGGAATTCATCATGTTCTGTGCAATAGTAGCAGCACAAAGCAGCCTTAAAGTCAGCTTAGGCATCTCTTTGAGGATTTCTCTGATGTACAGAAATCCTGTAGTAATGGCTTTTTCCCTTTCCCTCACTGCAAGTTCCGCTTCAAAGATGTTGGGATGGTATGACTACTGGAGATGAACTTACTGCAAGTTTCTGTGCCCCAGGTATGGCCTACCATTATCAGAAGGACTTCTTGTGGCTCTTAGGAATCAGCAAAGCCTCAAGGTAGCCTTGAAACTACTTCAAATTACCAGGAAATCCAAAGGTCGGCCCAAGGATCCTGAGGTTTGGATATGTGCATCCCCTCCTATCATTTTCCCTAGAACTTGTTCTGAATTGCCTCCTTTTCTGAAGTCATAGCCCAGTGATTTTAGTTTGCACCCTGATAGTAGACAGACTTTTTTCTTTCATCATCAGTGGAGATGCAGAGTGATTTTGATTAATGACTTCATTGTCCCAGCCAGCAAGAGACTTGCCTTTTCAGTTTGCATCAGAATGGATGCTGAACTGACTGTAAGTCTCTAACTGGCAGTAGATTTCACCTGCTGAGAAGGGAGGAAATTAGTCAGGAGAAAAAATGGTCACAAAATAATACTGACTTACTCTAACTTCAACTAGAATGTCAGTGGATGCAAAAATTTTTCTAAACTTCCCGAGACTTTTTTCCTAAGTCTATACATGCAAGAAAGAAACTGTTTATGAGAATCAAAATAATCTTAGGAATCAAGCAAATTCTCATTTAATTCTTTCATCTCACATTTGTCATGTGTATTTTTAATAAGAAGGAGAGTAAAGGCAGGGATGAATTTCCAGTGATATTAGCTTTAGGGTATTTTCATGCCTGCCCCTACTCTTCTTCCAGTGAGGAGACCGGGCCGTTCTCAGGAGTTTTGGGAATACTGGTTTGTTGTTATGCATGTAAGATTTTAACATATAATGCCACAAGTATTAATGCCAGTCACAGGTCATGGCTGGGTCTTTTAAACCTCAGCTAGAGCCTCTCTTGACATCCAAGAACTTCTTGGGGATGTGGTGATCAACAGCAGCTTTGACTGTAGTGACCATGAAATTGTGGAGCACAACATCCTAAGGTAGGAGAGCAGCAGAACATAGACTCTGCTCCTCAGAAAAGCAGAATGCATTTCATTCAGGAAAATGCTACATGGGATCACATGAGTGGCACCTCTGAAGGGTGAAGAAGCTCTGGAAAGCTGACAAGCCTTTGAATACAACCTCCTCCAATCAAAATTACAGATCATCATGTTACTCGGGAAAATAAGTAGGGTTATCAGGAGACTAGACTGGCTAAACAGGGAGCATGTGACTGAGTTTCGGTGTAAAAAAATGGTAGAATATTAGAGGTGGAAAAAGGAAAAGGACACAAAGGAGAAATCTATAAACTTTGAGTGTGCAGTGATAACGTTAGGAAAGTCAAAGCTCACTTAAAGTTGATGCCTACCAGGATCATGAAGTGCACCATATCCCAAGGTGCATGAGGTAACATTTACAGCGGGTCAGGGGAGGTGATCAGCACTGGTGAGACCACACCCAGAGTGCTGAGATGAAGCACTTTTCATATAAGGGCAAGGTGACAGATGGGACTGTTCAGCCTGGAGAAGAAAAGGCTCAGGTGGGATCTCATCCATATATATAAATACTTTAAGGGAGGGTGTGAGGAAGATGCAGCCAAATTTTTTTAAGTGGTACCCAGTGACAGGACAAGAAGCAACCGGCACAAACTGAAACAAAGCAGGCTCTGTCTGAACAGCAAGAAATACCTTTTTACTGTGAGAGTGACTGAGGACTGAAACAGGCTGCTCGGGAGTTTCAATCCTTGGAGTAGGTAACCCTGCCTGAGCAGGAACGGTCAGATAAGAAGACCCCCAGATCACAGAATCACAGAATATTCTGAGTTGGAAGAGATTTACATGGATCATCAAGTCCAACTCTCAGGTGAATGGCCCATATGGAGATCGAATACACAGCCTTGATTACCACCATGCTCTGACCAACAGAGCTAATCTCATTTTTTCCAACCTCAACCATTCTGTGATCATGCAATAACAAGAACATCTTCTACCACTTGGGTATTATGGAGAGTGGAAGAACAGGGAATGTATTTTGAATGGTACTAAGTGGTTGTTATATTTTTATATGCAGGGAAAGACCTCCTAGGCTGCCAGAGAGGAAATTTAGATAGCTTTTATTCCTTAGTAAGATTTTGCTAAATGACAATTAAACTTCCTAGAAAATGAAGGATATGAGGGGGCATATGAGAAGGTGAAAATGTGCACATCCGTAGATAATATACCATTACTGGCAGTTAGCTTGTTTTAGAATGTGAAAAAAGCTAAGAACACACAAAGAATGTTTTGCTATCAGTGCTGAAGTTAATGCTAAAATGTAAAAGTTGGAATGTTCTAATCATTTAGCTGTGTGGTTTATTCAGTTTCTGCTTCTAAGCAGTGATTGTTGGCCACCAGTCTGTAGAACAAACACCAAAGTCAACGTTGTATTCACTCACGTACTGCTCACGGTAGTCAAGGTCTTGACATTGTGTAACAAGAATAACACAATTAGTACACATAAATATCTAAAGGCATCTTGACATTGCTTCACCATACAAATAAATCTGCAAACTTCTAAATGGCTGTAGGTTGTGCCTGTTGTGATGCCAATTGAAGTGTTGTTTCTGTTAACCTGGGTAGTGTATACCTTGAATTTCATTTGAACCAGTGAAACTCAAAGATTTGAGGTAGCTGAAACATTACCAGGGGACACTTGCTGTTGTCCCTCTCATCTGCAAGGTCATCTGCCCAGCTTCTTGGAAGATATGTGATAGGAGATGTTGGCTGCTCAGAGTCTGTGATCCTGAGCAGCTCTTCAGCTTGCTTCAGGGCCCTCAGAGCTTTCCTGTTTGCATTGTTAGGGAGACCTGTAAGAGGACAGCCTTGGGGTAAGAGTTGCTTTGCGGAGAATGTCCTTGTTGGTTTATGTTCTGGCAGTTGCTCCTAATAGAAACAAAGCCACATTTGAAAATGCTGAACTACTCCACAAAATCAATTTTCCTTCCGGCACCCCGCTTTCCTGATGAGAGGGTGCATACACAAAGAGCTTCCAAATAATGTAAATGAAGAAAACAATTGTCACAAGAATGACTTTCAACACTTAAAAATTGCTTTCTGAACCTGTTTGAGATAGTCAGCTAAAAGGGTAGTCTTCTTTCATAACTCCTTTATAATAACGCACAGCTGGGTGAAAATTCATCTCAAACAATACTTACTTTTGTCTTTCCTTATTTACCATCATTATCATTACTTTTTACTTTGGTTAGCAGATGTTTCTTTAGCGCTCTGACATCCTTTATAATTTGCATATTTGTTAATTTAACTGGCAGAAAAGTCAACTTACTGTACAATAGGCACCTTGTATTTAACACTTATATGTATGTGGCATATGTAACAGGAAAAGATCTTCTGATATCCCAAATACATTTTTAATGTACAAATTTAACATACTTTTTAAAATTCATGTATTTGGGCTTTTCTTTGTGCTGTGCAAAAATGTCTGATTGTTTAGAGCACAGCTCAAATCCAAGGAGGAATCATTTTGAGTCTGCAGTATAAATTCATAGCATCCAGGATGTGGCTATGATGAACAAATCAGTAATTAATTGGGCATTCATTCCAGTGACCTGTCAGCATTCAAATGCTTTAATTAGATGGAGAAATGGAGGCAAGTAATGAGGGCCAAATCTGTATCCTTTTGAATACAGTGGCAAAACATCCACTTGCTGCAATAAGATTTAGTCCTAAATGCATGACAGCAGACTATAGAAGATGTCGTCTCCACCAACTGTGGTTCAAGTGTATAATACTGATAATGTCACTGGCATTGTATCTTTCGTTAAGGAAACAATGATGCTCTTAGGAAGCTTTTTGTCTGCTCATGCATACAAAATAGGCAATTTTCATGAAGTATTAATTGCAAATTATCAAGTATAAATGAGGGTCCCAAAAAGAAAAATCTACTTTATACCGTATCTGCTGTTTATTTCATTATTAGTATTCATTGTTTTGCTTTTGTGGTACAGCTCAAAGGAAACACCATATCCTGTGTCAAGGAATCACACTAAATATGCAGGTGTATACAGACCTGGAGGGTTTTTTTCTATTCCCAAGCTTTTTCATAAGTATTCAAGCATACATGTGTCTAAATGTACACCAGAAACATTTGTCTACCTAAGATTTTCTGTGCATATTGGCCGGTTTCAATTCCACACACAGATAAACCCTATTAAAAATTACCACACTAGATTATAGTGCTGGTGTTACATTTTAAGTGTTTCCTTTTTCTTCTAAAGGTACTGACTGTAGCTCAACACCTGTTTGTTGCTACCTAGCTAGCATTAACTTTACATTTGAAGTGCAGGTTTGAACTATTTGTTATGAAAAACATAGACCAGTTTTGAAAATTGACTTATACATTGAATGAACGTCAAATGCTATGCTTTTTCCAAAAGTGCTTTTGGTTTCAATGTCTTTTTTAAACAACCCTTCTAATTTACAAAATATTTAATGAAGTTCATGGCGAAACGCAGTGACCACAGAGGTAGCCCAACTACCTTTGAATGAGAACCATACATCCATCCTTGACAGTCATAGGCCTCTAAGAGTCTTCCTTTTTGTCTCATGGCTGTTAGAAACCACTTTCTTGTTTTGCAGCCTGTTAAAACCATGTATTCATGACCGTCTCATACAATTTTCTTCTTGTGCATTTAATGTTCTCTGCCTTGTTTCTTAAGAAGAATTTTTCCTTTATGGTTTTAAACATATATTGAACTTTATTTACAAAACAAAAACATTCTCCAGTAGCCTTCACCTTATAAGACTAAGCCACCGCAGGTGTCCTGTCAAAAGTATGATTTCTGTTCCTCTGAATATCCACATGCTCTTCTTTGCTGAATATAATTGAATCAAGCTGTATGCAATTTTTAGATGAAGTCCCAAGTGTACAGAAGCACTAACACTTCTCGATGCCACCTGAAAATACCCCATGTGATATATTTGGGGATTTGGTTTGTACTTTTCACAGCCAAGTCAATCTGAAGTTCACAGGTTTTCTGTGATCCACTGATATAGCCTATATATTTCCATCTCCTGTCATTTCAAAATGATGAATTGTCAGCCTATAACAGAGATTCTTGTTATTAGTCCTCAAGTACATGACTTTGCAATTTGTGCAATTATACCTCACCCCTTCTTTTCTAGTTCACTCATCTATTCTAATATTATATTCTGATACCTCTTCAAATTACTGTTTCCAGTGCTTTGTCACTGGCTGTTTTCATTTCTTCTTCAAATGACTGACACAAGCCCTCAACCCCTCCCCACCAGATATCTTATACTTTTCCTCATAACCATCTCACTGAAGTAGGTCTGTTTCACCTAGATTATTTTCCAGGAGAAATGTCACAAGCTGTCTTAAGGACATGGTCAAGGAAACTTTATAAAAGCTTCCAAACAACTGAATCTTCAAAAAATTTCGGTTTCAGAGTAGTATTTCAACTATATAAACATTAAGTTCCTAAAAGAAGAACTTTTGCAAACCCCTTAATACGTTTCCCTTCTTTCTGTTAGTAGGATGATTACTAAGATTCCTCCCTCCCATATTCTTCCCTGGACCTCAGTAAGGTCTTTGGTTTGAGGTTTATTTTCTGATCCTTCCCACAAGTACCTCACATAGCTTCTATAACTTTGATGAGAATCACTTCTGGTGCCATGTTCAGTTTTGGGAGGCCTTTTTCCATTTCTAAGAGTCACCATCTGGGAGCAAAACAGCTTCCCACTCAAGCTGAGAGCTGGGGTCTCACCAGTAGCACTTCTAAAAGAGACAGAGTTCTTCTGCCTATGGCAACTTAAAAAGCTCTAGCCAATATAAAGAGATCAGTATCTGACATGCATGGCATTCTGGGGCTAGAAAGGATAATAGTCAATATGGTCCCCTGGGCCAAGCCTTAGATCCTAGTGACTGGAGAATCTTGCCCCAGCAGTAGGACACTGGCATCATCCCTGAGTATACTTTGTTTCAAAACATACATCTGAAATTGTTTTGATTGACTTTGAAACTGAATAAATCTTTCTGAGTTCGTCAAATACCTACTTACGACCAGCCCTGTTGCCTGAGTAAGCTCACCAGAGCCCAGTAATTCATCTTATTCAGATCAGCTGATCTATTACCCTATCTGCTCAGAAATTGTCTAAAAAACTGGAACCCAGAGTTATTTAGCTCAGAGAACTACTTACCCTAGCAATATGAGGTTTGATTTTGATTTGTTTTCCACTGAATGCCTCCAAATACTCCTTGAGAGAGCAGGGAAAGTTGCACAGGCTCTCAGTATCTCTATGTCTAACATACACCAGGCTATCACACCATCTCTCAGTCTTGTGACAGCTGGGAGATTTCGGTTTGTCATCTAGCCCTCTTTCGCAGATTGAGACACAAGATTTTTGTTACTAGACTGGCAATCATGAGGCTTTAACTCAATGTGCTGGTTTCCAAGGCCCCATATATCATTACATGCCATCTTTTGACAGGGTTTGCCACAATATCTACATCAGCCCCAGCAAAGAACGTTTTCCTTGCTGTAATTCCACAACACACCAGTGATGGTCTGAAAGTCTTCATTTGAAAAGGTGAACTGCATTTCTCTACGATGAGTGCACAATACGTACTGCCAAGGAAACCCTGTACGAACTACAGTATGCACATCACCTTTTCCTTCAAACCCTAGAAAGCGACCAGCCAGTTCCTCATATCAAGATACATACAGAAATCATTGTGCTCCTTTATGCTTGATTTTTTTTGGCCTTGTGCCAAAAGTGGGAATCACCAAGATAATGCCATGTCAGTGCTGAGGTTTTTGATGACACGAATTCTGACTTTAGGTGAGGGAGACCCCAGTGAGAGCTGAATCAAAATCATCTTTTCACCAGCCACTACTTTGACCCATGCAGATCATTGGCTTAGACCAGTGGGTATCAGCATTGTATCAAGGCTTATCCAGTCCGCTCATCATCCACATAATTGATTAATTTTATCCTTCCCTGCTGCCTTATCTCCATTTACTTCTCCTTCAAGAGCCTGCTAGGTGCTCTAACCCTACTGACTTTATGAAGCCCTCCCTCCACTACACAACAGTTTTAAAGTGTATTCAGATTCTGTTTTAAAATGACCATGTATTTCATGCTTCTGGTTTGTAAATGAAGCTTGTGCTCATAAACAGCTTAAGAAACATGGAAAACTCCTGAGCCTTCAGGCAGTCTGAAATGAGAAGCAGGGCTGACCTAAACACGTCTGTTTTAGGACTGGTATCACCTATGGTTTGTCTCCAAAGATTATGTCCTCAGCTGGGTCATCCAATAAAACAGCTTTTCTTGATTCTCCACCTGGTATATCTTACAGCATGACCTCCAAAGTGAGCAATACATGGACAAATGCAGCAATCATTGCAGGTATAGTCTCCAGGTACCTGCTTTAACAGTGTCTCAAAGACTGTGTTTAGACACTGAAGAGTTTTATTGATCATATGGATCATTATGGTCTCTTCCTTTAGACATTTGATGCCTATACATGTATCGTGCTCATCAGCATCACGACTGTGCGATAAACGACTGTTTTCTTTGCTTGCCAGAATTATGTGTTTATATCACAAATTTTCATTCCCTAGTCTGTCCTCCTTCATTTGTTATTCAAGGTTTTACACCCAAAGGGTCTGAAGGACCTATTTAATTAGCACAAATAGCACTGTGTGTAAAAATGTCTGCTATTTCTCCCTTAGAAGTACAAATGTCATACCAAGTTACAAAATAATCACAATAATATTTATATAATTTATTGTCCTTTTTAGTGCCTCTTATCTGAGCATCCAGGTATTACAATGGCTTCCCAATATGACCAAAAAGAGGAGTTTTCTGTGTGGGGAGACTACCACTCAATCAAAGCACATGATTCTTTTCAAACATCACGATCACAACTGTGTTTCTTTTTACCACTAGCGGTGTTTGCCTGAAATTCCTCACCCTGCTCGCAGGTGTTGATCCAGCTGAGAAAATGCAAAATTTTTGCTGACTCAGTAATAGAGCCAGCTCATTATTTCACTTAGATATCAAAGAAATAAAGAGAAATCATGACAGAGAGAGTGGTAAGGTTTGGGTGTCCAGTGTGTCCTGAGGGAACAAGGCACAAAGAAAACCAAATCCAAGGAAACGTTTCAGGCTGTGGTTTCATAGCAAATTCTTTCATTATGACCTTTGTGCTAATAAGCCAGGTTTATTAATTCAGAAACCCACTTGCCTGTACCCAAACATGCATGGATATTTGTGAATATTATTTTTAATAGCTGCTTTCTCTTTCATGAACATCTATCAGCCACCCATAATTCTTAGACAACATGTCTGCAACCCGCTTTGGTGAACATGTTAATTTGAAAGCCTGATCCAGCAGAGTTTCTGGGATGAGCAGCAAACAGTACTGCTCATCCACCCCACCCCCCACAGTAGGCACCCAGACAGCATGGCTTGTTCAACAGAAATCACACAAAGAGAGACCAGGTAGATTTGGAGGCTCAGAGCCATAATATAAAACTACAAATCCTGCCTATGTAGAGAGCTAAAGCACCATGCTGGCATTCAGTGACAAACAGTGGTCTCAAATCTTGGATTTTATGGTTGCCTGGACTAGCAAAAGTAGTTTGTTTCACAGCATTGCAAAGAACCTATTTGGCCACAGCACATACAAAGACACCAAAGTGTAAGCAGAGAGTGTAAGTTGTCCTGTACCTTACAACATGCACAGAGGCAGCCTGCCACAGAATATACAGCTGTGAATTAACTTTCCTTAACACAAGGTAATAATTTGGTTTGATATATAAAATTTGGTCTTATAAATTATCTGCTTCAGCACAATTGTTTTGCTAAGTGACTTCCTGGTTGTTAACAACACAGCTAAAATCTTCCTGAGGTGAGGCACTTCCATGTTGAGTGGGTTGATACCAAGGAAATAAAACCCTTTAAAAATTTGAATAGCCAAATATTGTCTTATAAAAATACTGGGAATATAAGTGCTTGTGTGTAGAATTAAAAGTGGTACAGCTGTACTGAATACATTGCAGTTACTGTATATGTGATTTGGGATAGACGGAGTGGTTATACAACCCAAAGAAAAAAAAGTGTGAATATTGCTTTAAGATAAGTAAGACAGTTGTTCATAGTGAGGTAGGATATGGGCCTGCTGGATCATGATTTTTTCATGGAAATTTCTCTTTAGGCTTTGTGGAGGGCAGCGTAAGACACTTTTGATAGTGTCCCATTGATTGGAGATATCTATTGTACTAAAAGGCTTCATACTTGGCTCACTGTTTATGACTTTGATAGAATTATGAACAAAGCTCTATTTCAGACTACAAGTAATGTAATAAAAATAGGAAAGAAGGAGCAGGGAAGCCTCCTCCAAAGTGCAAAGAAATAATACCACACTGCAAAGCTCTGCAGTTTGTAATAAAAAGGTCATGTTCCCAAAGTATAAAGCCCAAACCTGACCTAAAAGTACTGAACAGGACTGGAGAAATCAGTACAGTCCATCCATAGACTGAAAATTTGTGCTACCGTTTTATAGTCTTTGGTTGAACAATATAAGTTTTTCACAGAGTGGTATCCTGAGCAGAGCTTGCAGCTTGTTTTAAAATAAGATAAGCGGAGAGAGTTGGTGCTTTGCAGAGTTACCTTCATGATGTGTGGGGAGAGGCATCAGTAGCTTCTTCTGCTTTTTATTTCCCTTGGAACCTAGAGGGTGAGAGGGCACTGATTATGTGGGGTATCACTAAAGTCATGTTGTTTGGAAATGGGGCTGCATTTCTTCCAATCTGCTGCTGAGAAAAAAATACATGATAGAAACATATTGTGTCTGGGATTTAAGATTTTCCTTCACCACTGCTGCTGACATCTGACCTCAGACACTCTTTCCAGCACTTTTCTTCACTATCTCAATATAATTTTCACCTTCTCTTCCTGACTCCTTTCCACAACCTGAGGAGGAACCTGGCAGAAACCATTTTCACATCAGGGTTGTCATTCTAAAATCTGCACCTTCTTGGTCATCCATTTTTAAAAATAACTATTCCCAGGAAAAATACAGTTATCAGAACTGCTCACACATAACAGCATTTCTGTCCACTAATGTTTATTGTTTCACCCTCAATTAAGTCTTGCATTTTTGTTGTCCTTAAAATTCAGTTAAATGAACATTCCCTTTGAAGAGTTTTTGAAAACTCGCATCATTCATCTATTTAGAAAGCTATCTGTTATCTCAAAGAGGCATAAGTTCCCCTGAAATTTTCAAAATTTAAGAAAGTTTAAAAATCACCTCGGCTATCAAATATTCTCTTTTACAGTTTTTTACACATTTCTTACACCTGTCACTGTGGCATACATAGCAGGAAAAGTCAAAGCTCCCTATAAAAAATGTGAGCTACTCTCCCTCTTACCAAAAAAGGACACTGGGAGACACATCTATTTTTTGTTTGTTTTTTGGTTAAATTTTTTTTAATGTCACTGAAAAAAAATCACATGGTTGGAAAGTTTTATCCTCACTATTAAGGGGTCTAACATTTTTCCATTAGCATTGCTAAGACAGTTTTCTGGGTCCAGTTAGAAATGGTTGATCAACACTCATATAGCGCATCAATGTCTTTGTTGTGAGAAATGCAAAGAATGCTTAAGTGTGGAACAATATTTTCTTTATACAATACAATGCCGTCATATAGATGATTGAAATATGGCAAAATGAAAAGTGTATGTCCCTCTTACACATTCTCTCTCTCCATATCAGCATGGCAACTTCAGGTTCATGAGAACAGCAGGTTAGGCTACAGCTGCTCAGGCTCAGAATAATGCCCCAACCAAGTTGGTGGGTTCTTCTCAGGAAGAACTTCTAGCAAAAACATGTACTTCCACAAGTTTCACAAGCTGGGTTGGGTTTTTTCCCCACTGAGACAATCTGAGAGGGTTTTATAGTGTTTTGGGATTTTTTTAAAGGAATCTGAGTTTCAAAAATTGTTCTGGAACATAAAGAAAGCCCTACTTCCACTTCTGTAAGGGAGTCAGAAGTTGCACAATGGTAGTGTGAGAAGGACATGAACTTTTGCAGGGCATTTTTTATTTTATTAAGGATGTGAAAAGTCTGAGTAACAATAAGGACATTTTTGTTCGAAAAGATCTAAAATGATTAGTGAGTTTCAAAGATGGAATTTTTTCCTAGAAATTAAGGCAGTGTCTGTTTGTATTATTTGTTTGCCAGTTTATCTTGGTTTAGTTTGTTTATTTCAGATGGATTTCATTTGGCTAGGGGTTTTGATTTGATTTATTTTGCTTTTCTTCCACTTGTGCAGGGAAAGATTTTACTTGGAAGTGGATGGCAGCTTTTTTTCCTCATGCCCATAACAATATTTTTCTTTATGGTCATTTTCAGAAAAAAAGAAAAATGCATCTTCAGATTCTGATTTACTATTGTCCCTACGACTTACATGGGTACTTTTCCACGCACATTCAGAAAGGAGGGAACCCTTACTTCTGGGTTCCTACTACATCCCCATAAATACAGCAATTCTTTAACACAATGACAGAAAAAGGAACTTTTCCTTTATTGAACTAAATGCTGGTTTTACATAAAATAGACTATAATTCAGAGTCTGTAATGTCTACTGAAAGGTTAGGCTCGTTACCATCCAAATAGGCTGAGCTAATAAAAATTATATTTGTTACAATCCAAATAGATTAACCAGCCTTAAGGGCTTAGCTATGTATCACATTTTTCAATTTTCTTATAATTAAATTAACATAAAACAGACTTGACAAATAAATGACTGTATCAGAAACAGTTAAGCTCTATTTAACCAAAATAACTGTTCTATTTACATATACAGCAACCTGTGCCTATTTTGGGAGCTATAAGAAGACTATCTAGTTAGTAAATCCTTTGGCACTCACAGCCTGCCACAGACTGTTAAGTACAGGTCCCAGACTTTCTGTGAACCACATATATCCTAAAGGATAGATTTTGTGGTTTAGTTCCTGCAGTCCCTGTTGGCTGTCTCCCATCAGATACTTCCTCTGATGCCCTGTCACAACTAAGAAATGGCCTTGAAAGGATTCATATGCAGAGTTTAGGTTTATTCACTAACTAGCCCTTTTGACTAAACTATTCCAGTAGGATTACTTAGAGAACCATAGAATCACTTAGCTTGGAAAAGACCTTTGAGATCATCAAGTCCAACCATTTACCTGGCACTGCCAAATCCACTACTAAACCATGTTCCCAAATACCACATCTGCACATCTTTTAAATACCCCCAGGGATGGCAACCTAGATGCTTCTCCAGGAGACCTGTTCCAATGCCTGACAACCCTTTCAGGGAAGAAGTATTTCCTAATATCCAATCTAAACCTTCCCTGGTGAAACTAGTAGTCATTTACTCTCATCCTATCACTTGTCACTTGACAGACGAGTCTGACCCCCACCTGGCTGCACCCTTCTTTCAGGCAACTGTGTGCAGCGATAAGGTCTCCCCTTGAGCCTTCCTCTCACAGGCTAAATAAGCCCAGAAAAGAGGGGTTTTATGAAACCGAGCATATGTGTAAGTCTTTTCAGGATAGTGATTTTAAGTCTCTTCACCACATTTTCGCCCTCCATACATACATCTGTTGCACACATATCTAAGCTGAAATAAGTTCTCAGGTAGTGTGTCTTGGATGACAACAGGGGACTCTTTAATAGTTTTAGCAGTTCATTAGTGAAGGCTGCATAGTTTACTCAGCAGCACTGACCTTCCTAAAAACACTGTGGCTGTCCATAAACTATGTCTCTACATATTAGCTTTCTGGCCTTCTTTTCCCTCTCTTCCATTCCACTGTAAATCTTGAAACCATAACACTCAAAACCTTAATTTTCACCATGTCTCCTACTTACCTCTACAAAGAAAGAATGACATGCAAATAACACTCGAGCTTATAGTCTCCTCTGTGATTGCCCCTTTGGATGAGAGACCACAGGCACGACCTTAGTGGTTGGCAAGAACACAAATATGAGATGGTGGGTCAAGATAGTAATTTTCTCTCTTGTTCCATGTGACAGGGTGTTTGGTCGCATGGCTGGGGAAGGTTTTCCCTTACGGAGTGCTGTGGAAAAGATTTTCACAAAAGTTTTGTTTCCCTTTCTGCTGTGAATATTAAAAACTTAGTATGACCTGGCATCAAAGAAAAAATTTACAGAGACCATACCAGGTGTCTGCAATATAGGGTGTGTTGGATGTGGTTGAGAGCTTTTTGTGTCACACTGTCACACACCAAGTGAAATAAATTAAACTGATGTGTAACCTGGTTTTGCAAAAGCTCTGAAACTCTATCTGTTATGCTGTAATATGTGTGTGGTTTGGCAAATGGTAAAGAGAATAGTTTCCACTTTCCATAAAGCCATGCAAAATCCACTTAAGTTTCTTAGGGCTTTGTACTATAATTAGCCATTCTGAGAGTGCTATTGTCTGAGGACTATGCCTTTAAGCCCTTTCTCCTCTCTGTAGGAACTCACTCAGAGCAGAGGAGTGCAAATGGAGTTGAGATCTGCAAGCTGGATACTTACATGCTTCTTTTGCCACCATTTTTCTGGTGCCTTAATTTTACAAAAAATGGGCTGCCTATTGCAGAAATTATCAGTATTGCACCTCAGGTGTTCTCCCTAAATTACAACTGTGCTGCCTGGATCTAAGCTATAAATATCAATGTATATTGCAGAAGTTTGCTTTAAAAAGAAAGAAAAAGATAAATGGATACTATTTTTAAATGCAGCCCTAGAATCAGGTGGCTTCATGCTGTTATGATAAGGAGCTGAGTGGCACTGGCTGAGAAGGAGGTCGAAGCAGCAGCAGCATAACCTCCTCTCGCTGCAGCCAGCCAGATAATCAGGAACTTGTGCTCCGACGGGTGGGAGGGGAACAAGGTGATGATTATTGTTTTACCTTAGGCTTCCTCTGGGGAATTAACTGAGCTTTTGAATTTCACTTCTCCAGAGTGTAGTTTTCATGGCCTTCCCTTGTGCAGACTCATAATAGCCTTTTGACATGGCTCCTGCAGTGGCCAATAGCAAGAAAGAGGGACAGAGCTGTTCAGAGGGAAAGGAGACCGGGTCACAGTAACAAAACTCACAGTTCTGCAAGTCCAGCATCAGTCTGGAGCAGAGCAGAGACTTGTGAGAAGTACTATGAGAAGAAGGGTTGATAGCACCTTTCCTAAGGTTTCCTAAGCTAAGAGTGAAGGTGTGTTTTTCATCCTGTTTTTCCCATCACTATATGTGAGCTGACGTGTGCCACTGTGGGAATTGGTATTGGATTGTATTTAAACCATAGAAGACTCAGCAACTGGCAGCTTAGGACAGTGTAAGGGACATTTCAGTATGGACCTCTTGGATGTTTTATAACATTCATTTTTGTTTGCCAATATGGGATTTACAAGTCATGGGAAAGAAAAAAAATATTTTAAAAAAGGAATGGTGAGAGGCTGTGAAGCAATATATCTTTTGTTATTCTGCAAACTGAAAGACACTGCAAACAGTTAACCCTTTATGACCTGTTACACACTGTTTCCTTTACATGCTACCCATCACCTCCCTCTAAAATATGCCAGGTTTTCCACCTTCCCCCTCAGTGAGTCTCAACAGTATCTGGGTTAAAAACAGAGCAGTACAGTACACACAAACTCAGAGCTGCTCCATAGCTGTGCTTTGACTTCTGAGGTATTTGCTATGTTTCCTCTTCCTCAGCTTTATGTATTAAAGCTTATTTTTAAGTAACGCAGTGATCCTAAGCTTCTTCACAGCCTCAACTAAGCTGTGTGATTCATGTTTCAAAGCCTAATATTTTAGCCTCAAAAGCAGGATGAAATACTGTCATTTGAGTTTTTTAATGACTATGGACTAGTACATGCTTTTTCAGCCTTTCCTCAAAGGCTCCAAATTAGAATAAAACTAATTTCCACAGCACATGTAAGCCAATAAAAAGAGTATAGCGGGAGGAGGATATGGAGCTGGAAAAGAATAGCATGGTACTGGGATTTGAGCTGAGTTTGTAGTGTATAATGATAAATTATGTACAAATATTATTGCTATTATTATTATGTAGTATTATTCTGTGCCAGCACTCTTTGCTGGTATGTCATTCCTGAATGCAAAATTCTTCTGGTTTTCCTCCCCTTTTCAGTCTCAATAATGGGGCTTATTTTGTGCAAGTTTTGCCCCAGGGTTTCCCTTCTCTGACTGGCAGATGAATATGTGGTTATAGCCTTCCGCTCTGAGCCTGTGGAGCCACCCAGCTTCTCTGCTGTGATGCTTTCTGTAGCATAATACTCATGTGGAGCTTTACAACAGAGAAGACAAGTGGTCATGGAAGCTTAGCTGGTAATCCAAAGCCCCTTGAAACCAAAGGGCATTCTCCCTTTGGGCTCAGTGTGCTGCCAACTGGCTGCCAAATTTTACTCTGGGACACAGACCAGAAGAAAAACTCTGGGAGAAATTTAAGGAGGATGCAAGAAGGGAGTAAATAGGTTGGAGAACTCGAAATGAAAGGAAAACAGGAAAGTGGGAATGAGAGATTATATTTAATAATGACCGTCCTTGGGGAATAAGCTGCAGCAAGCACTGAACAGCAAGAGAGAGGAGGTGATCCTGCAGTGAGGATCTGTGAAATGCATGGAGACCAACACAGTATCATCTCCATAAAGGAATGCAGATGAGACCTTTTCTGCATAAACCTGGAGGCAGAAAAATGACAAATATTCCAGACTTCCTGAGGTAAACTGGAGATTCAGTCTGAGGCCTCCCTTCCTGTGGATTTCTCTTTCTGTTGTTGTCTTTTTGGCACAAATAAGGAGTTGCCTAATTACCTACCTCAGCATGGGCAGAGTTCGAGAGAGAGGTCTTGTTGCTTGGTGTCTTATCTCCAAGAACCTGAATAATCAACTTTTTGATGACAAAGCTGGCAAAGAACAAGAGGCTACAGTGTTGTGTAGCTATATTTTCATGGACTGTCCCAAGGAAACAAATACCGCAGCCGAAAGGATGGTAGAGAGCTGCTGTAGTTCATTTAGTCGTTTGACTCATCCTTTTTATTAACACCCCTAGAAAAACAGAATATCTCTGTTCAGAAATGACATCTAAAGTGCATATGTAGTCCAAGACATTTGATTTGTAGAGGATGCCCCTTCGGAGTTCAAGGAACAAATACACACAGTCCTCTGTCACTTGGAGAACACAGGCAGTTCCTCAAGTTCTGCCAGTGCCATTCCTCTGATGTAACGGTGGTCTGCCAGCCCACCACACCACACATACCCCTTTTCTGGGGTGGCTGTAGGCAAAAACTCAGTATTTCCAGACTGAGTCGGTCATCAGGTTTCAATGATCACAAATTAGATCGTCAGCACTTTTATACATAGAGGCATTAAAGTCACAGTTGCCCTTTTTCTGGCAGTATAGCATGCTTTGTTAACATCTAAATATCTTTCTTTGCCATGTTATAAAAAGATGGAAATCACAGTTAATGAAGGATGAAAATATCTGGAATGTTGTTTGGTTTTTTTTCCAGTTGCATGAAAATATAAGGATATCTTGGTTACAAGAAAATAAAGAGTCATGTGAATTATTTACCATGACAAATACAAAGAGTAACACTGAATAAAAATAATAAGTGCTATTCAAATGCAATAGAAGCCAGTGGAAGGCGGGTACTTGCATTTAAAAACTTATTGTATTCATGGCTTCGTTTATTTTGGTGGTAGTAGAATGTAAAGAACAAAATAAATTAGAACCAAAAATGGAAAAGATGGGATTAATATACAGTATGCTGTGAATGATTTGTTTCTCTTCCCACAATGCCCCTCTCCAGCTTATCTGAACACTTAGCTATGTTTATTTCCATAAAGAATGCATTTTATTATGAAGGAAGCTAGCATGTGCTTTTTAAAATAAGGCAAAAACTTTATTAAAATTCAAAAGAAAAGTAAACAGAGATGATTTGGGAAGCTTTATTCATTTATTTGGGCAAACACTGCTAAAAACATTTAGGTGCACTGCATGTTTAAAAAGTAATAAATAGCTATTGTGCTTACTTCATAAACTTGTCAGAGTGCCTTCATTTTATTTTCCTGAACAAACTGAATTTCTGTACTGCTCATCCACAGCCAGTTAATAAATACATCACCCTAAAAAGTGCTGTGGTATTAAATTTACAGCAGATAAAATATGGATGAAGTTGCTGTGCTTCAGGTACGTCAACTGTGATTTAATATCTCTGACTACCCTTATGAGGAGTAAAAGATTACTCGGCTGCTCCAACAGCAAGATACTGACCTTTGCTCCCAAGTAACAGCCACTCAGCAAATAGTACCAAATGAAGAAGTAGAATAACATATAGATTTGCCATAAGAAAAAATTGATCTATACCCATATATCAAATCTGCTGATCAGAGCTCTGCAGAAAAAGTACCTCATAATCTTTAGCATGGAATTGTAAAAACTTTTGGTGAAAAGTACGGGGTTTATTTTAAAGTAAAAGATTTCTTGGGGCACATCTTCAAATATAGAAACATCAACAGATCTAATAGGTCACCAGCTAGTGATCTAGCAATCAGTCTTATCCCCATTTTCCATTTTTCTGTTAATTCTTGGAAAGAAGGGAGAAACGCATAACATTGTCTCTGTAAATGAAGGTAAAATTCCTCTGGGGAAACTCATAAAAGTCTGATTTAATTTGTATCTTTTTAAAAGTTATATCTAAAGGTGATAAAAACCCCAGGAAGAAATGTTTGTTAGCAGAGAAAATAAATTCTTGTGATTTACATTTTGCCTTCAAATAAAAGGTGGGTGAGTGAAAGGGTGCTGCTCTGCACTTCAAAGCAAAAGCAAATGAAAAATTTTCAACAACAAAGCCAAAATATGAAACAGACAAATCACTCTGCTGAGTACTTTTTAACCTACGGTGGCACGTGCTAGCAAAGCAACTGCTGTATATATAATAAGGATTGAAAAGGTAATCTTTAAACGTGAAAGCAAAATAAGAAACTTCCTTAATTAGTGCTGATTAGTCCTACTTAAGGCGGTAGAATTTGATTTACAATGGTAAAATCAGTAGATCTTCATGAGTATTACACTTGCACTGGTGAGATTTTCTCAAGCCATTTAAAATTATTAAAAAATCTTCATTCCATAACAACCATAATTTTAACTTGATCTAATAATATTTGTGCCTTATAGCCTGACAGTTAGGTACATATAACTTGTTATCTTAAGCAATTTTTGAATCCAGTGTTTTTGTTTCCACACAAATGAAAGCCTTGTTCAGCTCCCATTTCAGTGCAAGCTATTGTTTTTAATAGGCAAGGGTTTTTTTCCTGAAGAGCTGATTTGATTAACATGTCCAAGAAAAATAACATGGTATTTGTCTCAAATAGCCGCTGTGGTTTTATTGCAAATGATAAACCATGATGCCTAAAGATTATCAATGCTTTTTTGTGAAAGTCAGATTTCTTTCTGACTGAGACTTAGAAAATAATGTGATTTAAAAATGGGGAAGTGGTGACATTTGTTTCAAGATTTTGTTTGGGGTTTTCCTTTGAGTTAAAAAACACCTTTTGCTATTAAGATGCAGTGGCTTGGTCAAACAGGAATGTGCATCCTTCCCCTCCTAGCCCAGATGTTACTCATTCAAACAGACGTCAGCCCATAAACCTTTCTAAACAAGTGCTTTCGCCACTCTGATTGCACAAGGGATTTGGTTGGGCAAGATGACATTTTCTTGAGTGACAGATGCTCATGCTGCAGCAGTACCATGGACACTCATAATGCCCTTGCAGAGCAGCTGCTCCTTGAGGATTTTATGCAGCGTTCTTTGTGCTTGTAATAATAAAGAAAAAAAAATGTTTTGCTCTTTAAACTTGAGGGGTTAAAAAACACGCAGAGGAATCAAAACCAAGACTTACTAGCAGGATTTAGAAAGTCTCAGAAGCTGAAGATGTGCAGATACTGTGAACCTTCTAAAGGCACATTGCTTCAAACACCGTAGAAGTATTTTATTGGGCATACCTGTCTTGTCTGAACTGGTAGCAGAAAGCAGGCACAGGGGGGATCGCAGGAGCTGGAAAGAAGGAAGGATAATTGGCAGATAATCCAAGATGCTCAATTTTTTGCAAAATAAGTGGGTGGTTTCTAAAATTTATGGTTGTTTTCAAAATTTTATTTCTCTGCATTTGAACTTTTAACAAGAAAGAAGAGATCAAAATTTTTAACATGCATTTTATCATAATAATAGAAATAATAATATAATCATATTAATAATAAATAAGATTATTATTATAATAATAAGCAGCAACATCTGATGTCAACGCATATTATTCAGAACATTAGGAACTATCACTGAACAGTCTATTACAGAATGGATTTCAAATTAATTTCAGAATAGAGAACTTTGAGAAAACTTCTAGCACCCTAAAACAGAGGCGGGTAAGATCAAAAGGCATTTCTTAACACTGGATTTATATCTCTGGCCAACAGAGTACACCTGGTACAACCAAGGTGGTGTCAGTGATGTCATGTCGCAGCCCATTACAGCATTCCCGAGCTCAAATGGCTGTCATGGAATATGACACCCCACAAATATTCATAGAATTCACATGAATATTTTTCTCATTGCTACTTGGATGTCACTTCACCCAGGAAATACCCAGCCTCAATCCTTGCCTATAATCAGCAGTTAAGACCTGGCCTGTGGTGTTTGTATGCTGATCACAAGTTCTGACGTGAGCAGAGGGTGGCATTTCACCTTGAAATCCCATTTAAGAATAGGAAAACAGGGGTCCTAGTGTTGAGAAACCTGTGCTATCTTGATGCCACAAACGAGACTTTTTTTTTTTTTTTTACTCCCATGCTGAAATTGGCCCAGTCAAATTTGCATCCTCTCTCAAGGACGTCCAGGTGAGGTGAAAACCATCCCTGCTCTCTAGGTATCCTATGGAAGAAGAAAGTTAACACAGTGAAAAAAAAATTTAAAACACCTAAAGCTAGCACAAATGTTGTCTGTTTGCCTAGGCAGGGTAAATTTAAGAGATATGATTTGCCATCTAGACCCTGCTGTTTATCATGTCAAGTCAGACCCAAGAGCCGCTGGTCAGGAAATATAAGGTATTTATTGTTTTGCTGGTGCCTGCAGCGAGCCTGCCCTGTGGCTAACAAACAAGGTTCAGTTTCCAAAACCATTAAGTGTGTGAATAAGCAGAGTTTTTTTGAGGGAAAGTTGATCTAAAATATAAAGTGAAAATCTGTAGCAAGGACATTACTCTCAGAGAATGACATTTGATCTCTCTTAAAATTGCTAGAGAGTACTCCAGAGAACGCTCTTTGAATGGGATAGTCCAAATCCGAAAGGCTCTATTAGCATTCAGTAATTAAATCGAGCAAGTTTAAATTGTTTCAAATCTGCACTTTTATTAGTTCTCTCCTGAAGTAACAGTGAATCAGATATTAAAATACAGCATCAGCACAGTTCTGGGATTCTTCCCTGCAGAGAGGAGGCAGAAGATGAAGAGCTGAAAGCAGGAGAAAGAGCATTTGGGCCTGGATTTTGTTTCTTTAGTAGCTGCAAAAGAAACATAGAAAATATGGTGATTAGAAACCTGGAATTCAGGGTCAAGGGCACATGGGGAGGTATTTAAGACCACGTTTACATGGAGGTGAAACGAGTGGTGGATTAGGGAGGCAAAAAAATCTTCTGAGGGTTCAAGGGTATCTGAGAGGACAGCAGTAATGAAAAGCATGATCCAGGCTGGAAAGGGCAAAGAGGGAGCATGGAAAACCTAGGCTTCTAGGAAGTAACACTGGGAGATGCTCTACCAGACATAATATGGGCTGGCTGGACCAAGGGAAAGTGAAAAAAAACCTTTTGGGAGATTGTAAACAGGATCTAAGGACTCAGAGTTGCAGCAGGGGCTTTATTAGCAGAAAGCTTGCAGCAGGCTTGCCAGCTCCGGGAGACCTGGCTGCAGCACTGAGGACGTGCACACTTCTAACAAGCAGAGAGGGAGCCTGTGAAGAAAAGCTCCCAGTTTGCCTCGTGCCTAGATTAGGTGCTCAGTGTGCTCTTCTTAGCCTAAAGCCGGTTCCCCGCGTAAGGACATCACAGCGCTATGACCGCAGAAGGCTGAAGACTTAACCCAGATTTTATTCAGTGAGGATTGTTTGATAGCACAGCCTCCCCTGTGGTGGCAGCTGAGAACAGAGCTCTGCTCCTGCAGCCGTGCACCGAAGGATTGATTCTGCAAGCTGCTGAGCACACATGGGAACCCTTCAACACACCTGAGTTCAGTGGGGCCTGCGAGCACTCAAATCCTTGCAGAAGTGATTGGCAGATGCTGGATGGCATCCTCAGAGAATAAATGTTGCTGGATGTTCCTTCCCCTCCTTATTAGTAGCAAATTATACCGGCAGCTGTCCAAGATTTTTTTAGTCTGACCTGTCCCATTCTTAATCAATTGCTGATACGTGTGTGTGCAAGAGGTGAAAATGCATATTTGTTCCTTTCCTTTTGAATATGGAGCCAAGAGACAAAATTAAAGTGGGGGGAGGAGAGGAAGGGGGAGGGAGAGGAAGGATTCACAAACACCCTTGCAAATAAAATCCATTGATTTACATGGCTTTTTGCTAAATCACAAATATCTAGTTAGATCTAGAGTAAGAATTTATTCACAGAAATGCTCACAAAAAGCAAAGAAAATCCTACCATGAATAAATATGCATGGGACTATTTGCACTGGGAGAGCTCCTCTGGCTATTCTAAAAGCCTTTTTTTTTTCCTGTAGCGTGTCTGGAAAGGCTAGAATTAAGTAGTTTCAAGAAGTGAAAAAGGAACATGAAGTAGTAGTCAGAGAGAAGTGTATTTGCTATTATCACAGCCAGGAACAGTGAAGCTCTTCATCAGGCAGATGACCATTCCACCTTACAACTGGTTTGCCTCCAGTCATGAGGGTCAGAACTGACGGTCCTGGGAAGCAGGGCACAACACCTTACGTGCCTACATGCAGTAAAACAGACTGACAGCTGGGGGATTACATATTAGCTGTCCCAACAAAAGCTTTCTCTGGCCATGAAGGGGGAGAGGGAAATTTAGGAAGCCACCATTTAGCTGATGGTGGATTCAGTAGGCAGGAAACCTCCACAGGCTTTTTAAATCATTTGGGACAGTCATTCTAACAGGGACCAGGACAGACATCTTCCTTGCCATGTCATGGCTGCATCAGCAATCACAGAGGCTCCTCTTTTTTTCCATTACCTGGTTAAATCACATATTTTCACCTGCGCAATGGCATATCTCCAACAGTGCCATGATTTATTTGTAACTTGGAGTTATGGGCTTTGAAACGTTTTGAGTGGAAGAGACAAGTGATCCAGTAGAGGTGTTCCTGCTACCACTGCCACCCTTTTGCAGGAGCTCAGCCCTGGGCCTCTCTGGAGAGAAGGAAAAGAGGAGAAATGGAGAAACTAGTTGTGAACAGCCATTGGAGCCACCTCCAGGTTTCCTGACACTCCTTGACACACAGCTGCTTCCTAAGCCTGGCCAGGGTACACCCAGCACCTAAATACCATCCACCAGTGGTTCCATCCTCTGAGGTAGTGTCTGAAAAGATGATGCAAGTCTCATTCAGCCACCCCAGCTACAGGCAGGGAAACCCCAATGTGCTGCTGATACCTTCAGCCCGGGTAGTAAAACCTTTCTGCAGTCTTCAGTAAGGACCCTGACCACCTTGCTACCCAGACAAAGTGGGATACACTTGATGCCTGGGAGTGCATCAAAGTCTGAGAGTTGCAATTTGGGACTGTGGCTCCCAGAGGAAAAAAAAAAATCCTTTTTATCTTGACAGATTCTGATGCACTTTGCTTTTATACACAAAGTAGCATTTTATATATTAGTGAAAATGTACAATTTTAATTGATTCTTAAAATGTAACTTTATTGAGAACTGAGATAATTTTGTGGTCAAATATTCAAAACAAAGGAACAAACAAGAAAACAAACAACCAAGACCAGAAACCTAGTCAGTGTTGACCATACACTTGAAAAGCTAGCAGCATCCAATGTACAGCGGACACTTCATCCTTTCAGTGTACAGTTCCAGTAAAAACAACAAAACTGAGAACCTTGTGCTTGCTTGACTTTGTAAATACTTTTATTTATTTATTTTCTTTCCAGTTTTTCACCCTTGATGTATCTCCTAAGACCGCGAACAGGATACATAGTGCTTCATATTCCAAGTGCTGAGGCCTATCTATCAAAAGCTGACTGGAGTGGGTGGTGAAATACAGTAGGAGGTGGCTAGCTACACAGTTGTACTATTAAATTACTGTCTGTCCAAGGAGAGTAATCTCTTGTTTCAGCAGCAGGTACTACTACCAGAGACTGTAAAAACCTCAAGCACTCTGAAATAGGCTGTCATATGGAGCACCATAAATTACATCAGTCAAATATTCCATCATTCATCCCCTCCACGGTCTTACAGTGGGATGAATAGTCTGCTCAAGGGAGAAAAACAACCACCAACTTTCTGATTCCTTTTCTATTTATTTTCTGGGAGAGCTTCAGGGGCCACCTTTCTATGAGAAATTTTAATTAACCATAAAATATAATTTTCCATTTGCGTAGCTGCAGGTTTCAGGGACCACACAGGCTGCTCCCCAAAAGGCAACAAAGGTGTGGGATTTTCTTTTTTTTCAAACTGCAGCTATTGTTATCCACCCTATTATTAAGAAGTTTAAGAAACGCAGCATCAATGACTTCCTTTTCATCTTTGTGAAGTGGAACATTTGACAGTAAGTTAAAATCCTAAATAAAATATGAAAGCTGCCAGCACATGCCAAAAGTCTCTCGGAGAGCATATATGAAAAGTTGCTCCTAAGACGCAAATGCCACTAATACCATATGAAAATTGCAAAAAGGTATATGAAAGTCACTAATGTGACATGAAAGAACAAAAGTCTTCAAATTATGTGAAAGTTGCTGTTACGATATGTTACCCTTACTGTTCTAGTTACTTTCTATCCTCTTATTAGCAACTTCCATTTCAAACTAATCTTTGATAAAAGTCTTATTATATTAACAATTTTCCTTAAGTATCAGAAAATTGTATTTCCCGTTGCACTGAGTGAAGTGTGACCTCATTAGCAGACTCTTGTATTGTTGCACAGCTTTTTTCCTCCCTTTCCTTTGGAAAATACATGTATTCCTGCAGCCACACTCTCTGCTCCCTTTGTCTTTATAAAGAAAGGTATACACCGACTATGCCTCCCACAAAAATTTAAGAGCAGGCTCAAAGTAGGTTTCTGGAATGGAGATTTCCAACATCTGTACCTCTCAGTCCACACTGCTAGCTGTAGAGCTGTTTAAAGGTATCAACACCATGTCCAGGAAGAGCCGCAATTTTTAGGAAACCGCATCCAAATGAGAGGCTGACCCCACAGTAAGACGCCATGCGTGTTTGAGTTCTCTTTTCAGGAGAGATCTCTAGTGCAGGGTTTAAATCCATATTTGAGTAGAGGGGGTGCATTTTTACTAATCCTGTACAGACAGTATTCAGTAAATCCCTACTTCTGCAATCAAAGATGAGTGTCCTTGTGGAACCCCTTGAATGACAGTGAGTCCTCATGAATACATAAGAGCGGGGCAGCATGAAGCTGAGTTCGGGGTTATTAGCACTTCAGGGCTATTTCTCTACAGACCAGAGCCTGTGAAAGTGTCAAAGCTGAAATGATCTAGAACACAGATGTAATATACTTTGTGTTTTATGGGTCCACTGATTTTGAATATATTATCATCAGATCTGAATCTTATTTCTTCTTTTCTTTTCAACATCTTCTGTGAAGGTGATGAAATGCATTGCATTGCTAGTTCAAGTTGCTGAAGTCCTGTATTTCTCCCATGTAACTCATGCAAGCAAAACACCAGGTCAAGCATGCTATGAGAGGGTCAGGATGCTAATAGGAGATGAAAACATGAATAGATGACAAACATTTGTAGTGCAGATTTCCTGGCTCCATATGTAGGCCAGACCTGACCTCTGCAAACTGTGAGGGGGTGGCTGC
Organism: Oriolus oriolus; assembly: GCA_013400235.1. Taxonomy (NCBI): domain Eukaryota; kingdom Metazoa; phylum Chordata; class Aves; order Passeriformes; family Corvidae; genus Oriolus; species Oriolus oriolus. Next base: position 118,799 of record VXBT01007147.1, on the reverse strand, counting down.
ATTCCCCCACAGTGCAGTACTCAGTTTGTATGACGAGCTTGAGAGAAAGGTACCTTCCACAAGTGCAATGGCCGTTGAATACCACGTGGCAAATTTGTGTCCCAAGATGCAGCAAAACAAGTCACTGAGTGACATTAAACGTGGCATCCTTTTAACAGTTTCTCCTTATATTTGATTTTGATAGTGGGAAACTACAATTAACACCATAAATAGCCTAGTTACTAGTGACTGTTCCTAAGCAAGAGCCTATAATTTTCCTCCACCAGACTCTTCTCCTTCAATTATTGGTCAGAAGATAATGCAATTTGTACATTTAATAACAGTTTGAATATACTACTGTGGTGGGTTGTTCCTGGCCAGATGCCAGGTACACACCAAAGCCACTCTACCACTCCCCTCTTCAGGGGAGAGGACAGGGGAGAGAAAATACTATAAAAGGCTCATGTGTCGAGATAAGGACAAGGAGAGATCCCTCACCAGTTACCATCAAGGGCAAAATGGACTCAACTTGGGGGAATTAGTTTAATTTATTAATTAGCAAATCAGAGTAGGATAATGAAAAATAAACCCAAATTTTATAAACACTGTCCCCTCACCCCTCCCTTCTTCCCAGGCTCACCTTTACTCCCCATTTTCTATTTCTCTTCCCCCAGTGGCACAGGGGCACAGGGAATGGGAGCTGCTGTCAGTTCATCACACATTGTCTCTGCTGCTCCTTCTTCTGAGGAGGAGACTCCTTACGTTCTTCTGCTCCAGCGTGGGGTCCCTCCCACAGGAGGCAATTCTCCATAAACTTCTCCAATTTGAGTCCTTCCCACAGGCTGCAGTTCATGATGAACTACTCCATCGTGAGTCCCTTTCCATAGGGTGCACTCCTTCAGGAACAATTGCTGCAGTGTGGGTCCCCCACAGGGTCACAAGTCCTGCCAGCAAACCTGCTGCAGCATGGTCTCCTCTCTCCATGGGGCCACCAGGAGCCTGCTCCAGCATGGGCTCTCCATGGAGTCATAGCTTCCTTCAGGCATCCACCTGAGCTGGGACTGGGGTCCTCCACAGGCTGCAGATGGGGATATCTACTCCACCATGGACCTCCATGGGCTGCATGCCTGACTCACCATGATCTCCCCACCACAGGCTGCAGGGGAAACTGTGCTCCGGCACCTGGAGCACCTTGTCCTCCTCCTTCACTGACCTTGGTGTGTGCAGGGCTGCTGTTCTCATGAGTTCTCACTCCTCTCTTCTCTGAATACTGTTGCACAGTAACTTTCCCCTCCCCTTAAATCCAGAGGCACTACCAGCATTGCTGATGGGCTCGGCCTTGGCCAGCAGCAGGTTGGTCTTTGAGCCAGCTGGCATTGGCTCCATCAAATACAGGGGAACCTTCTGGCAGCTTCTCACAGAAGCCCTGTAGCTACCCCTGTAGTCCTGCAAGTACCAAAACCTGGCCATGCAAACCCAATACAACTGCTAAAAGATGAAGTTATTATAATTTTATTTGGGGAAAAAAAAAAAGAAAAGAGAAAGAAAAGAGAAAAAAAAAACAACTTTGAAGCTAATAATCAAAAGATTAGAGAAAGGATATCTTTTAATTAATTTCAAACCCTGGATTGAGTATTAAATAGAAACATGAAAGAAAGATTTCCAATTGGAAGGGCTGGTAACTGAAGAGTCTTCACTCTCTTGAGGATTACCATTTAATTTTAAACATTGATTTAAAATAAATGACGGTACAGTCCCCAAGGAAAGATGTATTTCAGTTGTAAACATAAGAGTGATGTATAATAAATGAAATATATAACATTCTCCTTGAGGAGTTTTTTTACTTTGTTGTGCAATCATGCTATGGGAATAATTTATACCTTTTAACTTGAATCTCAGACAAAAGCTATCAGGTATCTTTCTGTAATCAGCTTTTCTTTTATTTATTTGCCTGTATTTACATATTTGAAAATTTGTCTGTGATGTCAGTTCTTCCATCTGCCTGCGAGGGCACGTGATAGATGGGGAAGGTTTACTCTGGATTATCATCCGAATGACAAGGGTCTCGTAACAGTCCTGACCAAGCATCTCACCTTACAGAAAGCCTCCTAGTTCCTCACCTCACAATCAGTTTCCTCACTTATCATAACCACTGCAGCCTTTCTCATTCACGACTGTGTTTGTCGGCTCTTCACTCCGTTGCAGTCCTCCCATTTTCCAATCTCTTGTTCCTAAGTATTAAGATATATTGTACCCTAGTTCTAGGAGAAGCAGCTTTTCCGCTTCATTTGTTTTGTGTCCTGTCAGCATCTAGGTGAACACAATAATTAATTATGAATAGTTGCTTCAGTAATGCTTCTAGGGATTCTTTTTCTAGGTGTTCCCATTCTGCTTTTTTTTTTTTAATTTACAGAAAAGGAAAAGTGACTGCCAATTTTATTGAGCAAAAGTTTGCTTTAAGTAATTTTCCTCTTAGGGAAAACATATGCTATATCAACTCAGCTCTTGAGATCTGTTTCTAAGGCTTCAGGCTTTACATTTGTCCAGCTGAAAGACAAAGACTTTTCCAGAATTTAGCCATCCAGACGAGACTCCATCTTCTGATCTTCTAAATCTCAGTTTTCCTGAGAGATTCTTTGCTCCAAGACTGAAAATAGAAGCCTTTCCTGAGGTGGGTGAGGCACTATGAAAAGCAGAACAGAGACTTCTTAAGGGGTTCTGATGGTTCCCACATTCTATATGAGACCTAGATAGCAAAGCATCAATGCACATTCAGATGGATGATGTCTTCCAATAATACTTGCTTCCTCTGCCCTCTTTTGTAAAAATTCAGTATTTGCTGTTTTCAGAAGACAACTGCTATTTTTTTCTTATTGGATACTACTGCACCTTGTTGTCCTTATAGAGGGGTTTTGGACCAAAAGTACTTTGTAACTGCAGTTTATTTGACACAGTGCAGTGGAAGGTGAATGAAAAGTAGAAGGTAGAGAATATTTCCTAATTAATTACAATATTATTAAAGCAATTGCAGTTGTGACATATTACTTGAGGATTAGTCATCTCACAATGGAAATTCATTTGCACACAAAGCCACACATGGAGAGCTGCTTTCTTTGAGCTCATTCTACACACTGGGCTTTTGGATACTTGGCAATTTTGGTTATATGGAGCTCTCAGTAGAGCTAATATTTGGAACAAAATGGAAACTTCCACCCTATTCTCCACACTTAGACCACTAGACAGCATAATAAAATGTGTTATGCGAAATATTAACACCATTGGAGCAATAATATCTTCACTGAATATGTGGTTGGAATTAGAAGTGGAAGGAACACACATTGCAGACCCTTAATATTTCCCTGTCTAAAGACTGATGCATTCATGCAAGTAAAATGTTACGTAATCATAGTGCAAACTGGCAATTGTTCCCGTTCCCAGATTTGTTTCTAATAATCTGAGGAGAAAAGACAATTATATTTTTTACATTCTTCCCCTGAGTCAAGTTTCAAATAAATCCATAAATACCCGCCATTCAAAGATCAGCAGATTTGGTGTGTTTGAACAAACCAGCTTCTTGGATTAATTATGAGACCAATCAGTTGCTCAAGGATCCTGTGTGGACATGAGATCTTGGTGAAAGAATCCCAGCAGCCTTTAACTCCTGCTGTAACAGCTGGATGGGGTATTGGTGACCAGTTCATCAGTCCTAGCCTCAGCCTCAATGAGAGAACATCTGCAATTCTTCTTTTCCAAAGTTTAATCAAAACCTTTAAATATTGGTCAGGCAGACAAACCTTGCCCCTCAGAGACACAGTGCCATCTGTCTTCCCCTGGACCCTCTACCCAAGAGCTGGAAATGGTCTCAGTCACTACTGGCTTTCAGAGAGGTACGAGGCGTCAGTAGGCTCACCCGGGACAGATGAAGAAAGTGGGCACACTTGTATTTGCCAAATGCACTGCTTTTTGAACATTAAAAGGTGGTGAATTTGTACTTGAAACTCCAATCAAGGGAGGTACATAGAAGTAGGAAACTCTCTTCCCTGCTGTGTTTCTGAAGAGACTGAGTTCCCAGCCCAGCACCACTGAAAACCAGAATGAAACAAGTGGCCTAGAGCTCCCACGAGACATGCTGATTCAGCATGTCTTCGGTGGCCTGGTCTCCAGCCCCTGCCTCCTGGCCATTTTCTCCCAGGACACCTCCAGGAGAGGGCAGCAATGGATCTGCTGGCTACTTTTCCCCTGAGATGAAGCACCCCCTGCCCACCCTCCCCGCCTTCCCCCACTGCACACACCCTTTCTCCACTGGGTGCCTGTGGGTGTAGCAAGTCCCTGGTTTTGCCTCAGGGGTTACTCAAGCCATTTGGACTTTTCCTTACTAGTTAATAATTATGGGAAAGTTCTTTCCAAAGGTAGTTAGGTTTGCTGCTCGATGGCTTCTGTTTTAAGACAAGCACTCTGATGCTAAATCCTGCATTATAACTCATAGACACCTGAGTTTCACTGCAGTACTGCATGCACCTCTTTTTACACCATGGTCCCTACAGCGATGCTCACTAGTAGAGGATGAGCACCAACAATCAACAATTATATTACTCAAAAGATCTTTTTTTCTGTATTGGAGAAAAACCTTATCAAATTTGAATAAATAGCAAAGGAGGAGTCCTTCTTTTATCCGCCAAACCTTTAGTTTTTTGTTCTTTTATTTCAGAAAGTATTTCCCTTACTATAGTTGTGACAGGCTTTCTCTAGTCTGAAAAGTATGTAACAAACTACAGATAGGAACATTTTTTAAAAGGAAGCATTAATTACTGTTAGCTTATTTTAAGTAAAACACTACTAAAGTTATTTCAGACAAATCACATTAGTGTGATAAAAGGAGACCTTAGATGTTCACAACAGCATTACAAATAGGTTAGTACATCTTAAAAGCTAGAATTGTAGGCTTTAGTCTGAGTCAGGCAGAAATTATCCGACACTTTTACTTTAACATTTGAGCCAAATCTGATAGTTCTTTAAAAACATTTCCACAGAGAACATTAAATATCTTCTATCTGCTTATTGTGCAGAAGATAGCCCAAAATATTTGCCATCTTTATGATTATGAAGGAATTTTCAAAACCCTGCAAGGCAAAGAGAAGATAAAAAGCTTAAAAATCAATCATTTAGAAAGAAGTTGTATTGATTCCAAAAACTTCAGGGTTCATGTGATGAGCTTTAAGCCTCTCACCAATTGTGTGGCACCATGCAGAAATCTGCCAAAACAACACAGTTTGGTGCTCATTGTATCCTAATTAATACTATAATGAGTTTCCTTAGATAGCCAAATCCTTAATCAGCCCTATCAAAACTATGTCTGCTCAGAGAAAGACTCGTGTTAATTCTGCTTAATTCCTGACAGTGGTTAAGCACCATTAATACTCCATAATTTCATTGTATGTTATTGTAATCATATCAGCATATATCTCGGCAGCTACAGAAGGCTCAATAGGCTGTTCATGAATTATCAGTCACGTGGTTCTGTTTCACTAAGAGACTATCTTCCATCACAGCCAGACCTCCTCTGCCCTCCCCACAGTCAGTAGCCTAAGCAGGTATTAATAAAGGTCTCCTTTTTAAAATTGCACCGCTCTAAATGGTCTTTAAGGGACCCAGCAGTAATCTCAAGATCCCTATATTTTAGCAGGAAGGCAGGACAGAGGAATTAATAAGAGCCCTTTCTGTGTAAACTGCTCCCTGCTCTAAGGCTATATCCTGATGTCAGGGCGCTAAGAGAATTTTAAATGCACAGGATGGATTGTTTGTGTTGCGAAAGCGAAACAGGGGGCAAAGGCTAAGAGACTTGAGAAAATTGAAAGACTGCCAGGGATGCTGGGATGCAAATAGCAACAAAACAGGGATAAATGCTCCTGCTCACATATGCAGGAGTCCTGCAGAAGGGAAAAAAAAAAAAAAGAAAAAAAAAAAAAAGAAAAAAAAAGGGGGTTATTAATTTTCACCAGGCTGTATCTTACAGCTGGTAGCTCAGCATCAGTTTTTGGTGTAATGAAAATGGTCTGAGCAGAAGATAAATGGTTCATAAAGTGGACCATTTAGATGCAATCGAGGCTCAATCTGGTCAGTGACTAATCACGTCCCCCCAGTAAAGCTGAATTCCACTAGCAGACTTTTTTTTTCCTGCTGTACCAGTGAATTGTAGTCGGGTCTAAGTTCAAGGCAGGCAGAGAATTATCTTGATTTATTAGAGCGCTGCCTGGCCGTGCCACTCGCGCTGCTGTGGCTTTGTGGGCTTCTGCCCTGTTGCTGTCGGAGTGTAATTTTTACTGTTCCCCTGTGACTAGTACACGGCATCATTTTCAGCCGCTAGAAAAATGGGCTGCTTTTGCACCTGTAATTTTTCTTCTTTTGCTGCTGAAGGTATATAATATATCTCTAAAGTGCGTAATAAGTTTCTGAAAAACGTGTTTTTAAAAGAAATTGATTCCAATGGTTTATAAGCCTGAGCAAGGCCACATAAGGAAATGCACCAGATTGCAAAGGTATGCTTGGTTGAAAAGGCAGCCATTTTTTTTTCCCTTCCATTTAGTAAATTCAGACTTCCAGTCCAGGGTGTAATTTCAGGCATTTTCTATACAGTAGCTGCTTCTCATAATGAACTCTGATCAAATAAAAATGTTGTTTATATTGAGACTTTACAAGTCCTGATTAAATATAAAATAGAGTAAAATCTCTCATAATGACATTTAATTGTGAGAAAGAAAAGATTCCAATATAAGAGCGTTCAGCTGCATTTGTTCAATGTTCCTTTGCATAATGCCATTTATAGATAGTTCAATTATGACATTATTATGAGCAGCATATGAGTAACTAACTGGTTTGTCGTATTTTTAGACCTATGGAGAAAGAACTTGGGTAGGAACTACATCATTTCTGGTGGGAGTTTTTTCACAAAAGGCACATTATTTCTGCTGAGATTTGCAATGCCAATTTGTTTAATTATGCCTGAGGTTTCACCCATGATTCTGTGAGAATCTTCACAAAAAATGGGAGGAGGGAGGAGGAGGAGGAAGAGGGAAAGCCCCAGCTTACCTTCTTGAGAGAAAAGAACAAACCAACTGAATAATTTAAATATACGTGCTAATGTATTTTCCCCAAGCCAGTTTGTTCCAGGCACTGGAAGAAGACAAGCTGGTGAGGGCTTTTGTTTTTTTTTTCTCTGAAGAATCTGACAGATGTGATAGGTAAACTATCAAGGCTAAGCAGGCAAAAATGTTACTGTAAACCCTGGTGACAATATATCTTCTGCAAGTAGAGTTCAGTTCCTCAGCTGTAGCTGAATATTTTTTGAAGTAGAGCTGGTTTTATGAAGTGGAAGTATGAAGCTGAGCATATCTGATCTGAGGTTTGTAATTAATTAATTCAAGATCTGCTTCCCTATGCTGTCTTTCACCCATTTTTTATCTATATCCTTGCATTACTCAGTTAGGGGCAGGTTAGGTTATTCCTTTCTTTTTCTTTTTTACCTTTTTTTTTTTTTAATAAATTCCTTACTTTTGACATTGCTGGAACTATAAGGAACAGCATAAACAAAAGGTAGACCAGTGGGTCATGACTACATAAACCTATACAAGCTGAGATGTTGCTCATTTCACACATGTAAAGCAGCTCCATGTGCTGAGCAGAACTCCCAGCCTGTTGGCTCCACAGGGTAGGAGCAAATCTGGAAAGTACAGAACAAGTTTATTTCCCCATTTTTGTGTGGCAAATAATTTCTGAACCAATGGCACCACTCTGGCTTCTCAGATCTCATCTGGCCTTACAAGAGGTTGCAAGACTACGGCAGTATCTAGGACATTAGAAACAGTGTAAGGAAATGACTACAGATCTTTCCCCTTCAGAAAAGCCTCCACTTCATATACTTCATAGAGCACCTTCCAGTGCACAATTTAATGGTTTTTTTATCCTGACATTGAGGTTGCCTAAGGACCTCATGATCCTGAAGCAAATTCAAATTACTGTTCTCATCCTAGGCTCCAGAAGTAAGTCTGAAATATCCAGAGAGTGATCTGAAGTTGTACCACCATCCAACACCTTGAAAGACTCCTTCCAGCAACATTAGGTTTTTATGCTAATCTGCCAGGCTTTCCTCATTATCACATTTACATTCTCATAGCCATACCTGCTGTTCCCTTCTTTTCTTTCTCTGGTGACAAAGACCCCAGCAAAGCAAAGCCAGTGCAGATAAAGGCTTGAAAACAAATCTAACAGTTATTAAGGACAGCAGTGTGGTGATTTTGGTGCTCATATGCTCATTTCATGCAAGCTTCTAAATAACCACTGTGGTGCAGCTTTCAATCACTGTCAGCAGTGGGCCAAAAATGAACTGTGAATTCAACACCCTTTTAACCGTGGGCAGGGGAAGGCCACACAGACACGCAGATACTTTGGGTGCAGAACAACATCCTTCCATTTCATGGCTGACCATGACCCAAATGTCATGTTATCCAATTCATATACTCAGAAACATGTTCAATCTCAGTAAGGCATTCCATTCAAGTTCCATTCAAAAAATCTGGCCTTTTCATGGCACAGAGTCCCCAGACCAAACTTCAAGCCTTCATCTGGCAACATCCTCAAGCCATCCCCAAACTTGAGTAATAATCTGAGCCAGAAATGAAACAGAAGCAGAGTCCATCCCCTGGAGGCAAAAAAGCTCCTTGACACCTTATTAGCCAGGCCTCAATCAAATTTGGCTCACTTTGATCATTTTTTGCCAATCTCTTATACGTGGAGAAGAATTCTTTTGCCCCAAAGGCAAAGGGAGGCAGAAGAGAGAGGAAGAGCTTTCACCTGTTTGTTCTTTATTTGTAGTAATAATACGTATTTCTGAAAGCACGTATTGCTAAGAAAAAGGGACCATTTTCAGTGGTCACAAAATGATGCTTTTACTCCTCCTTAATGTGACTTTTCAGGAAGAAAATTTTTTCAAGTATAAAAAAGGAGCAGCTATTCAAGACATTTTTATTTATTAATAGTCAGATTCTTTCTCTAAAAAAAACCAACACAAACCCTCCATAACACCTTGATTGCATTGCTACTTCATATTTTCTTGCATAAATAAACCTGATGTTTTACTGCAAAAGAGGCAGCTATTTTAAAGATGGCAAAATGTCAGCTCTTGGATGGTTGGTTTCATTTAACAGGGCTCCACATGAATTTATGAACTGTTCCATAACATCTTCTCCCTGCACCAAATGGCAGACTTTGGGCAGAAACCCAATGTATGTTTAGCTAATGTATAACAAACAGAGTATTTACATAGTCAGTGGACCCTATTAGGTATTAAGAATGGTCTCTTTCTAAATTTACTGTTAATTCCCTTCCGCAACAACCTAACTGAAGTGCTCGCTTCTCAGAGAAAGCTAAGAAAATGTGCATCTACTCACATGTGTGTATAGGTCCTTTCATTTTAAAATGTCTTTAACAAAACTTCTGACAGTTATTTTCTTTTGCTGCAAGGGTGAGAATGTAGTTTAAGATATTGTTTCCTGACTTTAAAGGTGCCTTGTGGTTTTTAAGGATATTTCAGCAGCTAAAGAAATTCTACTGCAGACACAATGTACCAGTTCATTTCTTAAGCAATAAATGGCAAGCAGGGTGGTGCTGAATAAGCATGCTTATATGGAATTTCTCTTTGAAAAGACCACTAGTTAGGCCCTATAACACTTCAGTTGATATTTCCACAGTGCAAACACGATAGTGGAAATTAAGTTGCCCCAGCAAATTCAGTTTAGGAGAAATTTGTTATGAATAAAATGCTGCTGCTGGCCTTAGAACATTGAATTTATCCACCAAATAATATCTTAGAAATACCACTTCAGAAGAAATCAGCTCTAAATAATTGATAAATTTGGTTTGTTTAGAAACCTTTTGACCCCTGTAATAGAAAGTAAAAACACATTTCAGTTATTAAAGTCACATATATTCCCTCTGGTAGGGGAAGCTTTTAATTTTAAGCTGGTCTCTGTTGGGGCCATTTGATAAAGCTTGGAAAAACCTTTTCAACTGCTGCTGGTGGATTTGGGTCAGCTTCCCTTGGGAAAATGGCAAAAGATAAATTTGTAGCTTTTCATAACACATAAGAAAACTTCAGAGATTTTAAACATCAAGAACTATTGGAACTGAAAGACAGAGTTTCTCTTTTGTTTCTCCCCCTCCTCCTCCTGCTCCTTCTTCTCTTTTATTTCCAAAAAGAACTTTAAATTCTCTTGTTGTTTTAATTTTTTTTTTTGGACTATGGAGGTTAGAAAGTTTTGACCTCTCTAACTACACTACCAGTGGTCCTTATTAGCGTGAGATTTATTTTGAGATAGAAATATCATTATGCAGTTTTTGTTTTTAAATGGAGCCATTTCATTCTACTGGTTTCAAAGCCAAGAGCAAAATAAAAACCCTCCATAGCTCTTTTTTCTTTTAATGCATTTCTTAAGCTTTGCTTCAGTCACTGTTACCAGATCTTTATGTCTACAAATATAAGTCATTCTCATTTCCCCAAGACAGTAATCACAGTTTATGAATGAGGGCACTGATTCTACAGGGATTACCAAAATGTACCTGACCTCACTGCACTGCTGTTTCACAACAGGGAAAGAAACGGGGGTGAAAGAGGAGAAACCTACTTAATACTTATGAAAACAAAAAGACATAATAACACCCCATGGTCGAATATTTAAGTAGCCACTTCTGCATAAAACAAATACTCACAGGCAGCAAGGCAGATTGTGCTGCCCTCTGAACCTCAGACCTGCAGACATCCCTGCACGTATTTACAAAGCTTGCTGCTGTTCTTTGTCTCTTCAGGAGCTGCCTCCGAGAAGCAACATCTGCAGACTTTGTGGGGAACATCCATTTCTATACATTCATCTGAGACTATCAAATTCAGTTAATATAAATTATTGAATGGCCATCATTCAACAGAAACAACCATCTCTCTCTGATAGCCTGAGCTGAACAAGAACAAGCATCCTAGAGGATAAAATCTATGTATTTGCTTACAGGCTCTAAAACAATTCAGCCTCTCTTCCCCATTGTCATTAAGACTAAAGTATGTTTCCCTGGAATATATTTGTGAGCACAGTGAGACTCTGGAGTGGTAGATGGCTCTGGCAAGCTGAGTTCCTCTTCCTGAATTTCACGGTGAATGAAGCATTGGCACTTTTGAAACGACAGAGCAGCTGAATTTTTTGATAACTGGACAAGTCCCTAACAACCCCGCTTACCTACAGCCTGTGAAGAGCACTCAGCCACAAACTGGTAGAAGCAAAGCTTTCCTCCTTAGACAACTAGCCTTTCTTGTACAGCCAGTTCTTTCTTTTTACCTTTTCATGCTTGGTTGCTATTCCCAGTGTAAGACACTTTGTTGCACGGATGCGGTGGTAAATTATTAAAAGGGTCTCTACCAGGTATCCGTTCACGCAGTCACAAATTATGTGTTCATGTACCTCTGCCTACTCTTGGCAGGTGCAGCTCCTCTGTGAGTACTTTAGCAATTCAAACACCTGCATTATTTCATTACGTTAGAGCTGTTATTCAAAGAGTTGCACCTACACCCCATTAGCACCCTCAGAGGGAGGCCAACTCTTGGTAATTTATGTTGTGGAGGGATTGCCACCTTGGACAAGAAAGATGACATGCAGAAAGCTAGGCTGTGATTTTACAGCCACACTATTCCAGCTTCTCAAATAAACACACACATCACACATCTTCATGGTCGTTTGGTCCACTTGGAGGAGTGAAAGGGGCTTCTTTGTGTTTACTGTGCACTCAGTGTTCACACAGGAAATAGTTGAGGAGCCGCCAGTATTTAAAAAGGTGACAGGCTGGAGTAATCATGGTGTTTTCCTTGTGCAGGAATGTCTTGGAAGGCTATGACATTTTAAATTGGGACTTTTTTTTTTTTTTTAGTTCTTCCTCCATTCTTCCTCCCTCTCTTCCACCCACCTTATCATAACCTCCAGCTCATAGACAACTGTTGGATGATTCCCTTCCACTGCCTTTCTCATACTTCAGTAGGCTGACTCTTCCCACCTACTGCATCACACAAACTACTGCTGGCTAATTTCTCACCCCTAATGATTGCTAGCAGTATCTTCCCACGCATATGCACCGGCACATATTCACCTGCTAGAAGCCTCTTTATGCTTTTCATCATCTGACACACTGAAATAAAGCCTGTTTCTGGCCAAAACAATTGGATGTTTACACCAGTTACACAGGAAGGAGCCAGCATATGCAGAGCATGATTGTCACAGTTACATCACAGTTACCACAAGTGATTAGCCAGAAGGAAAATCACCAGGTAAGCAACAATACTGAAACATTTTTAAGTTTATGTAGAACCTAAAACATGAGCAAAAACTTCTTTAAACTGATTGCCCAATAGCAAAATGTCCCAAGTCACAAGAGAGTGGAAATATGCTCTGTTGGGAGGGAAAGAAAAAAATCTTGCAATTATTTCTGTCAACAAGCAGCTCTTCCAGAATACATATGAAAGAAAAGCCAATCAAGTTCAAATATCTAGTGTCTGACCATAGTGAAATTCAGAAACCATTTTACAGAATCCTTTTTTAAAGGCAAAAAGCAGTGGAAATAAAGTGACATTGTTAAGAATAGAAAATTTTGATTATATTTACATATTTAATATACTTGATAGTCTCTTCTGTTAGACAAATTTTCCAGACTACCTGTCTATCGAGTAGAAAAAGAAGAAAGACAGGTAGTAAAATGAGAAGTCCAGTACACAGCTGACCACTTTCCACACAAATTAATTGCAAATGAAAACACAAAACAGATCTAACTTTTCCGTACTAGAAGAGGGTAACTCCAGCTGAATATTCAGCAGAAGAGGCAAAATTATCCACAGGATAAAAGTATTGTAACACCGTAATAACAAAACAAGCACTTTGACACTGTGCAAAGAACACCACTGTGTCATTGTCATCAAAAGCAAGAAATCAGGAATGGTAGCATGATCCCTCATTCTTCTCTACGTAATTAGAAAACAGAATCCAAGATGTCTTATCAAAAAAAAACATGTAACGACAAAATCAGCAGTAAATACTGTAAAGCAAGTGCAAACAAAGCACTGAAACCTCATGAGATCCATGATCATGTCAGCCTAGTGTAGGAACAGATTTATTTGAATCAAACGGGAAGGATTACCTCTTGTAATGATTATTTCTTGAGTATTTTTTAAATTGAGCTGTTGAACAGCCCATTGATGCAACAATGTAATGACACATTGAAAATCACAGTTTGCTCATCACAGGATTCCAGATGAGTTAATAGCAGATAATTGCACACATTTTGCAAGCACGTCATTTCAACAGTTCTCTTTGATATTTCAATTTAACTGCACCTTGTAAACTCTGGCTATGTACAGCCAAATGTGCTAGAAAAAGACTTTTTCCAAAGAGAAATTAACTTAAAACAACAAGATTAAAAACAAGCCAAAACTCAACAATCCAACCAAAAGCCTACATTTTCTGGGTTAGAACATTTTGATCACAGAGGCATAACTGTTAGTGTCAAAACAAGTTCTCTGAATAAAAGGTGTTTAAACCTAAGTTAGTTTCAAAAGAAAATACACATAAGCTGGAAGCAAGAAAACATGGGGACAAAAATGCCGTAAGTTCTCTGTGTTAGCAGCAGAACTACTGCCAGGAGTTACATCACCAGCATCAAGACCATATGCCATCACTGTTTGTGATACTGGTGAAATAAAAGCCTTTAGAGAGCACCCAGGTGGATACTACTGCTCTGCTTCTTGAGGTAACGCAGATGCAGCCTTCTATGTCTCACTAACTTTGGTTCCTGGATGGAAGGGAGAAGACAATTTTGAGGCATAATGCATTTTTTCCTAAGTTAAACACCTTAAACAAGTTTACCTTCAGTTGGGTAAATCTCACCCAAATTCACCAGCCATGCCATAAAACAAAGCAACACACAAACACAGGTGCACACACTACATCAGAATGCAAATTCACTTTGACAACTGCATTTGCCATAGGAAAATGAATTGTTTGGGGAAAAAAAGAGACCAGATGATTTGAACAGCAGTTACTGACAGTTGTCCTAAGTTCCACCTGAGACATTTCTATTCACGTGTGTGTTATGAATAAGTGTCACAAGTTGGTAATGTCTTCATTTAAGCTGGTTTCATTACCTGCATTTCATTTCCAAAAGAGTGGTGATACAGATCTCACAGTATCCACTGCAATTATAAAATTCATTTCTGCCCTCTTCATATCTGCAGAGAGGCTGAATGATCCTCCAAGCAGCACTGCCTCTGAGCCTCTGCCCTGGTGCCAGTGTCTCCAGTTGTATGTCTTTTTAATTGGTGGGGGGAAGTGGGGAAACCATCAGAGCCCCGGTTTGTCTCCTTAACGCAGTGCTGCCGAGTGTGACACGTGCTGCCGAGTGTCGGCGTGGCTGGGGATTTGCAGCACATTCTCAGCCCTTTCCCTCCTGAAAGCAAATAGCAAGTTGGAGGAGGCATGTTCCCACAAGGTTTGGCACAGTGCTCAGTGCCTCCCCATGCTGCAGAAGACCATCTCAGCTGCAACTCTTACGTGCATTTAGCCACTGGGAATTTGGTTCACATTTTTGTACTACCATTAACTTCACTAGAAAGCTACCACAACAAAGGTCTGAGTAAGCTAGTCTGTTTTATCAAATATAGATACTAGGACCTTTATATCGCACCAGTAAAGATTTCTACATCAGGTTAAAAACGTCTTAAGCTTTGTGCATGAGTCTTTGAACTGCTGCTCTTCTGGAGTGAGTTGAAGGGAAGCTAGCAAGAAAAATGTCAACTTTAGCCATAAGCTGCCAAGTTCCTGGGAGCATATTTCATTTCAGAAACCCATGAGAGAGTTAAAAAAAATCTCAGAGTTGTGATATCAGGAGAAATTCTGAAAGCAAAATATTGTTTATCTCTGAATTGTTTTAAAACTAAAGTCTGAAATGCCTCTAAACTAGAAATTTATTTTTCACACAACTCTAGTTATGAAAAGTTTTGGTTGAAGATTAATATGGTTCTCTTGAAATGTGTATATGTGTGGAGCTGGGGGTTCATCTCAGAATGTGATGATTGTGAGTCCTGGATAAAATCCACACCTGAGCACAGTTATCAGTATATGTCTATGCTAAATGATGAAGAAGCAAATTCTAGGTTTTCATTCCAGGACAAAGAACATTATTCTGCAAAGTCTTGAGCAAGATCTTTCTGCATAAGAAGTAAAATATTGGGAGTGTGTAACACCTTCAGTGACTGAATTCACAATCTACACTAATGACATGGATTCTGTGGCTGTCATGAGTTCTAGGTAGTTCTTGAAAATGCTTAAATCCCATAATTTTTTAACAAAGGAATGACACGTATGACCTAAGATTGACTTTAGTGGATAGCACACACTATTTCTGAGCATAAGAGCACATGAAATTCCAGGTTCACAAACTGCTAGGTGAAAATAGTTACTTGGACTGTAAAATCAAGCATGTAAGACTACAATATCAGCCTTTCAGTTGTATGTGCTAACCTGCTCCTACCCTCCGAACAGCCCACCCTGAATATTGATTTAAATAGTATCAATTGGAAAATGTAGTGTGATCATATGTAATACACATTTGCACCAGAACACATTCATGTAAAAGAGGCTAAATTAGGGTTCAGAGGCATTTCTTAACTCTCAAGTACCAGCTCTTGCAGCCACGGGAAAGTTAATTTAAAGATAACTCTGCTGGGAATTATTTTACAGTCCTTATTTCTGGCATCAGAAGTTACACATGAATCTTGAATCTGCTGCATTGCAGTGCAGGATGCTATTGCTAGGATTGTTGAGAACTTTAACTGTAAAGATGCACATTAGCTGAGGAAACATGTTTTTTGTGTGTGTTTGTATGTGTGCGTGTTTGTGTGTGTGTATGATTGAGGAAAACATCAAGCCTGTTCTGTCACCCCTTAAGCTAAGTATTTTAGGCATGGTTTGGGATGGAAACTGCTCAGTTTGGAATTTTTTTATAATGTAAGACCACAGACTTAACCTCTTCTTCCCCTGCCTTTCCATTTTCTTGTCTTCAGCTGGTTCAATCTGTGTCTCTTGGTGTTGGCAGTCTCAGTGTGAGCTTGGCCTGTAGCCTGGAGTCTACTAATGTTTTCCCAAGAGATAAAAATAAGAGAAGAGTAATGGCCATTTTTGTCACTTTGCATCCTAAATGGAATTTTGTGGGACAAAGAGGAGAGACTTCTGTGGCCCAAAGGGACCTCCTCTGCTGAATACCAAACACCTTCTACAAACAACAGAAATGTGAGAGATTCTCAAAATAAAAGGTCACAGGGATTTTCTATAATAGAAAGGCTTTAACGACAGGGTGTTGTTACCAGCTGCCCTTACAGTGAATCAGGGAAAATCTTGGTTAAGGACTTCCTCAATATGTTTTTCTGCAATTCAAGGAGCTACTAATTTGAGGGATAGTCACTGAAATTGTCAGAGTTTGAGTCAGGGACCATGACGTACATTTAGTAGCAGCCCTGAATGCAGGGAGGGGAAATAAAAAGGGATTCACAGAAGAAAGGGAGATGACCGTCGTACTTGGACAGCTTGGTAGCAGCATGTCCAGACTCGCTCTGCTAAGGTAACATCGGTGTGTCAGACAGAGGGACAGCATTTGTCTGAGTTCTGGGAAGAGCCCAACTTCCTTATGAGAAGGACAGGTGTGGGAGCTAAGGAACATTGTCCCCCAGTTCTGCTGCCTGGATTGGTCACTGCCTCTGCCTCGTCTCTAGTCCAGAAAGCTCCTCCCTCCCTGTTCTCCCATTGGCCCTGTCCCCTTGTCCCTGCCTCAGTTTCCCTATGGGTTCCCTTACCCCAGCCCCGCCTTTGTACCGCCCCTGTGCCCTCAGACCACTGGTCCCTGATGTTCTCCCTGCCCCCATATAAAACCCCTAGACATTCCTTTGTCTTTGCCTCTTGGCCTTTCACTGGCAAAGATGGAATAAAATCTTCCTAGTGGAACTCTAAGCAAAGACCCTTCCCGTCTCTTTGCTGTCGGTGTGTCATAGTAGCCAGCCAGAGCGTGAGCGACCCTGGCCACCGGCTAATGACAGGCAGGGGAGGAATATGGCTGGCTAATGATTTCAGACTGCCTGAGGCACTGAGTGCCCTGGCAGCTGCAGAGAAAAGCAACTCTTTCTCTGCCCCCCCACCACTTGAAAACATGGTATAAACAGCTATTTGTGACCAAATTTGGCTTAGAACATAATCAAGGATGAATAAGACGGGGCAACAGGCACTGTGGTCATCCTCGCACCTCATTAGGTATCCACAGAAATGGGAACTGCTTCTCTCTGTGGCTGGAAAGAAAGAAGACCCACAGTTCAACCAAGACACCACCCACTCCATAAGTCTGTGTATCTTGAGGTGTTACTACCACACGTGGACATAGAATAATATCAAATCGTTTCAGCATAAGAACATACTAAGTTCTCCACATTCCCTCCTGTCCTTCTTCCTCCACTGCCCCTGGCTTCTAGCTATCATCCGCATCTGGCCATCACCACTGTCTTTCCCCACCTGCTCCTCTCCCTTGGACTCACAAGCTCCATTTCTTCACTCTGGTTGTAATTGCTTTATTTCTTTTCTGATCTGAGTACAGGAAGGCATAGGAAGAGGGACAGCACTTGAACCCCATCCATTTTCAGAACTAAGAATCTGACTTTGAGATCTGAAGAAACTGCAGCAAAGGGCCCCTCTGCCCCCACAGAGGCGAGGGGAGATGTGACACATTTGTCTGTGCTCAGGACATATCATGAACACAGTGAGAGGCCTGTTGGTGAGTTCAATCATATTAAAAGACAATGATAACTAATAGGGACTTTGAATATTCAGTGGTATGAAAGTAACCTTGCCTTTTTATGTGTCCTTCCATAGATAAAAAGAAACAATATTGTTGAGATGCCTAGGATTTTAAAATATTACTTCATATTAAGGATAAAACACATCTTAAGGCACACATTATGGGTCCAGAAGAATACATCTTTCAGTCTTTGAGAAGTATTTAAAGTACTCTGGCAGATGAAGGTAAGAAAACATTAATTTCAGCTAGTCTTTCACTTTGATATGTGCCAATGAGTACAGAAATGCGAAAATGAAACAACTTAAGAATGTGTAGTTCAAATTACACATGAAAATAGTCCATTCAATGTGTGGATTTAATCATTTTTGTCTTAGTCAGCTCATTCTTTCAAACACCCATTTCCCATTCCAGGTTACAATACTTACTCTGTAGTGTAGATTACTGTAATTAACAGGTTAAATGCATGAAAACAGTTTTTTCCCCTTGATGTGCCTTTGGATCCTTTATTTTTGTTAGCAGTTATACAGTAGAATCACTTCCTATGAAGGAGAAACAACTGCCGTGGGGTTTCTTAATGCTGCTAATGTTCTTTTCTTTCCCTCCAGTAATAACAGTAAGAAATTATTGTCGGTAAATAAAAGAATATAATGGAGAGTATATGTCAGGGGAAGTATGTTAAAAGCTGTATGTATAACATCCGTAGGTACAGACTGCTTATATTGACAGAGTAGTCAGTGTTGGATTTTATTAAGATGCAAGGAGAACCTTTCTAATCTCATTGCGTAGAGAAGTCCTTTTCTCATCCAAATGAACCCCGTCAGTTAGCATGCAATTTAGTTCTACAGAATAAGAAAGAAAATAGTCTATAAATCTCTTTTGTGCTATGATATTTACAGCAAATATCAACATTGTTCTTACTTTGTTTTCTCCACCAACAATGCCATGTGGCATATCCGTGGATTTATTTATTTTTTAATCATATGTCCTGCTGGTTATAACATAACTTAATGTACCAGCTGCAATTAACAGACTGTCAAAGGATCAACTAACAAGTGCTGATAAGCTTCATTTAACTAATTTGAGGAGTGGAAGTTTGATTTTCTTTTTTTTTTTCCAGGAAGGTAGCTTGTTTCCTTATTTCCTGTCAAGTGAGCCAACTCCTGTGACCTGTAGTTAAAAGGGCCCTTTGTAATTAAGGCAGTGAGCCTCCAAGTGAACAGTTCTCACAGTAGGAGGGGGAGCAGGGGGAAGAAGAAGAAGAAAAAAGCAACAAAAAAAAAAAAAGAGGATGCATGACACTGCTTAACTAACTAATCGGAGCTGAGCCAATCCATTTTCCTGCAGGCCAGTCAGTGTACCATGAGCGCACAGAATCTCGCCCTTCATTGGCTTCATGTCCATTTTATGGACCAGCGAGTCTATTAAGATCTTGGTGAGTGGCCCTATCCGAGGGCAGGGCTCTCTCCCCGTCTGCCCATAGACTACCAGAAACTGATCAGCCGTGTTATATCAATAACGTTCTCACACCAGGTTGTGTAAATTGATCTTTTACAATTTCTCTCGGTGACAGTCTCTGTAACCAACAAGATAAATCATTCCTCCTGTGGCTTTTTTATTGATTGCTGAGACCTGTATAAAAATTACACTGCTCAAGCTGTGAAGTGAACATCCTCATAAAAGAAGACCTTCTATTTACAATCAAAATACGTTTGGTCCAGATCGAGTACAGATTTACTATCCCAATACCATAAGAGACCAGAATTAACTGAGATTCAAAGCACCAACAAAGTAACCCACATAAACTTTTAAAATGTGAATGGTGTCCTACAACATCAAGAAAAAAAGAAAAGAAAACAAACAAAAACCAAACTTGCAAGGTTATAAAGTCTTGTTGAAGTAAAGGCAGTTGTAATAGCAAACCATCTTTTTAAAGCAATGATGCAGAAGAAGCACAGCAACACAATCAGCCAGCTCTTTACTTTTTTTTTTTTTGCAGTTGCTTGTACAAACACTAACACAAATTGCTTTCTGATATCCTTTTAGCATCCATGCAAATATATATATTTTTAAATGGAATGGTAAGGCTTGACGGCTTCTTACCTTTTCAGAAAAGAAATAATCTACAACTTTGGAAGATCTGGCAGCTGTAATATCATTCTAGGGAAATTGATTTAAGCTGCTATATAGTATTGGCTTTACTGTTTTATTAAAGTAAATAGTCTAATGATGTCTGACGCAGGCAATCAAATGCGTTCACAGTCTTTAGGCAGCATCAACTCTGTAATGATTATATTCCTTCCACTTTATTCCATCATTTTAATTCTGGTACAATAGTGTCTAATTTCTGTTGCTTTAATTATTTAAAACTTATGCTAATATTGTTTAGAGACACAGTTTACAGGGGTATATTTTGAAACAGGTGGACTTAAACTGAGCAAAACAATTAAATGTTAAATCATCAAGCATGATGAAAGAATTAGCAAGTGATTTAGAAGGCTGAAAACCAGAAATGAAATACCAATTCCATTGTCTTACTGACTCAGTCTGTATTTTTTGGACAGGACACTTGTGAGCCAACACCTCAATTTACCCACCTGTAAAAAGTTATTACAGTGTCTAGAGAAAATGTGTCATTTCTGTATCATGCTAACTGAAATCAGTAGAGGTACACCCAAGTCAGCCTTGTCCTCTGGGAAACTGTGAAGTTTAAATTAGTGTTTGCAAAGTAGTCTGAAACATTTGATGATGAGACCTTCAAAAATGTTATTATGATTCTCTGACACAAAAAATGAAGGATGCATTCAAGTATTTCATGTTATCAGAAAACTGTGCAGCCCTGATTAGTGCTACCAAGGAGAACACTATACCAAACAGTCTCTCAGAATTAAGGATGTTGTTAAAGGGTCAGCACAGTTCCCATGAGGTCCTAAAAGTTATTCTTTTTCTGTTGAAATCAAAATCTGTGGTTGATCTAAACATCTGTGATGCTGGAGAAGAGATAGATAGATTTTTTTTTTTTAATTTTGCACATATAACTAGATATTACATGTTTAGAACTGCTAAGTACTAAACTATGCTAAATTATTTCAAATGGCTATTTTTTGCTGTTTAGAAACTGGTGGGTCAGAGAAACTTCAGGAAAAAATGTGCATCAATCTGAAAATTAAGAGTATGAAAATTATTAACTTTTTGCTAACACCGTAAAATTGTCCATAAATGATATAAACACTTCTCTATTTGTTCACTGAGTAAGATGATTTCCCCCTTTAAATGAAAAGAAAGAAGTGAAGGAGTTTGTGTGGGGGCGTGGGGGGGACAGGAGGGAGGTTGTAATAAATATGGTTATGATTGCCCTGTTATTGGGGAGCTTACTTCAGCATAAAATTGCGGGTATTGTCCATTCGCTTCTCTATTCTTCTTCACAAGGTATTTTGAGGGGGAGAGAGTTAAAACACTATTTGTCAGAAAACTTGGTTGGGAGAAGCCAGTTCAAGGCTCAGAACCAGGTAAAGGACCATTGCAAACAAAGGATTGCGCGAGGACAGTGAAAGTAGTAAAATATAAAAATTATTTTCAAAGAACGTATTTTGTCTGTATTTTGGAATACTTTGGCAAAGTACTTTAATTGTCCAAATCAGAAAATCATCTTTTCATTATTAGCTTTATTGATATGCTTCCTCTTGCATCTTAGCGGTGAACTGATGATGACATCAGTG
Source organism: Oriolus oriolus (assembly GCA_013400235.1). NCBI lineage: Eukaryota > Metazoa > Chordata > Aves > Passeriformes > Corvidae > Oriolus > Oriolus oriolus. The sequence goes on along the minus strand of VXBT01007147.1, from coordinate 97,191 downwards.
GTTTTGGGCACTGAGGGGTTTAGTTTGTGTCCTTTAGGCAAGAATGCAAAATAACTGGAGCTAATTTCTAGCAGCATCCTCTTGATTTCTCTTAATCCTGGACTGTGATGACTCTTCAAGCATCTCATTGGAAGCAATTGTGGGAAAAAGGCCATTCCCTTTTCAGCTGTTCTTCCAAACCCTAATGAGTTAACAATTGAAATACAGAAAGTTGCTTCAGAGGTCAGGAGAGTATATTCTACACAATGGTCACAGCATTTGAAACCATGACAGCACTATAAATTGACAAACTAAAGCAGAGCACTTGGTGGTCTGAAGTGGAGAAAAGAACATCAGCCAAGAGCAGTAAAAAGACGAGCCATGAAACCACACAGAAAAAAATGAGTGATTTTTTTCAGATCACCTTGTTAGAATTTAGTGTATCAGAGGTCAGATGAGTAGAACAATAACAAGGTCCAAGGTTGAATACCAGTGGGGAAGCTTAACCCAGGAGCTCCAGGTCAACCATAAGTGAATGAGGTAGAACAGTGAAACAGTAGTCACCCGGGAAGGGAACGCACAAAAGTCAGCGGGTTAAGGGGAGGAGCCCGACAGTTATCAATTAGACTAAAAGAAAGCCCAGGCTCAAGCACCTGGGATGGAAAAATAATCCCAGTGTGATGAAAGGAGATTTTCTCCAGTTCATGGTTCTTGTTCCTTAGTTTTCAGCTTTTGGCAAATTTGAAATGTGTGGAGCTAAATATCTTAAATCTGTAGCAAATGAGAAAACACTGGCCAGTTGGATGTATGTGTTATGTGCATATGACAATGTTTTCATCCCATGCTGGACAGTCTGCTGAGATAAAGGAGGCATAAAAGTAAATTTATTTTAAAAATATGAGCAAACATGCACACACATGCATATACAGGCATGCACACATGTACACCACTGTAAGAGGGATGCTTTTTAACTTCTTATTTTGTCTTCAGAAAAGTACAATTCACACCAATTTTATTTTTAGCTTATGAGGAGGAATTTCTTCCGATTTGTGAAGAAAATTGCTTCAAGTGACAAGTATGGAATATTTAAGTGACATTTTACAATGTAAAATGTATATATATATGTGGTTATGCAACTTCCTCTTCCTATGAACACGCATCACCTAATTTAGTAGGAATTTTGCCATTGATTTCATTGGAGCTAGAAGAAGCCGAAAATAAAGCAGATCATGCCTGATATCCCATAGTTCAGAGCACACTGAAAATATCCAAGGAAAGCTAGCCATAGCTATCCACTAATATGGACACATGTCTTCTTGTGTTATGCAGATTTCCATTTGTGGTTGTTATAAGATATGAACAGCTGTGGTATTACCTTTGTATGTGAGTGGAGTGGGGGTGAGGGGGTAGTGTGTGCATGTGTCTACACAGTAGAAGTTTTGTGTGATATCTACTGTACGTACCTGAAATATCAGTCAGTCCTCGTGAGCAATACGTGGTAAAAGGGCAAGGACATACAATGTCAGCTAGAGTCAAACTCTAAACATACTCTGTTTTTAACCTACTACCCTATTTTTCTATTTGTCTATTCTTAACCTCACATTTCTGAGGAATTATATAATTCTGGATGGCTGCTAAAACCAGCAAAATTCTTACAGGCAGAGTTAGTCTCACCAGCTATAGTAAAGCACACAGTATCCCTACTATCCTCTGGTGTGGGCATGCTACTTTTTGGGTTACAAAAGACCCATTGTCAAGGTATTGTGATAACTTTTAGAACTCCTTCTCTTTTGCTGCTCCAGAACAACAGTACTAATACAGATAAAGCAGAGGTTGGCTGCTAGGCACACAGGTACACTCTGCTCCACAGTCAGTGCGTTCCCACATGCACCAAAGAAGGTGAAGAGATTACATTGCCAAGTGGCTTCTTTCTGCTTTAAACAAGATGAGTTTTCTAACATGAAAGCTCCTCCTACAATGACTGAAACAGAGAAGTCCGGGGACAAAAATACCCAACCTTTTTTCAAGAGATTGTCGGTGGTGGCCCCTGAAATCTAACAGGACAAGAAAAAAATATGGTCTACATAAAGAAGCTGGAAAAGTTTAGGAAAAGAACATGAACTGGTTTTTTTCAAGCTCATGGCTGGGTATTATGCTTGTTTGGGAAAAATAGGTGAATATGAAGCTGTGAATTTATTGCATATGGTAAAAGAAAAAGGGTATAACTTCTTCAAGAGTTCACTTCAAGATATGATTTGTCTAAAGGAAAAGATACATAATATATTTCTCTCTAAATGGTTATTTTTTGATGCCATTAGACAGTTGATTTATATCCTGGAAATTATGGGAGGTCATGCCAGATGTAAGCAGGGGAATCAAGAAAAAGTGGATAAGAATGTCTCTTGTTTTAAGAGAAGAGATCCTTTATAAAATAGTGTGTAGAAGCGTGGGTGGCAATAACATTTCTTTTGTGTGCAACGGGGAAGTTGGATTAACTAGCATTAGGATTTAATATGCTATTCTTAGGGGAAAGTTTGTTTCTTTAACTTCACACAAGAGTGAAAGTGGTGCACCATTCAGTTTAATGAACATTTTTTCTTTCTTACAGAACAAGTCCATTTCAAACTCAAATTGATAACATCTCTCTGGGATGCTACTCACAGGAAGATGTGTCACTGTTTGCAGTGGTACCAAACAGTGTTGCATTTGCCCTCATGAGTCTCTAAAAGTATTCTACATGCATTAAAACTCATATTTTTAATATTTTTATACTGCAAATATTTCATCAAGGCCAAAAACAAATAAATGAATACTTGGTAGAAGCAGTTCCATTAACTGACTCTGATGATCCAGTGTTAGAGTAAACTGAGGTAATAATTGTAGGTTCACTGGCCGCAGTATGAAACAAAGCTCCATTGATGTAATGGAGATTCTACGTCATGTGCAGACATCTACAGACATCTACACTGTAAGCACCTAAATTTGGGTGCTTCAATTCACAGATATATAGAGAGTATACATATAGTTTATATCCACCCATCATTAGATAACTAGGTAGGCTGGTTGGAATAGCTGTAAAATCATCTGCATCTGAACTGGAACTATACATTCCCCTGACAGTCCGTAAGAAGGAATAATCACTTGTAAAGTGAGATTCATCTCAATCCACAGTAGATACCTGAAATAAGTCAGATGAGTTACACCATAAAAGGTGTCTTGTTTTCCACTGAAGATAACTGAAAACTAGTTCAGGTAAAGACACCTACATAAGGAGGACAAATCTCTCCTTAGCTCCCAAGCAGTCAGGTGGAGAGATTTAAGGATTTGAAAGAAGATAATGAAGTGGCTTTTAGAATTGTTGGTGAGGGTGATCTCCCACAGGAGGAGGATGCCACGGATGTCCCATCTGAACTTTTACTAGTAGATGGCAGATATCTGCCAGAGACTCTGACAGGAACAACATCATGAAGTACTGATTAATTAAGTCAAGAAGATGAGAAACATAATGTGATGGGGAAAGGAAACACTAGAAAGACTAGAGGCAATGATTCCATGAGCTTGGAAAATGGTTATTGGTGTTGTATTTTCAACAGATACAAGCAGGAAACAACAGCAGCAGCAGCAGTCAGTGCTTGAAAGGAAAAAAATGCATATCCAGAAATCTCCAGGTAAAAGTTAAGGTGAGTTGTAGGTAAGTGATGGGAACTGAAAGAAGGATGCATCTCAGACATGCACTGCAGAGCTGGCAAGATAAAGATATAGCCTGTGAATTCACCCTCACTGAATGTGCAGGCTTTCCCTGTGGTCATGGAAGAGGGATTCCCAACCACAAGAAATGGCCGACGTAACACTTCAGCTCCCCTGCCCCCAGCATATCTAGATTCTGCTGGTTTAAAATGGATCTTCAGCAGTTAAAATGTCAATAGACTCTTATCAGAGACATGCTATTAGCTGTACCTCATTTTCCTGTACAGTTAGAAAAACTGTATAAAATGGTTATACAGATTTATCAGTCTGTTAGACAGAAAGATAAACTCTGGTCATCGTATAGTACCTCTTAGCACATTTTTCCCAGTTGAATGAAGACCAAAATGATTGATCACATCTTTGTTAAGGATTGCAGGGGGGGACACTGGGAAACTGTGGGAGTCAGAGTTCATTGAAGTAAATCACATGTACTCTCTTGTGTTAGTGCAGAATGGCAGAGAGGACAGATGACCAGCGTGATCCAGTCTGTCTGATTTCACAAAACCAGTGAATCCTTGACTACGGGCTCTACAGGGCTCTGATTGTAAAAAAGAAGGGACTAAAAGACCACAGTTTAAAACCTTCAGTATGGAAAATATGCAAAGTTCTCAGTAGGGAAGAAAGATAGATAAAAATATTATAATTTATCATGGAGGCCATAATTCCCTCTCCTCACCCATCACAGAGAAATTCAGTTCAAAGAAAGACTGCAGAGTTTTCAAAGATTTTGCAAAGCTGGTGATACTGGTAAAATCAGCACCAACTTTGGTGGTTTAAATAGTGCTTTTTATACAAAGTCTATATTCTTTTGTGACAGTGCAAGATCAAGCTGACACAATAAGAATTCCATCAGAAGTAAAATTAATGGCACCACTAACTTGTTTCTGAATTCAGTATAAAAAATGTCTAGCAAGTGGGCAGTCAGAAGTGAAAGCATTACCTATTCCCTTTCAAAAAGGGGCAAAAACATATCCTTAGAAAGTACAGTTCACTCTGGTGAGGGGGTGGAATGATTTTCACCCTTTTCTCATCAACTAGAATGCTTTTCACAGCCAAAAAATCACAAGGTACAGTTAGAAACAAGACTACTTCTGTAGGAAAATGTGTTCATGTTAAAAATGAATAGAAATTATAGCAACAGAAGAAAATGAAACTTGCAAGCCCAGAGAAATAAAACAACTTGTTATTTATGATAAACAACAGGGGATTGTTGTAGGTCTGAAGCAATCACAAAAATTTTGCACCACAAAGCAAATCTGAACAAAAATAATAATAATACTTAGAATTCAGACTTTTCATTTATTGAATTGTTTCTGTACAACAAGCTTTACAGAGTAACACAATATACTCTAATGCTCTGGAATTATTAATGAAACAACTTAGTTGTAAAAGAATATAGAGCTATACAGAACAGAGAGCTGTTATTTTGTTGGTTCACATGCTTCTTACTCACATATCCATTGTGTGTACTTTTCTGTCCGAAAAGTGTTCCTCACATTAGTTTTTAAGAGTGTAGGAGTGCATTTAATGATTAACTGGCAGAAATAACTGTTTGATAATGCTTTACCATGTCTGGACGTAAACTGGATCACAGTCTTTTATTTTAGTGGCTTTCCATTTCCCTTTGTTATTACTTTTATGGTACACAGGCCCATAGAAAATCTGATATCTTCCATGGCTTTTCATTTATGCCCTTGGTCACACTTGAAACATCTGCCAAACTCAAAGGAGAGAATATAGCTCTTTTTCAAGACTCAAACATAAAATAAATTGGTAATCACTGTCAGATTACAATTTTTCCTTTAAAAAACTTTCGAATCCCTAAGAAACCTGATCCCAGTCTGCAAAACAAAATTCAGCATTCCAGTGGTGCACAACTCAGGACACTATTTGGTCTCATGCCCAGTAAGGAAAACACCATATTCCAGTCAATGTAAACCATACACTTTGAAATTGAGAACAGCTTTTAAATTCAGGTGTATTTAGTACTAAACAGTTTCTTGTATTCTTGCTGTCATGTAAGAACTCTACAGAAAGATGGTCTGAAGGCTTTGTCAGGGGAGTATTATCTCTTTTTTTATCCTCAGCTGCAGTACAAGCGTAGAAGGAAGAAATATTTTCCTCCAAAAACTTTAGTCAAGTGTGTGTGCCCAAAGCAGAAGAATTTTTCTTCCTTCTTGTGGAAATTCAACACAGCTTGTTAACCTTGGAATAACTGGAGAAAGAGAAATAATCACCCTACTGTATAATTTTAAGTCTGTCAAAATACTTTCTGCCTCCATCAGGTTACTGATGGTCCCTCCTCTACCTAAGAGCAACTACCTTCTCTGTTGGAGTTTTAGTCATCTTGCTAAATTACTAAGAAATAAACATATGAACACAGAAAAACCTAAGGCATCAGGCGAATGTACCTTAAAAGCTGCTCATATGCCTGCATGAGAAATGTATCCATGAGTTTAAATTATGAACACCTCTGGAGTGTGCAAAGTCTATCTGAACTGACCTTTGAAGCTTTTGCATTGCAAAGAGCAAAGGGGATGAAATTCTTTGAACAGATTGTTATAACTTGTTCACCTAAGTCTTTCAAAGGCTACTGGACTGCCAAAAAGAGCATTTTATCCACTGAGATAGGCTAATATGAATATGGAAAGTTAATCACACAATGTCGATAAAATGGGAAGAAATTCATGCAATAAGATTACACTTTATCTCAATTTTATTTAAATGAAATGGAAAGTTTTTTGTATGTGAAAGGAAGGTACACAATGATACAGAAACAATTTTAAGGTAGAAAGAGGCAGAAAATCCATAGCTACAAAGCACAAGCCATTCACTTGTTGTCTGGAATAAGAAAGAAGAACCAAAAGCTGGATATTTCCGTGTCTTGTTCATACTTCATTGCATCTTCCTTTGAAGTTGTGGCTTTGATCACTGTTCACAGGACAGTGGACCAAATGGGCTTCCAGTGTGATACAACTGAACATTCCTGTGATCCCGAATGCCACAGGATTCCTTCATGCTAGAAGACATTCAGCATGATGGATAAAATTGTGAGAATTTCAGGAAGGAACAGATATCCTAGATCATTCTCCTCTTTCTCTATGAACTCTTTTTCTCAGCTCTTGCTCCTGCTCTATTTTCTTTTTGTTGTGAATAGTTATTTATCTCTACTGCCCAGGCATGAGGCCTCACAGAAAAATTGATGATGCTGTTGAGTACAGAATGATAGAAAGTTCGTCAGAGAGAAGCAAGAAACACATAAACAAACACCTATAGCTCAGAAGTCTGATTTCAGTCCCAGTTCTGCAGCAGTACAGATCATCCCCAGGTTTCTTCTCCAGACTACTCAAAAGCCCTGTGGGAATATGTTACATATTTTGATAACTGAAGGTTTTACTCAGAACACAGCTGTGCCAGGATAAACCTGGTTCTCATGGATGAGTTTAGGACAAAATTTTGTTCCTCCTTCTCCAACCTTACATTAACAGAAAATCAAGATCTGCAGAGCAGGATGAATAAGGCCCAATGACCTTTTGCTGACTAAAAAAGGCAAGGACCAAAGTTATGTTGGTGTGATCCTGTGAACTGTCTGATAATATTACACTGTTCTGCTTTGTCTTTGTCTGTACATATACATATATGTACTTTTTATTTTTACTCTGAATCTTTTTCTTATATTGAAAAATTGCCTTCACCACTGGAATAAGTACTATCAGTGTATTTCATGCCACCACTGGCTCCTCCATAAAAGTCCCTCACTCTTTCTGACAGCTTTTCTTGGCCCAAAATTATTTGATCTAAATTCTTCATTGTTCAGCAACATTTGTTCAATTCTTGTCATTCCATCATGGAGATGTTTATCAGATCAATAGAAAACACCTTATAAAAGTAACCTTTTCCTCACTAGAAGACCAGCAGTTTCCTTTTAGAAAGGGAAACATTTTCACTGAAAATTTTCACACTCATAAAATCTCAAATTAGTTTGCAGCCAAAATATTTATCTCCCCCCCCAAAATAAACCAAAACAAAACCAATCTTACTTGCTGTTTAGTTTCATTTATCTCTTTGCTTTTTAAGAATTTATTTCTTGTTTGTCAAATAAAGCAATATACTAACACACCTTTTTTCATACCTTTTTTTCACTCTTCCTTTTCCACTGATTTCTCAACCATACTCAATGAAACTCTAGCATGTAAAGTCATAGCATGCAAAAGTAAAAGAATCTGTTGGAAGAACTGTATGATTGCCAAGATGGTTCAAGGCTGTTTTCTCACTTTTTGGACATGGATCTTTGCATGGCACTGTATATTTTCCATGATCAAATACCGGGACTTTTTAACTCCACTGTTCTTGGATACAATCCTGAAATCCAGCCAGAAAGATCCTCTGTTTTAGTAACTCCTACCTTGCACATTAAGTGATACAGGATGACCAGGTGTCAGGTAGTCTATGGTCCACTCTAGTAGCTCAGAGCATCCTGGGTAAATTTCAGTTTTCCAATATTTATTTCACTGGCAAGTGCTTCTAGCTGCCTGAAAGACTGCCTCTCACACTGCTAGATTTCTCTGCTGCGGAAACTAAATCTAGTGAAACACAACTTTCTGGGACCAGAGCCAGGTCACTCTCAGTTCAGTGGCCTTATCTTTGAATTTACAATTAAGGGTTCATGCATGTCTCCTTTCATGAGAGGCAGACCTCATTCTTCCAGTGATCCATCCCCTCAAATATCGAACTGGTGCTACCAGTAAACTGCATCTTTGCACACATGATGAGATTTTGCTGGCAAAAATTGCTGTAGAGTTTTATTCCTCCTTGACTGAATATCTGTCACTTCCAAACTGATGTTAATTGATGCCTCCTTGCTGGGGTGGTGGGAGTTTCAGAGCAGATGTTAATACAGCAATGAGCATGTTAAGGAAATTTAAAATATAAAAAGACTAACTTCTGCTTACAGTCTATATATACTACTGAAGATTTATTGAGAAACAAAATAAAGAATATACTTAGCAGCTGTAGGTGGGGTCTGAAATTAATACATTCACTGCATTTTTCAAACTAAATCTGCATGAATAAACCTAATTCTCTTCCTCCTTAAATAGTATTTCAAATGTACCACATATCTTTTTCCTTCACCAGGTAAGCATCTGGAATACTAGGGCTTCCTGATACACAGTTTTTCAATCTAGCACTAGCATCTAGCATGAGAGGCACAAGTCAGCTGAACTTAGAAAATATTGCTGCTAAATAATTACACAGTGTCTTTAAATTATGGCTTGCTGTTTCTGAAAATGACTGTATCATCCATCAAAGTATACTGTAAGCTTTTTAAATAGATATAGCATGTAAATGTATTTTTTAAAATTACATATAAATGCATTTCTTTTTATTTTGTATTCATATTTAATTCTAAGTCCATTATTTGAGATTCAAGATGGGATACATCTAAATATGAAGCTTTTATACTGCCCTGTAAGTTATACTGTATAGTTTAATATTAATATTTTACTAGACAGTTACACAGTACTCAGTTTTAATATGGAATACTTCATCATGTTCATTATCGCCTATTTAGACTCATGTAAACTGACACTCCTGAAATAAGCAAGCTTTAAGATGTTAATATAAATGTTATGACTCTTTTAATTGCAATAGACATCTCATTAAGTAATTTAATACCAGTGGGACCTCTTACCAATACACAAAAAAACATACTTTGCCCAGCTTTTTACATACAGCACAATATGACGGATATATTTTTTTCCACAGTGATGCTCATCAACTTTCTCTTTGCTATCCATATCCTGAGTGAGAATGCCTTGGCAGCAAACTGCCTTGATGGGCTGGATTAGCTGGTTTAAACCAGAGCACCTTTGGTAAGGCTGTACCTGTCTGCTCAGGATTAACCAGCAGGACCTGTCAGAAGCAGCACCAGAGAAAGAGCTACATAGACCATGGCCATGGTGGAATTAGTTCTTCACCTAGGTGGAGAGAAAAACATGCATGACATTTCCATTAGCCTAGAAGGCAGAAACATCTGGTTACTTGGTTCAGCTCATCAGCAGGAGAGCCTGTAGTTGATTAGCCCTTCTCTCAGTAGTAGGCGTTACTACAGTCAGTGGGAATTACTAAACATGGTTTCAGGGGACTGACGTTAATTTGGCTTGCCAAAATAATATGCAATTTTTTAAGGAGTTTGTGTTAATTAGTTGTATAATTTGATGTGATGTGATTGGTTTTGCACAAAGAAAAGCAGAACAGGGTTTGCTATTAGAAGCTGCAGTAGGAGAATCAAGAGGTGGCACTTAAACAGTGCACAGTGTGAACCTGCAGTGGTGAAAGGCCTTAGTTCATGATCTAATTATACAATGGGATTCCCTTTCTTGAAAGCTAAAAGCCTTTTAATTATTTTTTTCTTCTTCTAAGATGTTTTATTTTGATTACTGTACTATTAATTCCTTGCACCTACTATTTTACCACAGATTAAGTCACTTTGGATATCCCATTTTGGCCTGTTTTGTATAATATTCCACTTTTACCAGAAGAGAAATATGTAAAATTATAAAAGTTGGCAATTTAGGCTTCTTTGCTACCTATGGAATGGTAATCAGTGGTAGCACTGATGACAGAATTACAGCTTCTGCCAGGCTAACTGATATCTGTAGTCTGGGAACTTAGAAACATACATGAGGTAGTCAACATCCTCTCATTAAAAGCATTTGCTGCCTGATGGCTGTTGAAAAAATTTTAGAGCTGCACTGAACAGTATCTGCTGAGGGCTCTGGCTGAATGAGAGGGCTGTTTAAGATTTTTCGTCAGGATTTGCTGAGTATGGGAGTAGACAACTGAAGCAATTCTCAGAAATAGTATACCCTTCCACATTTCTCCGTTCTTCTCAACTTTCTTGCCTATTTGGGCGGCAGATTCTTTGGGCTGATGGCTATTTCTTCCTAAGTGCTTGTACAGTGCACTGCACACTGAGTTGCCAGTCCTGGCAGTGGCCTCCAGGCACAGCTCTCTCAGACATGCCAGATAATTAAGTCACAGCTCTCTCCCGTTATCTGCCACCCCCCACCTATTTTAAAATTTCATGTCACCTCCACTAGCAGCAAGAGGCAGGAGTTTATCACTGTTTCCACGGGGAAGGAAGTCTGAAACATACAGTATGCTGTATATGCACTATCCAAATTTACCTACATATTCAGATTTGTCTCCTTAAGCTGTTTGTGTTGTTAATGGCTACTGCTTCAGATCACCCTTGAAGAGAGACTGTCTCCCTCCATGAACTGTCAAGTACCAAAATTTAGGCAGCATGGATGTACCTCAGGATTTCCATTTCTATCCTTCTGCAAAAAAAGCGCCATTCTTGAAACCCTGTCTCTGCTGGGAATGGCCAAGAGAAACTTATCTGCATGTTGCTTGAGAGAGTCCTCCGGGGACTGGGGTTTCATACAAACCTGCTGAGCAATGGGGAACCTTCTCACACTTTGCTGAAAGTTTGCCTGAACCTTGCATGCTGACGTGCAGACTTCTCAGAGATGTTCATAAATCTCAGAGTTGCCTGAAATCTCATACAACTCCAGTTTTCTATGATACAAGGTTCCCTTATAAATGTTTCACAGAGCTCTCTTCTTCAAATTTCGAAAAAGAGGCACTGCATAGTTTATGGGATGCCCTGTTCAATATCTAATCCCTGTGAAAAAGCCCTGTAATTTAGGTAGGACTTCATATATTAAAGCAAGTTCACCAAACACAAAAGAGAAAGGAGTTATAATAGACTCTTTGTACCACCAAGGCTTGGGAGATATGAGCTTACTGGCGGGAAGCTTTTAAAAGCCTGAGGTACATAAAGATTGGTGTCAAAGGAAGCATGTGTCGGAGGTAGGGAGTGGAGTTGGTATTACATATAAATAAGGGGCAAGTGTACTAGTGCAAAAGGGTGCATTGAGCAGTTCTAGAAAGAGAAAAATGAGGAGGGAAAAAAAGCCCAAATATTTCCCTGGCACAGAGCAGGACTGAAGATGCCTGGAGAGATTCCAGGTAACTTCTATTAGGTGCAGTGAGAGTGCTGGCATCCATCAGGGTGACTGTCTGTGCAAAGCTGAGCTGTCTGTCATGGGATCATCTGAACTCTTTATGGATTATAGACTTAAAATGCTCATTTGCTTGCTATTTATTTTCTATCTGAATATCAGTTATTACTGAAACCATGTTTGTTTACCTTGAGCAGTCAGTAATCTGTAGTTACTCCTCAGCTTGTTATAAACACCACCTACAATACTGACTGGTATTATCCCTTTCTGATATCACCTCAGTTATCTGCCCCTTTGACTGTCATTGCCTATCTTATGCCTAGATTTCAAGCTCATGGAGAGTGAATTTCTCTATTGCTAAATTCTATATATTCAAGCTTTTTGAAGAACTAGTTTCTGTATTTTGTTCTGTATTTTCTATCCCATCTGCCACAGTGGTATCCATGACTGGGAATACCAGGAAGTACAGTCATGTGAATACTAAGATTGATATGAAAGAATTAATGCATCCAAAAAAAATGCTAAAAAATAAGTGTTTGATTTTGTCCACTGATGTCATTTCATATAAAAGGATGTTGTAGGACCAGTGGTTTAATCACTTTATGTAAGCCTCTCAGAAACAGTTCAGTAAACAGACTTGAAAAATTCCTCATTATTATCAACTCCTGTGCTATATATGGGTAAATATTTCTTACATCAGAAAGATATGTCCATTAACCCATTATTAATTTACAAAAATAAAATAAAAACTTCTTTGAGGAAACATATAATTTTAGGTCAGGTTGACTTCTGCAGTCTTATAGTACAAATACAGAAATATTTCTATTAATGTAGAAAAGTTATATTTTCACTTATTTAATGAATGGTGCTACCAATTAATGTAAAACCAAGGCAGAAGTACTATGCTAGTAACCAGGACAGGTTAAGCCAGCTGATATAAATCTATATTAATTGTAAATGAATTATGAGAGTGGTAGATTCATCAACTGAATACGAAGAAAAATTTTCAGATTTTGCTTGAATAAAAAAGAAGAAGAAATGGATATAGAGATAAATCATGATTCTCCTTTCTTATCAAAACTGCCTTCTCTTTCTTTCCATCTCTCCTGTCCCCTTCACTTCCCCAAGTGATATTGGCAGGACTCAGGACAGGAAATTTTCCTACTTTGTGGTGCATTACAGAAGCAGCCTGAGAACAATTGCTGAATGAATGGATTTTAAATCCATCAGAGGTATCAGTACTGAAGGAGATACAGAACAGACAGCTGAGCCTTACCTCGAAAAGCCCTGCAAGGCTTGGATACCTGTATATACTGAGGTATTCCCATATGAGCTTTTAGACTCATGAAATGCCAAAACAAAATTTTTATTTGTGTCAGTGTCACTAAAAATTTGCCTGATATGTTCACCCAGAATTTTCCAGGAGGGACTGAAAAGCTTGGAGGCTGTTGTACTATGATTTTTGTTCCTGTTGCTCGGTTGCATTTTCCCTGTGAAGCACTTTATAGACTGGGAGTGCCCAGTCCTGTGAAAGGTAAATTGGTCAGACGTACATAAGTCAAAAGCCTCACAACAGAACTCACAAGGAAATCTAGTAGAAAAGAATATACTGACACTGCAGAACAGTTGCTGTAAATATGTAGATGCCTTTTCTTTATAACTTGTGATTTTAACATGCTCTTCATCTTTTGAAACAGGGCTGAATTCTCCATTCTTAATCTCACTTCCAGATGTGAGGAATCTAATTTTTCAGTCAATATTTTAAACAGTTTGAATGGATACAATGTATCATTAATTTTAAGAAAAGACACAATTAAAACTTGTTGAAACTTCTTATTTTAAGAAGCTGAATACAGTTGAATACAACAGACCAACTTAAATTTTTTAAATGGTCCATGTATATCTAACTTTAAAACTACCCATTGTCAAATAAGCCAAATATTAGCATTTGAAAATAAGTTACCATTCACACTGAGTTGAAAATTCCTTTTTTTAACATTTTAGCCACAGATTTTTTTCCTATGACTATGTAATATTGCAGCACTTTACCTAAAATATTTCTGAAGTTTTATTCAAGAATTCACCAATGTTTGGATCTTGAAGCAAACTACAGAATAGCATAATGTAATGACTTCTGACTTATGGACTTATCAGTGTCACAGGTTAAGTGGTTTAATTGAGAATCTGTAAAATGTCAAAACAGAGAAACAGTAGCGGACAATATAATTAGACTGCATCACAAGGTGCTTGTGAAGAGGAGGGAAAATGGTCCATTCAACCTTAACTTTCATATTCCTGACTTCCAAGTACAAATGCTGCCTCATCTAGAGGAGGCCAAACATAGAACTCATATGGAATTGTGCAGCAAGATCCCCAAATTATACCATTAAGTAATAAACTTTAAAAGCTTTTTTTAATAAAGGTTTAAGAGTAATGAGGCAACAAGGATTTGCTGTAAGTGAATGTAGTCACATTTCATTATGAAGCTCAGTTACACAGCAAAACTATCAGTTTTCCCTTGTTGCCTTCCAAGAAAATGCTGTGACTTTCCAAAAGACATTATGCTCAATTAATTCCTGCTGCCATCAAGGCATGTTACTGAAGCTGTGTGCTTCTCCACCAGACGTATTCTACATATAACAAAGATGGCAGGCAAATTAACACAGCTACCCACCAACAGGGATTTTAGTATTAGACCAGGTATAATCCCAAACTCTGTATTTACCTCTAACCTTCCCTCTCTCTGGAGTAACCTCACGACCTTCCCTGTATGTGCTCCTGAGCCATTTGTTAACATGCAAAATCAGATGACATTACTAACTTTCCCTGCTCTTAAGTCTTTTTTATTCCCCTAAAGATTCACTTTTTGCTTTTTTCTCTGTGACATTTGCAAAATCTACTGCAAAGGAAGGGTAACTAGTCCTCACTGAGCCTGTGATCCTTGGTCTACATTACCAAGATGCCTAACTAAAAACTAGCTCTAGTATCTCCATGCTATGTGCAGTCACTTCTGTCTTCTGACTGGAATATGGACATAAATTTAGCTCAAGAACACTTTGGAGGGGAAGGCTGTCTTTTCATTACATGCTTAATACCCATTATAATGGAACCTGGCTTCTAGTTCAGGGCCTGAAGGCATTTCACAATGCAAATAGTAGACAATAATGATAATAAAAAGAAAATTTTCATCACAAAGAACTTGATTAGTTTCCTGCATCCTGGATAAGAGTGTCTACATCTGTATAAAGTTTTACAATTTTTGTTTTGTTTAAATACAGTGCCAGTAAAGACTAATTCCATATTTCCACCAATTTTCATGCAGATAGATTTATGTCTCCATATTCCAGCGAGTTCCTTCAGTTATCGTTTCAAATACATGTCTAAAATTCATGTATCATTCCAAATTTAAGCTTATGGAATCTTCACAGCAACAATTGTATCTGGGTAACAGATTGTTTGTTAAATGGAAATGGAAATTATCAACTACGTGAATTATTTCTTGAGTTCTTCTTGCAAAGTAGTGCTTTGAGTCACGTGCTGTTAGACACTTACCGTGACATGCAGCACTGTTTTCAAGATACCTACAGCTCCTAAAGGTATCATCATGAGAATTAGAGGTCTCAGCAGTTTTTTTGATAGGACAGGATTTAAAGCAATATATACACATTATTTTCTTATTTGAACATTACCCCTAGCAGCATATCCAGCTATATTGTCTTTTGTGTCACCACTCATAAAGAGACAAGAAGAGCCTACAAGAGAAGTAATCAACTTGTGGTAGACTAGTTTTGAAGAACAGATTATTCAGTCACTTGGACGTCTGCTCTGGATCAGTAGTATCAATTCTATAGTGACTGCACATGAGCAGGAATAGGGGTTTTTTGCGTTAATTTGCAGAAAATTTTCTACATGCCACACTAACCCAAATTAATGATATAGGCTTTTATTTTAGTATTGTCATTACTAATTTGGTTCAAGTCCTTTTTCAGACCTTATTATGCAGTAAAGATAACTGTTATAGTAAAAAAATAATTTAAGAAAAATCAATAAAAGAGACTTTAATGGCAAAATAAGTGTCCATACACACATAAACAAAAACATAGCAAGAATGTGGATTAGTACTAATTTAATCACTTTTTCACAAGTTTATAGACAGATCTGTCCTAGCCAAAATAAATTTTAAGAATAATTTTATAAGATTTGTGTTGTAGCACATTTTACAGTAAATGATTCTGTAGGAACTGATTCTCCATTCAGTAACGGTCAGAGATATTGCTTCCACAATTTTATGCAGATTGTTTACTTGGAGTTTCCTAAAATTTTTTTACAGGTAGCTCATGGTTATGGAGGTTACAGCATTTGGACCATTCTCTATTGCTTGTAAGCCATTGCTCTTTGCTTTCTTGAGGATAAAGCAGAATGTGATTCAGTTTGGGATGAACATGGTGAGAAAGTACCATCAAAACAGGGAGATCAGATATTCATAAACCACTGCAAAAGCATTAATTTATCTACTATCACCTTAGTGGAAAATTAAACCTGTCTTTCTTTCTACTTCATTAGTATTGATGCCTGAAGTGGCTACCTGAAAAACAGAGACTAGACAGGAATAAGAGAATAAAGGTAGGTACTTATCTGAAGGGTCTTCAAAGGTACTCCCTGGGCAGGACAAAGGTGACACCCAAGATGGACCCTGGGTCACGGGTTCTTCACACTTTTATAAGTTTGGTTCATTTGCATACCAGGGTTAATTCTCCAATTAAAACTTCAGTTAATGATGTAATTTCCCCAAGCTTACCCCCCTTCTAAAGGTGTTGCTTTACACATTTTGGGCCTAGGACAGTCTGGGTGTCTTTGGAGAGCAAACCTAGAGAGGCTTTGTTATCTCACCAGCATGAGAGAACAGCAGGTAACAGGCTACAAGAAACTTCAGAGTTACACACTAGGCAGTACAGGATTTGAAAAATATAAAAGTTAAAATTATGTAGTATCTTCAAGGTGCTGATAACAGACAGCCTGGACTTTTTGTGTTAGAGACAAGACCTTCATCACAAGAGGGAGAATGCTTCACCTTCTCTGAGCTTCCCAGCCTTCATCCCCACCATTCTCCCAAAGATAGTATTTTTTTTATTTCCACCTCTTCTCATGTGAACTTGCCCATCTGTTTCCATTAACTACCAGATTCCCCTCTCCTACTCTCTCCATACAGCTGATGAACCACACAGTACTCTCCTCCTGCTTCTTCCTCCCCCAGCAGTTAGCTCATGGCAGCTCTCTCCCTCCTCTTTCTGAGGACCTGCTTTCCTGAGTAAGAGGGCAGCTCACACGGGGGTCATTGTCCCTGGGGATTGTGCAGCATCCTGCCTCTGTCTAGGAGAGATACCCAACCAACCTTGCAGCTTTGCCAACTCCCTGTCACTCCCTGCCACCCACAAGCTACTCGGTTGGAACCGCAGGACACAGAGGCAACAGCACCGCATGCCAATGTGTCTGTGCCGGGGATATAGCCAGAGGTGATGCAAAACTGATGCTGCTGCTCTAGGAGGACATCCCACTTTGAGGCACGCATCCACACATGTGCATGCCATGTTTCCAGCACAACAACTCCTTGATGAGCGCACTGCTTCTTGCTCCCTCACCCGATGGTGTGCTGGCTGCTATGCAGGACTTGGCGCTCAGACACTGTGAGACCGACGAGGCTACACAGCGATAAAAATGCTAGCAACAAATAATGAATGGGAGACTTCAGAAATAAAGGAAAGAAACAAAATCGCAGCTGACATGATAAGTATTTACAAAATAATAGTAGGGCTCAATCAGGAATTTTCATCCTTGCTCTCCTATCATTACATGAGGGTAAGGAAATACTGCCTGAAAGTAAAAGCTGATCTTTGGAAATGAAAAGAAAATATTTCCCCTCTTCACTCACTGTATATAATTAGCTCATAGTAATAATTGCCCTTGTGTGTCACTGAGGCCAAGTACTCTGTAAGATACAGTAGTACAAAATACTTGCAGTTACCTATTTTGTAAGAGGGATACTAATGGCAAGCTTCAGGCTTTAGGTCAGTCTCTGTTAAAGACGAGGCTGTTTCAGAGAAATTGAATATTAGACCACAGAGACTTATTGTCTGATCCTGTATGGCGATTTCTACTGTAAAGAGAGCAAGGAGGATGCAGAAGGCTGGAGGATCAAGAGGAAACAAGTAAGGAGTGGGGGAGAAGGTCTATTATAATAGATTGAGAATAAAATAATGGTAAAGAAAAAGATTGAGCTGATGTTTAGGTAAACTCTCTTTTACTTTGTTTCTATTTAATGTTTCCGTGGGGCTCTCCAGAGGTTTTATTAAAGACTATATATTTACCTTTCTTTTATAGAAACATGCTTTCGAGGATCTTATTATTTGACTTGGAACCTACCTCCAGTGTTTACCTAGATGATTATCAATATGCAGTAAGTCTGACATTGATCTCAATTCCATTTACAGTTATATTGATTTATTACTACAATTAATTAATCCTAGAAAGGAAAGTCCAGCAATTAGAAATTTGTGAAGACCAGATACCATGTGTTGTTACAGTTCGAGAAAGTACATATTATGAAGCCCGCTACTTGTGCACCAGCTGTAAAAAAAAGAAAATTATTCAATTTTTTTAAAAACATTATTGGATAAATATGACTCAAAGATATTTAATTAATAGATGAAGTGGGAGAGTTGGTATAAGGTTGACTGACCATTCTGGACATCAAGTTAAACATTTGCTGGGGTTTGAACAACCTTCCTTTGATTTTGATGCTTGTGTATTTCAAGGTTCCATTACCCCTGCCAGCCAGCCTTCAAGAAAGAAAGAAGTGATTTAACCCAAGACACTAAGCCAAAATTAATATTCTATGTATTACTGACCAATCTGAAACTGTAGCTGGTGGTAGTTTTGCCTGAAAATCTGAACAAAGTGTCACAAAATGTGACAAAGTGGATCAGTGTCATTGCATAGTATGCATTTGAAGCAGAGCTATTCTCATCCATGTGTTAAAGTTACTCCTTTCCAGTATTTTCTGAACTGTCCTTAGACCAGGGGAGCTTGATGTCTTTCAAAAATTGCTCCTTTAAAAAATGCTGGATGGAAACAGAGTCCCTCCCCAGGAATCAAAAGTATTGACTGTAGGAACAGTATGTCCACTCATCAAAGTGCTCCAGTTTTCAGTTTAACTGGTAGCTCATGGGTTTTTTTGAGTAGGGAGTGCCAGTGAAGCATTAAAACAGAAAACCTAGTCTGGGACAAAAATATAACATGCACACATCCATCTCATTGAGTTACTTTAGTGTTTCTAAGTTTTGTCAGTGATAATGCAAGACAGTAATTGCAACATAAACAAGAGCAAATGTATCTTTATTTGGGTTACTCAGCTTTCTAGCCTACTGTTTTCTCCTTCATATTAGCCCCTATTCCATGCCCCAGGGCTCCTTACCAGCTCCTCATTAAGGCATGCACCTTCTTGTGGCTCTCTATCAGCCTCCTGCACTGCAGCAATTAACCCATTGTAGTACCAAGTACACGACTGTTGCAGCTTTTATTCAGATTCATAATGCGCTCTCGTTGCATGCCAGGTTTTAAAATTAATTTTGAAGGAAACAAGAGATGTGTTGAAACATGTCAGAATTTTCCAAAAATGGATCATGCCATAAATAATGAGGTTTTTCTAAAGAAAGGAAATACAATGGATCTTGCTCCTCTGGTGTCCGTAAATCATATTATCATCATTGTAGGGGGAGGGGTATTATTTAAACTGGAGAGAGCGGAGATCTGTTGGAAGAGCTGAGAGGAACTGATTGGAGAAGAGGTGACTGCAGGTTGTACTGAAAACAGATCTAGTGATGGACAGAGATCACTAGTCGAGCCCTACATCAGCTGCTCTTATTAATTATTTTGTGAGGTCCTACTTTCATTAACACCCGCACGGAAGAAAAGGGAGTATACGCAAGGGAAATTTTCTGCTTACACAAAGCTAGGAAAAAATACCAATAGTATCTTGCAGTGCAAGCAGAGAAAAGGGAAGAAAAGGAATGGGATGTGACACAGGGAAATCCGGGAGTGTAGCCTCAAGATGGTACACTTCAGAAAACAAATAATGAAGCAGTGGGTTTAGGCACACGGTTTGGGTGGGTAGCATTGCTTCAGCAGCTGGCTAAAAGAAGAAGTACAAGTTGGGTACTTCAAAAATTTTGATTACTCTCCTTGCTAGTAAGGAGAGTACAAGCCTTAGACAAGTTGTGCTTATATAAAAAATAAAGACTGATGAGGCAGAGTGGGAATGGAAATGGTGGGGTTTTTTCCTAATTTTCACCGGACGACATTGCTCTGACAGAGTACAGGCAGACAGTGCACAACTTGGGTCACCCATTTTATTGCACTCATGTGCAATACAATTAATTCAAACTGGGACAAGCACCAGGAAGGTGCATTGGTAGGAGGAGGAAGGGCTATCTAACATGGCAGACTAAAAGGGCTTCACTTGTTTACACAAACAAAACAAAGGCTAAAAGGAAACATAACTGTTGTCTATAAATATACAAGGAGGGAGAAGAGCTATTTAAAGGATGATGTTGACATAAGAACAAATGGTTATAAAATGGCCATGAATAAACTCCAACAGGAAATTAGGAGGAAGCGTTGGAATGATATCCTGGAGCAGCCCTCCAACAGGAGCAGGGGAAGCAAGAAACTTCACTGGTTACAGCATGAAACTTGAGCACTTCATGAAACCAATTATGTGACGTGCAGCTGACAGCAAAAGCTGAGGTTTGAACTTGATGCAGGAGGTCCTTTTAAATCCTATTTCCTATGCTTCCAGGGGACGCTGATTTAAATCTTCAGCAAGAGATGTCTTAGATGCTGATAACAGTAATTAATACCTTACACTCCAGTAATACCCTTCCAACTAAAGACCACAAAGAACATTGAACACACGTGGGAATTAAACATCTAAACATCCACCTGTGTTTTTTCTGTTATTTTGCAGCCAGGAAATTGTGATGCCCTGAGCAACTCTTTTGGATCCCTTGCAAAAATTCTGTAAAAATGAAGAATAGACCTCACAGATCTCCTAGTTTTAAGAATAAACCTGTAGTTTTGAAAATTTCGTCATGTTTCCAAGGCTTTTTAATTCCAGAAAATGTATGAATTGTATACAATTGCTTGTACAAAGCTATAAGCCATATGCTGTTTAGCTTAAAATGTCAATGAGCGAGTCAGCAACAACAAGAAAATGAAGGTGTTTGTAAATGTTGCATTTAAAAAGCATTTAGAAAAATGAGAGCAGTCCTCCAAAGATGTGCGCATCTTCAAAATCAGAACAATGCAGTATTCCACAGCCATTAAATAACGTGTCACGTAGCTACAAACAAGAATCATATAGCCTGAAAAAATGTTGTTTTCCTCTTGGGGAGTTGGAACAGAACCAGTTCCGTGTGTGTTAATCCCCACTCTGACTTCCACCGGGAAAGGTGCCAGGGGTGGCGAGGGATAGAGAGCAGTCATTCCCTGGCTCTGCTCCCTGCCCTGAAACTCTTCCCTCCCAAACCTGCAGAACCCCAGCTGCACTTGCAGGCATTCAAACAGGCACACAGAACAGACTGAACACACTGGTTTGGCTCTTTTCTGAGGACTTAAAATCCCTGTCTTTCCACATCCATCACATAGGAGTAAGTCCTTAAGTCCACCTGATTTCTTGCCTTCACTATGCTGATCTCTAAACAGTGAAGCGCTGTATACAGAGATGCATTCAGAGGAAGAGCTCATTTACACAATTCCCACCTACCAATGTGCTCCTGCTTCTTCCACTGTCATGTCAGATGACAGGTATGGTCCCCAAACAGAACAGAAAGACCACTGCCCTCTGCTCCTTCAAATTCCTCCACTCTGCATCCTCTGCTAGGGCCTTTGCAAGCCCCAGGCAAAGGTGAGCCATGTCTGTGTAGAGTCATATCCCAAAAGAACTGGCTGTGCCCAGAAAAATATATACTCTAAGTCAAAGGAAGCCACATGTGTAGCTGAGCACATAATCTGGCAGCAGTGGTGTGTAGACCCTATGCTTGAAACAAGATGGAGTACCCAGGGTAAACCCAGGGTAAACCAGCTCTAAGGATGAGGACTCAATAAATGTGGGATGGGAAGCAATGTTGTGCTGGATGCAGGAATGGAAGGGAAAGGAACACACAGAGAATTTGTCAGGTACCTGAAAGCATCCATTTCAAGAAAGCCAATTATTTTCTAGGTGACTAAAATTTACATGTGCTATTTGTAATTGGGAAAGACATGACCATGTAGCGGACTCATAGTTAGACTGCCCCCACCCTTCACATACTGCTGGTTCTTCTGGGCCGTAATCTCTCCAGTGGATAGAACACAGAGCCTTGTTTTCCCAAAGCCCAAAACAATGAGGCCATGATCCTACAAATACTAAAAAATAATAGGAACTCCTCTACACAAAAAGTCCAGATTCTGCACACAAAAATATATGCTCTGTTTAAGTCAAAGAAAATTGCATGTGTGTAGCTGAGGCCAGAAGCTGGCAAGGAGCCCACTTGTAACTAAGTCATGCATGTGAGGACAGAATAGATCCCACTGTCTCTTGAGAGCTTTTTAATTTTTCTTTGTTTTTCTCTAGGACATGAATTACCTAAACTGAAAACCAGAATTTTTATCCAATGTACTATTTCTTTTTTTTTTTTTTTTAGATCAGTTACCACTTTAAAGACTGCTGAGAGAATATAATGTATGTCTACAATCTCTTCCTATAGACCTACCCAAAGAAAGTCTAATCTGCTGTGGATGATGCCTAGAGAAGTCTCTGATCGAGTTTTGCCATGATTCATTTTGTCCAAGAAAAGGGGTGAAAGGTTTCCTCCTTTGAGTTCCCCCACAGCCTTTTCAAGGCCACACTTTTCCACAGAGGAACTAGAAGATAGAGTTGAAAAGTGTCTTTTCTGATTTTGCTCAGGGTAAAATACAGTTTTGCTGATCTTCCTTTGGTTTCTGCCATTGCCCCTATTTAAGGGCCTTCTAAAGAGCAAAGTGAAATCTAAAAATTAATATAGTTTCCAAGCACAGGATCTTTCAAGCAGTTTTTATGCAGAGTTTTAGAACAGTGGTGCCAATTTCTTCCTATTCCTCCCTTTTTACTTCCAGCATTTTCTAAGTGTCTTCCCAGAAGATCTTTCCAAAAACTCATAGAGAAGAAAAGTGACAGGAAGTTTTTTTCCCTACTTCGCTGGAGAAAGATGATAGCCTGAAAAGGATATTTAGCCTAAAATCTCTTGTGGCTGCTGTGTATGACCTGGAACACACTGAGATTACATCTCAGATCAGCATTTTTAGAAAGATCTGCACACATTTTTTATTTGAGAATTTGCCTTGGTTCCAGATAGGGCTCCTAATATCTAAAGAGGAGAAGACTAGAAATCCTGAGGAGTTCATCTGGCTGAAGCAACCTGCGACCAAACAAACTCAACAGCCAGTCTTCTAATCCCCATCCTCATTTCCTTCTCTCCCAGTCTCACCATCCACCCAGCAGAGCTCGATTGAACAGGTAGAACTGTGCCATAGGAAATAATTCCCAGCTTGTGTTAGCAATCTTTACCCTGTCCATTCTCTCACATCCAAAATCCCAATATCAAAAGCAGAGGTGTCTTCATTTTGGTTTCAAAGTAGCTCAGGTAGAGCAGAAGACAAAAACTTGATAAAAAGACAAGAAACTTGACAAAAATCCACAGAAATAGAAAAAACTGATGGTGAGCTGATAATGTATGACTTAAAGGTATTTTACCAGCATCTAATCATACTGTGGAGAGAAGGAAGCATCGTAAGAGCAGTTGTTTACTTATTATTTTTAACTTTGGCATTCATTTGATACATATTGGAGGGCTCAAATGCAACCACCTTAGTGTTTAGGAAGTGTATTTCGCTGTGAGCTTGTGGGAAGTCTTCAGCTTGAAGACCCTGCAATATTTTGCTTTGAAATAGTCTATGGGGTTTTTGGTTTGTTTCTTTTTTAAGAGTTATAGGATTTAATTAAGTTGGTGGTCTGCTGCCTTTTTCAGTCAGAAGTTACACGTAACCTGTCTCCTGTTTTCCTCTCTCTTCCTCCCTCTCCTTTTCTCTCACAGAAGATTTTCCTAGGCATGTACATCCATTTCAGAATCTAATCATAGACAACTTAAATCTTTCCAACATTACCCACATTAGTAATTGCAAAATAATAAACATGACAAAATTCAGATTAATAGGGCATCCTGCACAACTCAGATGGCGGGGAGAGCCCTCTGGAATTCTAAGAGTAATAGGTCTGTGTTTATTTCTCAACCGACGGCATAATGTGACTGATTTACAAGAGTTTAACTCAAGTGTTAATCTGACAGTGACGAAGAGCTTCTCAGTGGCAGAATCACTTACACTATCATATTAGTTGCCTCCTCTATTAAAGCAGTATGGTCGATAATTGGAATGCTTTTATGTCTAGTGGTTCTGACAAGGCTCTCTTTAGGTCACATATGGGCGGTCTGGCTCGCTGCACAGCTGAACAGTGGCAAATGATTTAAACTGAGAAAGTATTGTTCTCCTCGTATTATGGAGCAAGGGCAGTTCAAGGAAAGTAAGGCTCTGCACTGGCTACCTGCTGGTGTGTAG
Source organism: Oriolus oriolus (assembly GCA_013400235.1). Classification (NCBI taxonomy): domain Eukaryota; kingdom Metazoa; phylum Chordata; class Aves; order Passeriformes; family Corvidae; genus Oriolus; species Oriolus oriolus. Next base: position 72,748 of record VXBT01007147.1, on the reverse strand, counting down.
TAAAATAAGATGGACATGATACTGGGTTGGGAGTACAATTAAATCTATTTTGCACCAATGTGTTGGTGGACAGATGAGTTTCCACATGGCAGAGCTTTATGATCTTTAAGGTAGACTGAACTAATAGATTGGTGTGGAGCGCACTGAAGTTACTAAGGATGAGAAAGCAAGCAGCAGTACATTTGAACTACAGGTTTCTCATATGCTCCACGTCATGCTGAGTTTTTATAGCTCCTGGCTTTCAAAAAGCCTGTTTCAAAGAGGTTTGCGCTAGACTGGGCATGCAGTTTTGCTCTGCAGATATTGTCGCTACCGATTTAGTGGAATGCAATTAGGAAGCCTAAATTAAGTGGTAATGGAGAACCAGCTCTTGAAACTGGGGTTTCCACGGCAACCACTGCTTACAATACAGCCTTCAGTTAGTTTTCCCACTTTATCTGCAAAATGCACAATTGAGCTTTAAAACAGCTTTGTGCTGAAAAGCGCACTGTAAACAACTGTTTGCAATGAGAGTTTTACACTGTCTTTAAATACAACAAGCTATCAAATAAAATTTATTTGTCCACACTAATAAAAAAAAAATAAAAAATCCACACAGTACAGAACACACTAAAGGGTCCAGAAAGTTATTATTCATTCTGGAAATGTATATATAATAAAAAAATTCAAGATCTTGTGGGTCCTCAATTTGTCTTTTAAGTCTTATCATTATTCCTCAATTTTAAGACACATAATCCCTTATCTCTCAGTAGTGAGAAGAACTGAGCATTTTGGTACAAATACTGCATTTATCACAATAGCAACGCTATATAGTCATAAAGCGCTTTTTGTCTAATATGAACTAATAAATATGCATTTTCATCATACTTCCTTTAACATCTAGCAATCTTTTACAGATTTTTTTTTACTTTTCCCTTTATAATACAATATTATATCCTTCACAAATGTTCTTATATTATGGCAAAGCAACGTTATGCCATTTCTGAAATGCTTAACATTCTTGATTGCTTTAGGATCATAGCCCAACTTTTGCATCTTGTCAGAGGCAACCACAGGTGATTAAATACGCACAAAATGCAGGAAAATGGAAAGGATGATGTTAAGGTCATAGGTGTAAATTGTATAGATCATCCTTTTCATGACAACTCCATCAAAATTAATCTCTAAGATGAAATTATGAATTTGCATCCAGTCATTGTTCTCTGTTGTACAATCTCAAGTCTTGGATTAGTACTGTTAGGTGATTGGTAAGAGTTGAGAGATTGGCAGTATTTAATTTTCCTCTTTTTTTCCCCCTTCTTATAATTCTTTGTTTAAATTAAGATAAAAATCTCAGAGAAAACATTGTGCAAACTTCCCTGAGATAATTTCAAAAGAGATAGCGTGTAATTTCGATTTTTGGCCTATCAGCTGATAAGCACTCTTTTAAAGAAGCATTTTTTGGAAAAGGAGAGAAAACACACCAGCAAAGGATCCCCACAGCAAATCAAAACAGACTTACTTTGGGTCGCAGCTGACGTACAGCAACCCAAGCATCTTGCAAACTTTCAAGGCTGATGCACTTTGTGTGTGTGTGTGTTTCAGCAACCACACCGGGTCAATGCAAAGAGAGAAAAAGGGTGTGGGGGTGAAGGTGGAGGGAAGGGGAGAGAAGGGGGAGGTGTGGGTGCCTTCCCTCAGGAGCCTGTTGGTCAGAGGTCTGCATCTTGACATCCACAGTCATGTATAAATCTGGATTTGATATAGTCTCCACAGACTTTGAACATGCCAGGCAGGGAAGCTTGCCCTTCACAGTACGGGTGCACTTTCAGATGGGGCTGTGACTATTCTGATCTGCTCGAAACAGCCTTTTCAGCACTAAGAGAAAACAGAGTGAGGATAGCAAGGCTGATTGCAAAGTTCACATCTCCTCTGCTGTGTGCCGGTGCTAATGGGAGTTTCTCCTGTGATGGGTAGGTCATAAAACACACAGCTGCAGAGACTGTGCAGGGTGAGCAAATCAAAGAACTCAGTAATAAAAATTATGTGTGTGCCAATATTATTTAATATTAACTTGTGAAAACTGTTGAAGAAACACATCTTTGTCATATATCAGAATTGGCTCTAAAGCTGAATCAACAGATTAATAGGGTTATTTGTAATGATATTGTCCTTGTAAAGGCTTTATTATTTAGGAATCAGAGTTGGAAATTGTAATTTCTTTAATGATTTTTCATCACATAAATTAGCCTGCCTCAACTCCTCCGTCTAGAAGGCAAGAGGAGAGGTTGAGCTGGTCCTCTTCCTCATTCTTACACAAAACCTGCTCATTTGGATGGATCCCAAATTTTAAAGAAACAAGTTCCTGGAAGAAATGCAGAATGCCAGTGCTCACAAGACTTTCACAGGGCATCTCGTTTCAACACCAACTGCCTGCATTTTATCAGAGTACTAAAGGACACATTGAAATTATTTTGTTCTGGCACTGGCATGCGTCGTGATGTGTATGCATTCAATTGCACTTGACAAATCTTTGGGGCAAACAAAATGGTCTAATGTAAGGAAATATCTTAACATATTCCAAAATGACATTTTTAGACCAAACATGTGTTCGATTGATTTGCCTTCTCCAGAGATCACTTTTGAATGCAGGCCAGCGATAAGCGGGGGGGCAGGCTCTCGCTGAAGGCCAGGCGGGTCAGCCGTGCTTCCGCTGGTATTTCCTGCGCTGCAGAGTCCCGTACCTAACTGTACAAATAGCTCCACATGGCATCCTGAGAGCGTGCCAGGGAATTTTATGATCGCACGCCAAGTATGGTTGTCAGGTTCCACTCCACTGCTGTGTGTGTATGCGTGTGCTCATATGTGTGTGTGGCTGAAGCTAACTTCAGACTGAGTAATTACCATAATCCAAACAGGGCCTTTACCATCTTATTTGCATTCAGCCAGCAGTGCTGTTTTTATCAGCACCACTACTGAATTGTTGCAAAGTTTTAATTATCTTGACAACTCTCCTTTTTTTTTTCATTCCTTTTTTTTTCTCTCCCCTCTTGGGTTGTGTTTGGATTTCAGCAGTCATCCCCCTATGGCAGCAATCACATTCCTGCAATGGGAAGTTTTCTCACTTTTTTCTTCTAGTAGTTATAAGCAGCCACAAAGGCTGCATAGAAGGGGGCAGAAATGGAGGGAGGTTGTATTTATTAGTTAATGCCTAATATTTTTTTCAGCAAAAGTCACTCCAGATGCCTCTTTTTGAATCGCCCTTGAAGCCCTGGTGCAACTTTACACATGTGTGTAAGCTTGCAGAATTGAAAGAAAACCATTTCCTATGCAGAGAGATACCCCCTTGCATAAATGTTTGCCAAAATAGAGCTTTAGTTGTCGTGTTTTCAATATTTCCATAATCTTTTGATTTAGGATTAGTATAAAGTGTATCGTGTCACTTATATTTGCTCTCTCTCAAACATCCTGCATTTTCAGTATTTGAATGCTGTTAGACAAATTCAACCTTGAAATAAGACACCGTCTCCTAGCAGTAAGGGTAATTAAACACTGGAAGAGCTTACCCAGGGAGGAGGTGGACTCACCATAGCTTGGAGTCTTTAAAATGAGATTAGACATCTTTCTGAAAGACATTGTTTAATCCAGCTTCTTGGGAAAGATTCTAGTGCATGTATACAGGGGGTCAGACAAGATGATTGCCAGAGTCCCTTTTGACTTCTCAGTCTGTTGATCTAGAAATCTGAGTTCGGATATGTTTTGGTTCACATTTAAAGATCAGTTATAACATCTACATAAAAATTGGTTTTTGGGAATATTAAGACTAAATAGGTTTTAAAACTTTGTTGTCCACTGCAGACAATAATGTTCTGCCTGCTGGGTTTTGCGCTACATTTTGTTTTGCTTTTATAAGTAGTTACAAATCACAAAGGTTAATGTGGAATAAAATACTCCAGTATGAGATCGCTAGGGAGGAACAGAAGGCTTTAAAGCCTAAAGATTCACAAGCAGAACAAATGCAAAAATGATTTCTAGTTAGTTGGCATCTCAGGTACAATAGATGTTTTAAAAATAAGCCAAATTAATGTATTTTTCTAACCATATAATATTATGGCTGTATTTAGCATCTAATCTCTTACAAAGTTTATGCATTAGATTGCATATAATTGCCATCAAACAGTGCGGCAGTATTCTGTTCATCTGAAAGATAAACAAATTCTGCTTAACAGTCCTTAGACATTTCTTTTGCTGCAGTTTGGCCTTGTGAACACCTTACTCTTGTTTTCCCTTTAAAAGGAAAAAAAAATTAAAGGTAAAAACCATTAGGGATTTCTCTTTAAATCCAGCAATCTATGCATACTACTAAGAATCAATGCTCTGTAAGCTGTCTGGTGTTCTGCAATAAATTCTAGCTTTTATAGACTTTTTCTGGGCCAGGTAGCTGTTAATGCCATAGAAATTGATTATTTGTGGTGTTCTTATCACTGCTTAAAATATCTAATTGCTTTTTCTCCACAGATTTGGATTTGGCTTGCTTGATGCTGGACGATTAATGAAGGAAGCCCTAACTGGACAAATGTTGGTCTCCTGAGACAATGTGTTGTTGATAACAGGTCTGATTTGAGCAAGTCTAGTCAAATTCAATTTTAATAGTATTTAAAGGCACACACAGAACATATATAGCTGAGGTTTCGGCTGGTTTGTCTGATTTTTACGTCTGTTGTGTTACCAAAGCTTATTCTCATTAAGTATTAAACTTTGCTAGGCAGTAAAGACACATACCTGTCAGCTGCAGAAACACAAATTTTGCCTCAGTATAGCAGGTTTTGTTCAAAATTTGCCTTTATTCTTTCACACTTATGCAGACTGGAATATGTAATTCATCACTCACTGACTGTTCCTGTGGAGGAATTACTGCACTCTGATTATTTTGAACCCTAAAAATTGTTGATTGAGGTAAAGAAGAGAAAAGAAGGTATTGCAATCAGCTCTCAGTCTAGTGAGAGCAACCTTTTTAAAGGCAGCTAATCCTTAGCCTAAAAGCTGTATGCAGTTGCTACCTCTTCTACAGGACTTTTCACATCGCTGTGTCATGTGAAGTTAAGTGCAAAACGTTTTCCACTGCACTACCAAATCAAGATACCACCAAACATCAAGGCACTATCTTACTGGATTGCTGCATTGAGTGCAAAATTCAGCTCACAGCTCAGTCACAGCTCCAGCTGAGGAGGAAAAGGTCTTACATGCCACCAGAGTACTGCACTTCAAGGTGTCTCCCTTCTCATGAAATCAAGGCAATGACATCTAAAGTCAGTAGGGTCTAGAGTACTTTCCTCCTTCCAAGACTTCCTGTTTTCTAGAGAGAAGTAAATCAGAGGGAAGTGGAACTTGCACCTGTGCACCTTGCACCCCTTCTAACCACAGTGCTAGTCTCTCTCTTTGTCCCCAAAGAGGGTTATTGAAAGAGACCCTAATGGCCAGCTCCCTGCAGGTCTAGGTATGGCACTGCACATTGTTTTAAGCACCATTTTGCAGAAGTGACTGTGTTTTCTTCTGTGTGTTTGTTGTCTTTTGTATTCTCTGGAGGAAAAGGCAGAAATTTCAGAGAGGGAAGCAAAATGGATGGACACGGAAAGTATCAAACATAAGGTCCGTGCTCTAGCTCCAGCATTTATCTGTAATCATAGCCCTTCTCAGCAAAGTGGCCCCTAGACAGTCTGGGACCTGGGGTCCTCTCCTCTGGCTGATGCTAACAATATTTGATTCAAATAAATCCACAACCCCGTTTGTGTCTTTTGCAGCATTATCGCAGTCACAGCAGTGATGCTGTAAACTAATGTTTTACCTAACAGCCTGATAATGGCTTAGGTAGTGTTTCATGTATGAGGATACTCAGGTCTGTCTCCCGACACAGAACAGTCAGACTTGTCACTGCCGCCTTGCAGAGACCCCCTTAGACACAATGCTCTGAATCAGGGTGTTCCCTCTCTGTGGAGGCATGCCATACTTTTGGAAACAATTTAAGATTTATTAGTCTGGAGAAAACAAGAAACACACTATATTTTTTTTTCCCTGCTGTGCAGGTACAGAGCAGTTACCTATGATGAGCTCATCCCACAAGCCACAGCATGTTTTTGTTTATCCATTTCAGCCAGATTAATGTTAAGATAGACTGGGTGCAAACAGCTGTTTTTGTGCACCTATGGGTCAATGACTTCTGCATGTTTTTCAATCATTTCTATAGAAAAGGCAGGAATGCACTAGAAATGTGTAGTCGTGTAAGATGGTTGCTTCCCAAAGATGTTTCTCTGTTCAATCCTGCAGTAATTCTCCAGCAAAGCAATGGCTGAGAGTTACACCCCTGAGGGCAGGAGTACTCTCCCTTTTCTCTGGATCAATGTTATATGTAAAAGGCACAGCAAGGAGGTCTGTTTCTCAATATTGTACCTACTTGAGGCTCCTGAAGGTGTGATTAATTAGGAGTGATTAATTAAACCATGAGTCATGACCTCCTTTTTTTCCTGTCACATTACTTATGAACAAGAGGGCAGTCAGTGTAGTAAAATAGCATGAGATAGTAAATTTAGAGGAAATAAAAAGAAATTAGTTGTGTTGCATGTGGTCAACCTGTGGGATTTTCTGCTATAGGTGACCATCTGATAAATAGGGTTCCTTGACTGAAAAGAATAGTTGTTAATGCTATTACCATAACAGATGGAACCATTGCTGTATTTCTGGGACTTCTAGGTGTACTGGGAAGGCAGAAGTGAGTCCTGCTTGGCTAATAAAGTAAAAGCAAATGCTCCGTGTGCTGGGAAGTCAGGCAGGAATGCTGTTCTCCATGGACAGCAGCACAGCACTATTAGCTTGATCTACGACTTGCCATGTCATGGTTTGGTTGGTTGTTTATTTGTCTGTCTTTTTAATTCCTCTGGAAAATACTGTACTGGTTCTCTCTGTTGCCTGAATGACCAGGCTTGGGCAGAAGACATAGCATTCTTCTTCTCTGACCTTTATATCAAAATTGATTAACAATAATTCTTTTGTAGAAAAGGATTGACAATAAGATGTGGATGTTCATCTGTAATGAGCTCTAGTCACCAAGTGGAAACCAGCTAACTTTGAAGATGCAATTTACCACCCTCTCAGCAATAGCTGAATACTTACTCCTCAAAATGGTAAAGTAATGCTGTATTCATAGACAATATGAAGGACCACCTGTTGCTCTAGTTGGATTTTTTGTGTCTCTCATAATTACTTGGGACCTTTCTCATTAGTGGAAATAGCAGGACATGCTGGCTAGTATTTATGCAGTTAGAAATTGTATAAATAAGAGTTAGAGGTTGTGTAATCCTGTAAAATATTCAGAATGTTATGTTTATGTATTTTAATCTATAAGAAGTCCACTGATAACCTAATTGATTTTGTTTGTTATCATGTTTGGCATTTTAGAGAAGAGTTCACTGGAAGGTGTCTATTTTATATTGTTCTCACTTTCTAATATAAGACTCTTATTAAAAAGACTCTTTGTTTTCAATTATGAAAATACTTTCCTGATCTCATTAAGCCAAAAAAAGATGAAGTGCTATTTTTCCTTTTTATTTGTGACAATACAAATTAAACACACCTATGGCAAAGCAATTACTGTGTTTATTCTTTTTAAACAGAGCAAGCCTGTTAACTGTGGATGTGAAGAGATGAAGCAAGCAAAAAAAGAAAAACTGTGAAGAGCTTTGCTGCCATATCATCCCTGTATCAGATAGTTTTAGGATCGGTGAGTTAATAGGTATGTAAGAGAGACTGTTATTCTTCAGAGAAGGGTTATTTCAAAGAAATAAAGGGAGAAAAAAGGCACATCAGTACATTTTCACTATATTAGAAAAAGAACTTCATTTGTCTTCTTTTAATTTTGGATCTTTACAGTGGAACAGTACTACAGAGAGATCTGGATAATAATGTCTTTGATCTTATCAAGTGTTGCCACAGTATAGTTGTTTTCTTGTTGGAGTTACTCATGTAAGAGAAACCACTCTGCTGTATAAGTTAAAAGTTCACATTCTGTCCTTCATTTTTGCACTTTACATTACAAGACACTTTGTTTACTGTTGAGGTAATAGATATCATCACCTTTGTTTAACCATGAATGTGTTGATTTTCAAATTACTTGAAGTTTTAATTATTATGATTATAACTTAATACTGCTGCAATGACATTTCACATGCAAAAGTTATATCAGTATAAATCACTTGGGGTAACAGGCAGAAACTAAAAGTTTTTTCCTCGAATATTCATAGTACACTGGAAACTGGGAGGTCAGGACTTCTCACAGATAAGACCATCCATTGCTGTGTTTCCCTCCATGGATATACATGTTACATTCCCTCCCTCCCTTACATACTAGAGCAAGCAAAACGTGAGAATCCCTCTCTAGCAGGGATTCAGTGGTCTTCTTTGTCAGGCACTAGTTTTGGTGGTTTTGGTGCTGTACAAGACTGCTACCTTGCAGAAGATATGGGAGATGTCTGGATTGTTAGCATCAAATGCTTACTTTAAATGCCAGAGGTGGAGGAGTTCTGGAAAGAGCTGAAAAAATACGAGTAGATTAATTTGCACTTCACAGAAGTTTCTGTTAGAATAGAGACAGAAAGGCACTGAATGAGGCAGGAAGAGAAGCAAACATAGAGGCAAAGTAATGGCAAAAATTAAACATTAAATATTTCCTTTAACTGCAGTCAGAGATGGGGATTATATTTAACCAAACAACCAAATCCTCCACCACAAGTCAGGACTAAGGCTAACTCTATTTTTTTAATTTCAATACTTTCAATAGAAAGGACTCAGTCAGTTATTCTCTGTGTGCTGAATAGTGTACTAGCAATGCTAACAGTCCAAGCAGATGATTTTGTTGTATCATCTGAGTGGTGTAATATTTTACTGTAAATATAAATAGGATACTCACTCACTTTATTCAAGTTCCCAGTGTACTTTACAATAAACCAAGTAATTTTGACAGAAAAATGTTGACCAACCCTAGCCTAACAGCATTCACATAATGAGCTGAATACTGTCACAAATCCCATCCATTAAAAAAAGTCAGTGGTATTACATTTAATTTTACAATTTGAAGGATGAAGACAGAAAGGCAAGAGATGGAGTAATAAAAGCTATGTAGTCCCTGCTCTTCAAGGGTCTCATTCAGAGTCTATTAAGGTAATATACATACTCTTTTTTATTTTAATAAACTTTGCATAAGTCAAAAACCATTGAAAATTAATAACAGGAAAAAGAATCACTCTGTTCATATTTGTTGGGTTATATCCATAATAAACTTGTAAAAAATGAAAACAGTAGAAAACATTAAAACAGAGCCAAATACTAAATTTATTCTAGACTTCAAGATTACCTCATTTTCTGCTTCAACATAAATGTGTGATACCATGAACATCAGACTTTTCCAAAGCCTTTATGGAAAACATTTCTCTTCCAATCATGGAATACTGCACCTTGCTTTCTTCTTGCAGCTGTTTCTTCTAGAGACATGAATCTTTGGACAAGCAGTTACGAGTATCAGAGGGTAGTCTGGAGTGTACTACCACCTGGGACACCAAAGGATTACAGATTTCTCCCATGGGAACTGCTGGGTGAGGGATGGCGGTGGGTCAGAAAAGCTCCCAGCTAAAGCAGAGTGCCCACGAGTGCCCCAGGGATCAGAAGAAAGGCCAAACATCACTCTTCCAAACACAGATTTTTGAGCTAACCTGTATTTTCAGATAGAACAGATAGATTTTATTCTTACAGTAGATTTTTATCTGAAAATAAAATAAAGCAAGCAAAAAGACTATAGGATTAGATCCTCATTCTGCATTTCACCAAAGGAGAACTGAGGAAAAGACAGATGGAGTGATTTTCTGGGACAAGTTGAGCCCTAGGTCGAATTGGATCTCCTGTCTTGTTCAGAGGCTGCCCTTTCCTGACTGTGATGTGGAAGAAACACAGCCATTAGCTGGCACCTGCAAAAATGCTCCACCTGTTTTTGCTCAAAGTGACAAAGCCCAGAGGACGATGTCTGTGTTCCCTGCTGGTCTGTGGGGAGCATGATGTAGCTGATGCAATTCCTGGCTCCAGCACACCTGCAAGGTCTCATTGATCTGCTGTTCAGTGCTCTGAAAACTCAGAAATCCATTATCAGTGTGAGCATGTGCTTATTGATCAGATTACCTGCTTCTGCTCCCTGTGTGCACCTAATTGTACCGGCGTACGCACGCACACACACAGGTAAATATTCACACCCGTGTGCATCAATACAGGCACATACACACACATGGGTTAGGGGGATGTGTGCATGATAAAGGCTTTACCTTTTTTTCTTTTTTTTTAGCTTTACAAAACTGCACCTAAATAAAAAGAATGGACCTTCCCCATGAAACGTGAGCACAGAAACACTCACAAGTGGCCAAGAGCTGCTAAATAATTAATCAATAGAGCAGTGTGGCAGTTTGAAATGTAAATGTGATGGATGAAGGTGTGATGCTTGTCATCAAGCAGAAAATGATGTGACTGGAATGGATAACCCACAGTACCTGCTAACTGGCAAAAGCTTGGACACAAAGATAAAGTAAAGCCATCAGAAAGCAGACCTGGCAACCCCTAATTCTTGCCTTTGACCCGCAATTCACTTTCATGTCTCTGTCCCAGAAGAGATGTTTAAAAAAATGATGAAGAGAGATCTTGGGGTGGGAAAGGGGTGAGAAAAAAACCATCTGAAGAAATGCTACCTGACAAGGCTGCAGGCTACATTCTTGAGAACACCTTTCTTTTCTTTATGTTCTCCTTCTCCTGTTAAATAAAAATGCGGCTCCTTTTTTCCCTTTCCTTTCTTCCAAAACTCTCCCGAGCCGTTCCTGCAAGTGGTTCTGTGACTCGGGAGCTGACAACAGCCGCATGCAAAGGAACAAAGAATGAGAGTGACAATTCAGAGTGCACGCAGGTGAGAAAGACACCTTTTACTTATCAAACTAGGCTGCAAAAAATGCTCTTTTTACTCAGCGAGCTAGAAATAGCGGTGATCTAACAAGGCACTGATCCAAATTCTTTATTTATGCTGAGATGTAATGCTAACAGGATTTTTAGGTTGACTAGTAGTCTGTGGCCCCTCCGTTCAAGTAAGGAAGCATTCCTCTGATTTGGAAAGAAGAAAATCCATATAATTACCGTATATTATGTGACAGGAAAATGTATGCTGTGATGGCAAAGGGTGACAGAAAATGTCCATCAAAAAATTTGTTTTCAGTGACTTCCTATGCCAGTCATTGCATTCCCTCTGTGAGGAAATACAACATGGTAGAACTCACTTCTCCAAATTTGAGAGAAATTAACTTTTGTAAAAAATGGGATTTTTTTGATCCTTTTTTTCCCCTACAGAATTGCAAGACTGCAAGTAGGATTTAAAAGTTTGATGCCTCCTCCTCCCTGGAAAAGAGAAACCAGATTTCTTAGTACATACCTTTTAGCAGGTTGGGGTTTTTTTTCCTCTTTTATTATCAAAAGCCCACTCTTTACAGAAAGTGAAAAATAACACTGTTTAACATTAGATTTTCAAACTCCCCAAAATATACATTAGCAGATAACACCCACTCAAAGTGAAAGCTAAACATAGATACATAATAGTGCTTTGGCACACAAAATAGATGTTCTACCATTTCTTAGACATTAAATATACATACAAGTATTCTCTTAAAGTCTTTTTGTGTTTTTTAAGACCTCTACATATATGAAACAGCCTGCAGAAGCAGCAGATCCCCAGGTGAACTGACAGTGTTTCCATATTTCCTCAAAAGATATTTTTTACCTGTTTTTTGTTGGGATCATGTTTTTAATCTTTACGATACCTTTATAAAAGAGTCATCAAGAAAACACATAAGTATTTCTACACAAAAAAATAGGTGCCAAAATTAATTTTAGAAGTTGAGAATTAGAGCTACATTAAAATAGTTGGCCCAGCTCCATAGTAAAAAACCTACATTTTGTCTGGAACAGATTGCTGATGTAAATCCATTGAAGGGAAATCTTTCCTGTAACTTGGCTACCTGGATAAGCTTTGAGCAGAGTGCCAACTATCTGTGTATACAGGGAATCACCATGCTCCAAAGAAATATTTCTCATTTAGAATGACAAAACTGTGTTCTGATTGGAAATTCAGCTTAAATTTCATTTCTTGGGCCTTTAAGTTGTGTTTTTAAATTTGTCCTTTTGGAGTTTTCATCTAGCTCATGCCAGAGCCACTTAGCTGTATATCTTTACCTGCATGGCAGGCACATTCGTATTAATTTTTAGTGGTTTTGCACAGCTTCACAAATGCACTGTCACCATAAGCAGGAATCAGGCCTGAGAATTTGGAACAATATGGGTACACTAGTCTGTGGGATGGAGGAATGATCCCACACTCTACATCTGTTATGTTTTTGACAGGATATGTTCGTAGATTTTGCAGCATTAAAAAGGAATTTGGTCTAATGGTTCACAAAGATTGATGCTGAGTATAAGCAATTGCTATATCACAGTAATGTAGTGATATCTATCACTAGTAGGATTTCTATTCCCACATAAACTGCTGTAGAAGTGGAAAAGAGACATTTTAGAGCTCTGTTGTCACTAAACTCACAGAAGTCCATTTCTGTACCTCTAGTCTCTCTTAGCGACGGAGGGTCTTGCAACAGAGAAGTGGCAGATTGGGCTGTAAATGTGCATCAGTCATCCCCAGCATCTGGGAAGGAGAGGCATCCACTCAGGCTAGAGAGAGCTGTGATGCACCCTGTCCTTGTGCCCAGTCTGGAGGAACAGCTCACTACTGTGAGGTACCAGCCCAGCAACAGAAGCAGTGGTTCACTGTTTCAGGGATTGAATAGATACACCAGCAATCAGCCACTAGTTTCAAATATCATGGAATTAGAGGCACCAGCAGGACTTTACTTTTTTCCCCTTTTAAGTTAACTAGGTACATAGAGGAAAGGGACATAAAAATTAATCTGACAAAGGCAGAGCCAAAAAATAGACCTGTGTCTTAAACTCCAACAGTGGCCACTGGCAGCTGCCTACAGAAGAGGAGAAGCTGGTAACCTCATAGCAGAGTGTCCCAGATCACTGTCCCAGCCTCCAGAAATTTGAAGCTTGGACACTTCCCAAGTTAGGAAATTTTGCCTACCTTGCTGTAGCGATGATTGGTTAAATATACAGTGATGACTCGCCCATACCAGCAGGCTTTGTTTCACCCCAAGTGTTTTGCCAAACTAGTTGTATATCATCGTGAAGAATAACTGCATTTCCCCAGAGCTGATTTCCTATGGCACATTTTACTTAGATACTTTCTCAACACCCTCGCAAATATGTCATAGATCTAAAGCACAGTCTCCTTTGCAAAATGAATGGGTCTGATTACAGGCATATTCATTTTTTAAAAGGTACAAAAGGATACAAATGTGCCTTTCCATCTCCTATAATGTCAAAGTAAGACCCTCTTGCCCTTTTATTTCAATCCCCGCAATTTGAAAATAAAAAAAATGACTTGATTATATGTTTTTTGCCATTAAGTGTATAATTGCTTTTGTGTTTTGACATTTAATTCCTCTTACCAAAATACATGGTAGGAATTAGAAGTCAAATCTTTTATGTATTTGATGTACAGAACCTTCCACGTATTTCAGTAAGAGAGATAGAACAGTGAAACCTTACGCAGGTACAGTCAATCCATCTGAAAATGGAGTCACTTTTTATACTGGAAATCTGACTGTGGCCCCAGTTCTGCCCTCCCTTATCTAGCTCAGTGGCTTTTGAAATCACTGGAAGGTCTGAATGACTCAAAACCAAGCAAAACCTGCAGGACTTGACCTTTAAAATAGAGCTGGGATTATACCGTGCCCTGTCGGGCAGATTTTGAGATTACAGTCCAGTCTGAAAATTAGTTTTGAAAGCCATAAGACAGGAGTTGGCCAGGAACTCAAGTGTATTGACCTGGTATGGGATAGCAATAGTGAGGAACACAGGTCCCAGCAAGGTGGACCAGGAGCAGCCAGGGCATCAGTGGGGTATCTCAGCTGGCTCAAGGCCAGCAGGAGGACTCCGATTTTGAGAGAGAAAGTGAACTCTGGGCTGGTGAAAAGGTGTAGCTGCACACAATATGTTGCTTGTGGGTGTTTCACGTGGATTTTATCCTCCCTCTGTCTCAGTTTTCCCTGTATAGCTTTTCCCACTTCATGTACTGTCCCTCCCTCTACTGCATTCTTCCCTCTCTTTCTCACAGTTTTCATATTTCTGCTTTTCCTCTGTTCTTCTATCTCCCTTTCACTACTTGTGCCCTTTACTTGAATTCTCTCACTCCTTTCTTCCCTGCACTGCATGCCAAATTCTCCGTTTTTGCCTTAATTTCTGTTCATACTCATTCATAACCTACAGGCTGAGATTTCTTCTGACTGTATTTCCTTCCACTCATCAGTCCACTGTGATTTATCCCCATTCACTGAAGGCCCAAAGTGACGTGACCCTACAGCCATAGCTGGGATTAGTGCCTTAAGATTCAGATTTCTGGAGTCTAGTGCTAGTGTCTGAAAAAGTTTTCTGCAATCTGGAAAGTGGACTCTGTCTGGGACATCAGATGAATTGATCTTGGGACTGGATGAGCCAGGAATGTTTATGGTAGGCCGTAATGGCAAACAAGAGCTCAACAATGCTCTTCCCAGTGTTGGTATTCTCACTCACAAATTCTGTCATGCCTTCACGATGTTCTAACAAAAACTGCTTCTCTAGGAGAATATGCTCTGGCAGTAAGATTTGTGCTGTCTTTCTGCTTTTCCCAAGGCCAGGGTCACAGTTTTCTTTCTTTCACCTTAGGAGAGATGCCATCAACAAAGGTAAAGGACAATATACAAGGTACCCAGGAAGAGAAGTAAAAGGAGCAGGAAATAGTTGCATCAGGAAGAAGCAAGTCAGAGAGAGAGGGAGAAGAGGAGGTGGGGAGAGAGAGAGAGAGAGAGAGAGAGAGAGAGAGAGAGAGAGAGAGAGAGAGAGAGAGAGAGAGAGAGAGAGAGAGAGAGGCAGCTGGGAGTATCTGCACACAACAGTTGTGTCACCATACCTCATGGAGACACACTTAGCTCCCCGTAATGAAAGCAGCTTGCATTGCATGTGTACCAACCACACAAATGCTGGAAGTTGCCTCCCTTTGGCCATTATGTGCTTGCACTTTGCAGGGGTAGTGAGAGAGCCTGGGGCTGTTCCAGCCCAGCCACAGCTTTCAAGGGCCTCCTTTCCATGCACCCTACTGCTGACAGTACTGTGAGCGTGAAGCGCTGTTCAGGTGTGTGTTAAAGGTGCGTTTAGACATACGCATGTATACATGCGCATGCACTTGCACATTTCTTCTCATCATTGTTTGCACAGGCAAAAATTTCAATTTAAAAATCAGAAGGAAATGGAAAGCCCACAACAAGTAAATCACATAATTGGCCCAAGCCCATACATTCAGGAAGGCAGAAGATTTACAACAAAGACCAGACTTACCACAAAGAAATGGATCTCATGCCATTTTTGTTAAATGAGTAACTGCAAGTAATAAAAGTCATTGATTTATACCTGTATCACCCAGTCTTTGAAGAAGTCTCTTGATTAAAGTTTAAGATCAGACATCCTGAATATCTTGAGTTTGTTCATGTGAGTAGCTATTTTACGCGCAATTGGGTGTCACTTGAAAATTCCATATCTTTGAAAATCTGTATCTTCTCAAGTGACCTGCTTCTCAGTAGCCATCAACTCAAGGAGATGCTTCAAAGTTAACAACTTTTTTTTCTTTTATGATCATGCAATGCTGAAATTGGGAGGTGCAAGACAGGTGCAAATTTCTGCTTTCTTGCAGCTCTTATGGGGTGACCAAGTCTTCAACAGGTCACCTTGGATGCTACAGTATTTCAGAACACACTTGCATACAAGCAAGAATACTAAGTCATGCTACTCATAAGGGATTCTCTGTTCACACCAGTCACGGAATGGCTTTGAGGTCATTCACAATGACCTTTTAAATATTTTTTTTACGGCAATAATGTCAAACAACTACAGAATTTACTGCTGCCTAGCCTGAAAGGGAGTTGTTTCTCAGAATGGGGAACTTAGGGAAGATGTTTTCACTCAGCTGGAAGCTTTATGGGGCAGATTTCATCCATAGTCCAGAAGTAAATGTCACCTCCCTAGAGATTTTGAAACTCAGTGGATGTTCAGCCCCAGAAATCAGGTGATGAACCAGAACTTCAGACTTTCAGAAAGCAAACACTTTGTGCTTCAGAGAGATTTGGTTTGCTTTTATTTTTTCTCCATTTTTTTTCCTTTTTCCTTAATTTTGATGGATGATGTTTTGTTCTGCAGTGAGTTTTAATGCATGTAGCTGTGGAACATTTTCAATTGTCGCAAACAACAACAACAAAAAGCAATATTTCAATATTTCTCAAGAAAAGGCTTCAAAGGTTTCAGATCTTTTTAAAATGTTTCTGCTTTATTTTGACGTGGCATAAAAGTTTTGTATGCCGTCTCGCATCCGCTATTGTGACAGCTGTATTTAATGAGTGCAAAATGATCAGAAAAACATCCTTTACTGTGGGTTGCCATTGCCAGCAGATGACAGGAGAGAGGCAGTACTGTAATAAGAGAAGCGATGAAGTAGTTCATATTACTACTGATCAGGTATTTCTAGCTCAAACGCCTAGGTATGCCTTTTGAAAACAATGCATTGGTCACATTACCTGATCGTTTCATCAGATTTTGTTTCC
The DNA here is from genome assembly GCA_013400235.1 of Oriolus oriolus. Classification (NCBI taxonomy): domain Eukaryota; kingdom Metazoa; phylum Chordata; class Aves; order Passeriformes; family Corvidae; genus Oriolus; species Oriolus oriolus. Next base: position 55,961 of record VXBT01007147.1, on the reverse strand, counting down.
GAGTACATTTTGAAATAAAATTGTGCATTCTTAGCCTCGGGTCATGAAATAGTTGGTTGTGACATATTATTTGGGGTTAACACAGTCAGTTTCCATAAGATGAAGAGGGAAAGGTCCTAGTCTTGTCTGTAAATACCGACATTTCCATCAAACTAATGCTAAGCATGAAATGCAGATCCACCGATATGCTAGAAATGAAACACTGCACAATACGTTTGATTTCTATTTTATATGCATATTTAATATCAGAGTACTTGAGTCCAAATTGGAGAGAGTATAAAAATAAATCTAAATGGATTTGAAAGGCAGGGTATTTCTTTTTTCAAAGCTTCATCATTCCTGACTTCCTCTGGTGACTGTTAGCTTATCATGCCTTTGTACAGAAGATCTAAGTATTTCACTCTCTCTTGTGTCTCCATATGGTACCATTTTGCAGATAGTCTTCCTTTGGTCACAAGATGACAGTGAGAATGGATTGTCAAACTGGACCACTACGACAATTTACTCTGGGGGAGAAAATCCTGCGGGTGTTTAGAAGCTTTACTGTAAGTTATATTTGATTAACTTATCCTACTACTGACAAATAATTAGGTCAGCAATTAATTTCAAAATGCAAATGTGCTACAGGCCTTCATATTTTAAGAAATTCCCTTTGTCTTTAGGTTCTACTTGTGTTAAAGTCTTAATGGATTTAGCTGAGTGAAGAAACAAAATTATGTTTTCTAATGCTTTATTTACTTGGTTGAGTTGGACTTTTTCAGCAAATATTGACAGCAAATGTTTGTTCAGAAATGATCATGGGGGATGGAATTTAATGGAGTAAGAGAACAGAAGAGTAACGATGAACCACTCATTTAAAATATATATACATATTACATTTCTGCTGCAAAATACTTATCTACCTTCACGAAATTGGAACAGAAAGAAAAACCAGAGGATCAGGAGGAGATCGTTGTGACAAAGCAATTGGTACTTGCTTAAGCAGCCTAAGAAACCAGGGTATGCTGCGGTAATTGAGCCTGCCACAAGAGTGGCTGGCAAGCCACAGGCTTGCAAAGGAGTGGCTGCCTGTTGGTGGGACAGGTCTGAGGTTTAAAAACACCCTCGAGGTGAGGGCGAGAAGAAAGTTCTCCCCCACCAGGCATTGCTAAATTATATTAATCTTCCCTAGTTTATTGGCTCGTTAGCCCACTGCCCCTTTTACTCCTTATAAGTCTCTGTCCTAGTAAGCTCTCCCTTCCCTGTGCTCCCGTTGGCCCGTGCCCCTTGGCTCCTCCCTCACCATTTTCCTATTGGATCCCACACCGTAGCCCCGCCTGTGTACCGCCCCCATGCCCTCAGATTATTGGTTCTGTTGCTCTCACCGCCCCCATATATAAACCTACACCCTTCACCATTTAGTGTTCTTTGTCCCTGAAGCCTTCCACATGTGGGTTACAATAAACCCCTTGGATCTCCATGCAAAGGACTCCGGCGACACTGAGGAGCTATCCTTGTGTGTGAGTGTGTGGCTGCATGCGTACACCTGCACCGGTGTGTCTGCCTGTGTGTGAGTGTGTCTGTGTGGCACCGCCCAAACGCGACCCTAGAGGGATGTTTTCGGGAAGGACGTGGCAGTCCGACCACCAACCACCCGCACCTCGTCAAGGATATTACAGAAAAAAACCCATACCTAGTATTGCTACAAGTGTGGCTCAAAGAAACCTATCTAACAGCCTATATCAGGGACTTTGTTATTAACCAAACACAGATTAAAGGGTCAGCTCTTCTCAAGAGAAGCTCAAGGGAGTTTTCTGTTGACTTTAAGGGAGTGATGCACCTAAGTCTACATTTTCTGTGGTTAAAATCATACAATTTTTAGAAAATACTCAAAATATGCAGCTGTAAACAAAACCGACCAGCTATCTTGATGTAAAATCTGAATGAATTTACAGAGGTGGAAGAATTACAGAGGAATTTGCTATGAGTTATTTTGCTCAATTGTTTCAAGTCAAGAAAGAGAATAAGCGCTCAAAAATTAGGTGAGAGTTTTTCTCAAAATTTTCACTGACCTGAAGATGAAAAACAATTTTTTTTTAATGCTTAATGATGCAAGCCCCTTTAGAAGAAATAATGCTTAAAAAAAACCTCAAGTTTTGGTTTTTCTGGGCTTTTTTGGTTCAAAAAGGTATTTTCACATCACATTCACTTAAAGTAGTAATGCAAATAATTACATGAGAAAAAAAAACATATAAAAAGGTAAAATTAAACATTTCATTTTTAGTGGATTTTCATTTTGGAAGAAAAAACAGAGAGAGAAAGAAGAGAATTGCATGGAGTCAAATGTGTCTCATGTACATGGAAAATCTTGGTTTCCATTCTCCTCCAAAGGATAACATCCGGGACCCTCTTTCCCTCTTAAGCAGCTCCTGAAGAACTTTGAAGATTCCAATAAGTAGGAGCAGGCAACACAAGACTGAAGCTAGATTTTGAATGAGAGAGAATATCCCTCTCTCTCTCTCTTTCTCTTTCTCTCTCTCTCTGTCTCTCTCTCTGTCTCTCTCTCTCTCTCTCTCCCCCCTCCCAGAGTTGTGGGAAAGAATTATATCCGGGTATGAGAGAGCTGAGCTATTGGGAGCTGAGCAGACAGAAGCTTTCTTGTAAGATAAGGCAGTGATCACGCTGCTCAGCTGTACACTGGCAGGGACCCCCATTAAAGAATCACTTTTCAAAAAAATACAGCTGCCTTCAAAAGTGTCCAAAGGAGAGGAATGGGAATGATCAGAAATTTGGGAAGTGTCACCTGCAAGGAAATCTGAACTGGGGTGGTTTCATCTGGAAAAGAAAATGAGTGGACATAAAAACCAAAGACTTCAAATGTTAAAAGCCTTCTGGGAAGAGGCAGGGAAGAGTTTGTATTTCAAGACTACAGCCAGATGACAGAAGGGGACAGTACTACAGTGGAACAAAGGAGAGTTGGGTCAAATGCTGGCAAAAATTTTCTCGCAGTGAAGACATTGAGGCTGCAGCTGTTTATGGAGAGTCTGGAGTCCCCCCCACTCAAGACCTTTGAGAATGGGCTGCCTAAACTACTTTCCAAAATAATGTGAATATAGTTTTTACCTGAAAGCAATTCCTTAGCAGTTATTACATTGATATTTTAATTGATTTTAAGAAGCTGGTGGAACTTTTGCTTTTGTGGTAATATAAAATAAACTTTTAAATTAATCTAGGGCAAGAAACATACTCTGAACTCCCAGCACAGCTGCCATTATGAATGAGAGCAATTGCGGATGGGACTTATCTGCTGAAGCAGGACAGATAGAACGGTCTGCATGACCAAAGTTGAGCTCATTAAAATAACAAAACAAAACAAAAAAATAGAAGCTTTCAGTGATGAATAAACTGGCTTAAATACTGTAAAATAAAGCAAGTTAATATGACAACTTTATCATTAGAGTTGGAGTATATTCAACAGCTTTCAGAAGCAGAGTCACTAGGGCTGTGACCAAGCAGAGAAGTACAAGGCAAAGCAATCTCAAGCTCTGTTCCAATATTAATAGCAATTTGATATAATAGAAATTTGGCAAAAATACACAGAATACAACCTGTATAATGCAGGTTTGAGTGAGAATATTATTTCTTTCAGGTAATATCTGTATACTGGATGAAAAAAAAATCATGGAACCACCGAGTCACAGACTATGCTGAGTTGCAAGAGACCCACAATGATCATTGAGTCCAGCTCCTGTCCCTGCATAGCACCATCCCCAAGAGTCGCACCTATATAACATTCACTTCACTCTTAAATTTAAAAAAAAGCAACAAATGTCTCATGTCATTCAAAACATAAATCTTTCAAATCAGAATGATCTCTGGAGTCACCTGCATAAGTGTTGAAGTATGTAACAGGGTAAAAAGAATTTTGAAATATTGTCACACTCTAAAATTAGGACATTTCACACTATTTTATTAACACATTTGTATCTGTTTACATTGAAGCATCCACACTAAATAGCCTAACCTTTTACAAGAGCCTTCTGTTGGCTTCCCTTCCTTTGGCTGCTCATGTGCTAGTGTTTTCTCTTTGTCTCAAACAGGGAGTGGCACATCCCACCTCACACAGTCTGTCTTTCTCTCTTTCTGTCATCCTTGGGAAAGAAGGGATTTTCCTTATCCTGTAAAATGGTGTCTGAGGATTGCCTTGTGGGGATCAGAGGGGCATTTCCTTTGGGATTGCCAGGCAGTGGCTGAGGCCTGATGAGTATTTGTTTCTCCTGTCATCCATTCTGAGGGGCATAATCCCAAGGAAATCAGTGAGGAGTTTTAATATGGACTTTGGAAACCAGATATGCCTAAGAACATAAAGGTGATTATGAAATTATTCTACTCATGCTTTCCCAACAATTTGGGGCTCGCTTTTTTTGAAAAATAAGCCAAAATAAAAATGTCTTCGTTTGTTTTTCATTAATATCAGATGACAAATCTTACCCTACAAGAAAGCTTGTAGCCTAAACCACATTTGGCATACAACTGCAAACACAGGTTCCTACTTCAGGTAAACTTGTTATGCTAAATCCTCCCACGGGTGTCATTTGGATCCCAAGCACAGTTTTGAAGTTGGCCTGATTCACTTCTTTTGTATTTCAACTCCAGTAAGTCTTGTTCATGTATATGAAAATAGTGGTACAACTGTCTTTTTAAAATAAGTGAAATTCACAAGATTTACCAAAAAATGCAAAGTTTAACTTGATGAACTTTTTAAAGAAACATATAACATTCTGCTTAGATAAAGTTTTCCCTTTGTAATATAGGATGTGTAGCATGGCATTGTAAAAGGCCTCTTTTTTAAAAAACAAAGTAGAGTCAGACTCTAGACTGCCTTGTCATCTCAAAGCATGTATCGCCTCTGCACCCTGCAGCTGCCCCACAATCTGTCTTTGAGTGTCTCCCATCTGCTTGGGCCCCGGACATTTGGCATCCCTTTGTTTCAGGGGCCAAATCTCCAAACCAAGGAAGCAGATACGGACTCCAAAGGACCCACTGCCTTTCAGAACATGCTCTCAGCAGAGTGAGGAGTTTATTACTCTTGAAAAGCCTCTTCAGCACTCCAAAATCCCCACTTCAAATGTCATAACCACTTGCTGGCATCAACATCCTGTAACAGCTACCACAGAAGATGTTGAAGAGCAACAGAAAGAAGAAAGATACCTTAAGCCAGATGGCACATTTTAACTTTTTGAAAAATAGTACAACCACACACAAGAGCCAACCAGCAAAGAAAAAAGGAGGGAAACAGAGGAGAATTCATTACCTGGAAATCACACACTGGTCTGGGAAAGGAGGTGAGGGGAGCAGCTTCCTTTTCCTCAGAAAATGCATATTGCAGCATCTTCATTCATTCTCATAAGAAAAAAAATAAGTATGAAACCTTGAGAGTGATTACCTGTGCTGCTCTCTTCCTTACCACCCTAGTCAGCCACCCATGACAACAGAGCCCGTTAGAGAGTCCCAACTGGCAAAAGGATTAAAAAAGAAAAAAGTAAAGTGGAAAAATGCCTCAGGCCCCACACATGTGACTTCACAGCAAAACCTAGAGCCAGCCCTGAGGGGTCTGGTACAGAGAGAGAAGTAATGTGACTGTGATTAGGATGTGTGGAAATTAGAAGCCCTCTTGTTTTAAGAAGGCAGGTTATCTACCAAGCCTGCTCTACACTTCTTTTAACTCTAATGTGGTGAACAAAGGCTGTCTGTAGAAGATGCCGTATTTCTCTGCTCAGCCTATGTCACTTAGAGCTTTTTATGCTAGACTAGCTCTAAAAACTTCAATTTAAACCAACATGAAAGGCCCTTAAACAGTAAATAGCATATTATATCAAAAACAAATAGATTAAAAAGTGAACAACCATAGCCAGTATATCTCTTTCCAGAGGAGTTTCACTTTACACACTAACTGAAACTCTTAAGACTGGCAGATCTGGGCCAGAGGTTTGTAATGGGCCTTTTACTTTTTTTTCCTCCCTCTCCAGAGATAAATAATCAGTTTTAGAGAACTGATAAAAAGAGACAAGAATGAAAAGTGAGTATGACACATTTATGAGAAGGATTTTTCATCTGTTTCTTAAATACAGCACCTTTATTTCAGATTGTATTAAAAAAAGAGATGGGAGAGCCAACCAATTTGTGTTTTGCTGCAGTAGTGAATACATATGAATGTATGGAGCACAGCGTGAGAGAGATAGAAAATTCACCCAAAATTTCCTGACAAGTTGAAAAAAGTTATGTTATCATTCAAGAATCATTTATTTGAAAAATAAATTTCTTTTTCTTGAAAAAGAAAAATAAAAAACAGGCCATATGACTAGAGGCAGCAGAGAATAAAAACACATTGTTTCCAGACAAATCCCCGTCAAAGACATATGACTCTGTACTCTGAAGTCAGAATATCTTCATAATTTAAATTTCTATGAGCATTTTCAAGAAAAGCTGGAGTTCTGCTATAGGATTTGCTACGCACTTTTCACTACTGATTGATGACAAGAAGCAGCATTAGCAGTATTTTTCCCCCATCGTTCCTCTAAAGCTAATGGAGTCGAGGATTCGTTACTTGATCTAATGGCAATAGCTTTCCAATAGACATGCACAGAATCATTGATTAGTTTGTCCTCTTCTTGTTTGCGTTGGAACACTGTTCAATTTACACCAATTAAAGAATGCTTGGTTTGTGTATTGAAGAATAATTAAGGGATGGAATTCCCTATAGGCTACTAAAAATGACATCTGACTAGAATGGTGATTACAGCATGAAGACAGCATTAGTATTTAAATAGTTTGACTGCTATATAAAATCATTACAGCACCTCACCATGAAAAGAGCATTAGTTAATTTTGCCTATAACAAAATTAGTTGTATGTATTTGCCTGGTCACTTTAAGTAAATTTGACAAGGCTAATCTTAAAGCAAGCGATCCAGGTTTGGTGGAAGGAGCAGATAGAGCACTGTTTAAAGCAATCATCTTGATAGATATGTATATAATCTTCAACCAAAATACAAATACACACAAATGAATAGCAAGAGCTTTGTCAGAGATGCTCAAATCAAATGTAAACATTAAAAACACATCAGTTGCTAAAACTGAAAATCCAAGGGTAACTGGCATGTTAATTATACAACAATCAAGGTTTCACAAACTGTAAACACACAAGAAATCCTTATTTGCCTGCCACCGTGGTTGTCAAACCTTTGCTATCCTTTCTAGAGCTGCATGGTACAAAGAATCATGGGAAGCAAACAGGCACTGTGAAAGGACTCATCCTTGCTAGAAGGACTGCCCTGTGAAATATCCCAAATGATTAATAATATTGGAGTGGCCTAGCCCATCCACGTAATGTTTCTTCAGACAAGCTTGGTTTTTTCTTTGGATTACAAGGCAGAGGTGAGGTTCACTCTTGAAAGTACTGTTGAGGAAAGAGGGCTTTTTATCCACTGTTTAAATTTCTCCATGCATATTAAATTCTATCTCCTAGACTTAGATTATAGTATCTATAGTAATGATTTATCCAAAACATGACAGCAATGTTACTGTAACATAAAGTGGTTGGGGCCAGTCCTGAAGCATATTTACATTTCCATAGCCTACTTAAATATAGTGTGTTTGTTTTACTAAACTTAGATACTGTAGTATATTTTATAAGGTCATCCGCCTGCCTCAAGACCTCACATTGCAGCTACTATCCTTCCTATGAGAATTTATGCAGTTTCAATTGAAGGTTGTCAACACCCTCTTTAATTCAGCAAAGGGTTCTCTGTGAAGGAACATAAGACTTTTCCATTTAAGCCTTTCCATTTCAGCCTCTAAGGGCATGTAGGCATGCTTATTAGCATGTCTACATTGTGCAATGCACAAGTGTGTCAAAGATGCCCAAGCTCCCAAGCCCAAGTTCCAAATGAGGTGATACATCTGCACAGCACAATATACCCTTATTTGCGTGGCCCAGCACCTCTGGCCAATCTGCAGTGCCTCTTTGCAGATCAAATTAGTCTTTGGCGCTGTGCTGTTCTTGTGAATATGCCTGGTTCTATGGGTCACTTATGGATATCTTCACTGCACCATATTCCACCAGTTGGATCTGCCCTAGAATTAGGTTTGGGACAGTACACTACATCACATAGTATACCCACTGACTTTCCATGGGGTTTTGTTCCAACATTTTAAAAGTTTTCTGTTCTGGCTTTTGTTTTCATGTTGGACAAGTAGTTCTCGCTTCTGTACCAGACCTCCTGTTGGGATCTTCCACTATAATCTGCCTGACTAGACCTTGGGCTTTCAGAAGTGAGACTAACGCTTCTTTTCAATGAATAATATTCTTTTGCAACAGGGCTGATATAAGGGTGTATTCTTCCTTCCACCCACGAGAAGAAAGTCCATTAATTTCAATAGAAACTCTCCATGCAGAAAAGGGAGAACTGTGCCCCAGGGAACATTCATGGAAGATTAATGGTGAGGAGAGAAAAGTGATACAGTACAGGCAGAACAAAATCAGAACCCACCACACAAATAAAACTGGACAAGGGTTCATTTTTTAAAAGTCAGTCAGAAACGGCAGGAAGGCTTTGAAAAAAAATCAGGGCTGTTTCAGTGCACTTTTGCATACATTGGCTTTCAGGAGACATGAATAGAAACCTAACAGTAACTCTTTTTTCGTACCTCCTTTCACAGGTCTCACTGGCAAAGAAGGATTTAGCACTTAATTCCTGTACTTTTATGTGGCAAATTAGGAATTTGCACCTTAAAAGGAAATTGCTTTTCAAACTCCCATAAATTCTGGATTTTATTTTTTTAAATGGTGGAAAACATTACCTACGTTCATCCCAACACATAATAAATAGCACTCTCCATTACTGCTCCTCAGAAAGGTGTAGGAAACTGGACCTGGCCAAAGAGAGGTGTTTATCATTCCTCCTGAGGAGACACTAAGGGTCTGGACCCTGTACTTAACCCTTTTGTCCTTTTTAGTTTAGACTAGTGCATTTGCTCTCTTTCTCAAAATCAAGTATCTGTTGAGGAAAGCATTTAACTTGAGACTTGGTTACTTGATGGAGTAGGGCCTGTTGGCACTGAAGTGTCCAGACCAAAACTGGTATAACAGAGTTGTAATATGTTTTATTTTTCAGTTTACCATCAGCTAAAAGTAAAACCCCTACACCATTTTTGCATCATTTTAGATACCAACTGCTTGGTTTGCAGCTGCACCAAAACAGAAGGAAGGTGGTAAAGGAGACTGACACAGCATGAGAACCTGCAGCAGACAGTGGTTGGTGACTCTCCGGCAGGAAGCACTGAAATGTGGATGGTAATACTGACCCCAACACAAGGTCCCATGTCCTTGGGGCTTGACACTGAGGTGGTGCCCCCCAGAGTGGGACAAAGGACATGGTCATAGAACCTCTGAAGATCTTTTCTTCATGAGGGCAAGACAAGACTGAAAGACAAGGAAGTGCGGCCTAGTGAAGAAGTGTTCTCTCACAGTGTGGCACTACACTGGCAACCGTGGCTGTCAGCAAAACACCTTCCATTCTGACTGTCGACACTAAAGTGAAGATAAGCTTTCAAAAAGGTTAGTACACACCCTGACTTGGTTTATTTTTGAGTCATTTTTGGGTCATTTATGGCCTAGTTTCTTTGTCTCTGCCACTTCCTAGCACGACAAAAGACCAGAGGCAGGTGTTGGGATGGCACTGGTTTTTCTCATTTAATTTGTGAAGCACAAATAAAAAACAATCAGTGAGCATGGAGCATGCTCTGGATTTGTCTAAGCGTAAGTGGCTCAAATACTAACATGTGAATTTAGTAAAGTTAAAGTCTGTGGAATGGAGATAAATTACAGCAGCAATTGAAGTTGAATGTGATATAGAAATCCAGCTAACAGAAGACTGTCTGGAAACAATTATTCAGAAAGCTGCTGACCCTCTATTTCTTTAAAGAGTTAAACATTTGGATCGGTTAACTGGCAGTTGCAATAATAGGCATATGCTCTAATCTTTGATCCGTAGCTGAATTTGCAACTCTTTGTATGAGAAGCAGATCACATAGATTTGCATATTTTTAAGGATCTATAGGGAGAAAAAGAAGAACAAAACCTGCTTTTCCAAGATGCCACTTTGAGATCACACAGAGTGTCATGGGTCCCCCCAAGTACACTAATGTTCAGAGCCAGTTGCAAGACTCACAAATTTTATAAATGGCCCTAAACTGTGACATTCACATCTGAAGACTAATCAAAATTCCTCCTGGAACAGACTCTTGCAAGCCAAGGCTGCATCGTAACTCTTCAGAGAGTTATGTACACCTATCATTAAGATCCCATTTCCACATCCAAATTTGTGTCAGAACTTTCCTAAAATCTTAAAGAGTCCAGAAGTGATAGATAAATTAAAAAATGCTTTGTAACCAAACGAGAAACTGTTGACTAGACTCAAATGCATGAGCAAGTAACAGATTTATGCCAAGGTCTTGACATCTTAGATTTGGCAAAATCTTTCAGTGCTGATGAAAATTCTGCAGAGACAACCATGAATCACCTCATGAATAGAATGGATGCTAATCAACCAATTTTTTTGCATTTAAAGTTCATTTCTTGCTCATCTCTGTTTTCAACACCAGCTGAAAAATGTTTACTAATCACTCATTTTGGATCAACAGCCATGCTTATGGCACAAAAGATTTCCTCCGCTTGGTAGTATTTCCTCAGAAAGTAGATCCTACCGAGAGAAGTGAACAATATACTGAGTACTGTGAAGTGAAGAAGTAATCATCCCAGGAAAATGTGCTCAATTGTGTGGGATGTTTCAACATAGTCTTTACTCGATTCACATTTTACAATAGGCTTTCTCTCCTGGTTCACCTACACAACACTCTTTGACATCAATGAAGATGATGAGAGCAGCTATTTGTTATTTGTCTATGGATATTTCCTATCATTCCAAACAAAAGTGCAGACTACTGCATGGGACTATGCAGAGATGTGTGAGAAAGGCAATGCAAAGAAGTCACTCTCCAAAAAATATTCTGTGTAGCTTTCTTATAGCTCCCCACAGTAAGCCATATAGGGGCATGGAGGATTTGTGGAAGCCTGACTGACACAGGAGGCAGCACTTTCAGGTGCTGTCTGCCTCGTCCTGTGGGCAGGCAAGACTTTGTAAAGTCCTGAAAAAAATCCCTTCATGAAGAGGAGAGGAAGGTGTTGCACATTCCTGGGTAAAGTGTAGTAAGGGGGTGGGATGATGCAATGGTGGGTGTGATCAGAGCACTGGCAGGTGAACCAGAACTTGAGCCATGAACAATAGTTTCAGTATCTTAGAGAGGGAGAGAACAGAGAAAAATAATAGCATACAAGTTTTAATGAGAAAAATTGATTGCTGATGCAGAGGTTGAGAAGGGACCAGCCTGTGTCCTGACGTTCCACACCACCAGCAGACTCCAAAGAAACCCAAAAGTCAAAACAAATGTTTGCTGCTTTTTGTACCTTTCCAACAGCATTAGTTGGTACTCTTCTGTCACCAGTAGGGCCATGTAGCAGACTTTTCAAATTCTGGAAGCATTATTAAAATAAAGGGACAAGTCTTGCCTTGCTTCTTTGTTAGGAAGACCTATAGGTCTCTACAGGACTATTCTTTATTCTTGTCTTCTGTGCTTTGTATACCTTTTGGTGTCTCTTCCTAATGGCCTCTGAAAGATTTCTGGTCTCCTAGAACCTTATTTTTTAGGGCATTGTGTAACCTGCTTGTTTTGTGAGAAGGCAGAGTGCAAAAATGGAGAAATAGAAATTGCCTTATGTGCTGTATAGTATGATTTCAATTACTTCACTTAGTTATTGCTAACCATATTTTATAAATATCAACACATCGTATTTGTTCTGGACATTGAAATGATGCTTTCAAAGCAATTCAAATATGTATTGTGATATATTTTGTCAGTGCTGCAATTGTACAAAATTGGTTGTATCAGTTAGGAGAAACATCTTCAAAATTGTCTCCCTACAATTTATTCTCTGTGTCTTAACTTTGCACAGCACTACAAGATCATTTTGCTCATGTGCTAAGTGTGATCCTAGTATATCACTACATTCAGTCAAAATATTGCAAGTTAAAATAAGAATACATGTAGATTATGAAAATTAGACCAAGAAAGTAGCATTTCTCTTTACATAAAGCAGAAAAACTGGCAATCATTTCAGTAAAAACAGATTAGAAAAGAGACATTTGGGAGACATTTCATTATTGTGGACTAGAGTAAAAGAAATAATACCTCAAATCAGAATTACTTACCTGAAATTACAGGTGTTAATAAGCCAGGACATGAACAAGGAGATAATATCACCTTAGTGGTTTGGTCTAAGGCAGTTGCCTACACTCCTTCTGTAGCTGAGAGAGAAATAGAGACTCCGCCAGTAACAGGGACTTATTTTCGTATGGCTGCATGAGATACCATCCTAAAATGGCCATGTGAAATGGTTGAACAGAGATCTGGAGGTGCCACCCACGACAGACAGGGAAAGAAAAGTTACCTGAGACTAGATAGCTAATTCTAAGACAGCCACAGCAAGTTATAAAGAATCCTGCTCTAGCATGAATTCCCAAATTTTAGAAAACTAAAGACCCAATTAATTTCTAAGGTATTTTCATTTATTATAAACAGATGCGCTAGGGATGGACATGCCTGTTTGTATCTTGACATTGGTTTCATAGGCTGGACTTCAACTGACAGCTCTGCAGTTACGAATCTTGAGACATTCTACTTCAATTTAGGAAGTTCTGGGAAGCTCAGAGTCATTTATCTGTTCACAAAAGCCTATGAGAAATAGAACTGTTTGGTGTCAGATTTTAATTCTTCATTTGAAATAAGAAAGTTAGTAAAATAAGGATACTCACAATAGGCTTTCTACGGCTTTTCCTTTCAGAAAGCTAGGACAAACTCAACATTATAAATGCTTTTCTCTTTCATGGATGAAGTAATGGAACTGATTTCAGATACATTTTCCATATCTGAGCCTTGGGCATTTATAGTGAGCATCAATCTCATATCCGTACCATATCAAAGGGATGTTTGTCTGTGTCTCAAATCAGATATATGTATGTTCACTGAATGCAGTACAAATTAAGCTAATTTCTTGGGTTTGACTCCATAAACAGACCAAGTAATGGTCACCAAAGTTCATTGAAATAAGTTTTGTCACAAAGCTTAGTAGTGTTTGTGAGTATGTGTTTTCATGAAACTGACCTTCTTTTGAAATATCTGGACTGAAGGCTGATCTACACTGGCCAGAGAATAAAACAGGACATGGAGAGTATTTGCCCCATTTCTGATGTTCTAGTTCTGTCCTTCAAAATAATTAAAGACTGGGTTTGCCATACGGCAGTTTCCATCTTTCTCAAAACAGAAAGGGAGTGGGAAGAAACAGAAATAAAAACATATAAAAGAAAAAGCAGGAAAGAGAAATAATTGCTCCAGCCCTCCAACTTCCCTTTATCAAAGGCAAAAGACCAAAGGGCTTTTCACTTGACTGAAGACCAGACCACAGGCTAGGATACAAACCCTGCTCCCCTCAGGTTGTGATGCTGAGCACTCATCCTGCCCTTTTGCTGTGGCGTGTCAGGGGGTGGATTACCACAGCACTAGGGAAGGGTCTTCTGCAGGACCAGCTCCTCACCTGAACCTGTGCTTAGGGATAGTGCCAATTTGCATCGGTGGGAATTTAACCCACCTGTGACAGATGTAGTGCAGAGGAATGATGCTGGGCATAATAAACCAGTCAAATAAGATGTGCTGAGAGTGGCTGTAGTAACATACAGAAACATCTTTCAGTGGAACAGCAGAAGAATACCAGTAGAGAGAAAAGCTTCACCTGTTGGTGAATATTAATCTTGGGCTGGACTTTGCACAAAAGCATTACAATGATCCCCACAAATCCATATACAGTGGGGCAGGAGAAGGGTGAAACAAGCTAGCAAAGGAGTTAAATGAATCTCTTGCATCATGTCTGTTACTGAGAGTAGTGTAGAAATTCCCGTGCCAAAGGCACTTTGCAAAGAAAATCAGAGTGTGGCCTTTATACAGATTGAAGTCTCTAAGGAGGAAGTTGTAGAGTAACTTGAGAAACTCAAGTGCAGTAAATCACCACAACCGGATGGTGTTCATCTGGGAGTTCTGAGGGGAAATAAAGTGAGAAAAAGCCAAGATACTGACAAGAGGATGCCTTCTTCCCTTGAAAAATGCATCAGCACAAGAAGGCTGGGAAGCCCTGTTATTTTGCCTATCTTCAAAAGGAGATGAGGAAAATCCTGGGAATAGAAGACCTTTGAAGTTTGCCACAGTTTTAGGGAACCCAAAAAAAAAGTTTGGAATAACAGCTCAAGAGTTTGTTGGACAAGAACACCCCACGAAGGTGTTCTTCAGTCTCCCAAACCACTAAGGTTGTTACAAGGTGGGAAAAGTGCACTGGGTTACTTTGAAAAACCAATGGAGCAGCCTTTAGAGGAAGAGTGGACTGCCAGGGAAAAAAATGACCAAATGATGCAAATATTGTAAAGGTTTTACAGAGGTCACTTATAAGCAATTGTCACAGAGAATATTAAGAAACAAAACTGAGAATAATACTTGATGATGATTTGATCCTGGAATGAACTACAAATCAGTCTGGAAGAAGTGAATATGGGAAGCATTTCTCTTTCTATTGAGGCAAGGAAATGGGAACACCCAGTAGTAGGTATCAGGACTAGTGTCATTACAAATAAATAAGTCTGAATTCCAAATCCTAATGCATTCAACTTAGTGTATCCAGAATCCACCCAAGATCTGGATTCAAGTCACACATGTGGTTCCCATCTTAAAAGAGGACAAATCAATTCCTGGGTTGAAACTCCTGAGGTTTGTGCTCTGAGGTTTGAATACTCCATATTCAAAGACTCCAGCCTACACGACAGTTACATATGAAATATGGGGGGCGGGAGGAGTGCATGTGTACACATAGCATGCAAAGGAAGCAATTAAATGTAAACCCAAAACAATTTAAAAAGTGATTCATGGCAAAAAGTGCTCTGATGCAGAGACTGTAAGTATTTGTTCTTTACGTTAACTTGCTGCAGCTAGCTGAAAGGGCAGAAGATTGCAAGTAATAGGACAGTGGAATTTTTGCTGGGTTTGGTGACACCACTTACAATCAAATATTTTAAATTATCTGGATTTACATGGCTTTGCACCCTTTCATTTTCTCTCCTAGTTTTTTTAGTTCCTGTAGGCCCAGTGTACTGAAGGCAAAGCTTCTCCAGTTTTAATTCGCTTTGTCTCTTGAATTCATTAGATTTTGAAAGCTTTCAAAGGAAGTCACAGGTAGGAATTAGAGAAAATATAGAAAGTGGGACACTTCTGACTGGCTTGTATGTTTCCAGTGTCTAAAAAGAAAGCTTTTTTTTAAAGCAAAGTGTAGGAGGGTTCGTAAAAATAGATATTTACATTTACATACTGGGACAGATTCTCAGCTGCCATGGAGCAGTATTGCTCCATCTTATTGAACAGAGCTAACCCTATTCAGCACAGCTGAGAACCTGCCTCTCACACGTGTGCATATATGTGTGGAATATGTTCAGGATTCTGTATTTTTCCAAATGTACAGAAAGCTGCTTCTCCCTCCAGGTGCTTTTGCCTGTGCATTAAGTTGTGGGAGTTACAGCACCTCTGTTTTTAACTGAGGGTGGTGTCTTCAGGGAGGCAGGGTGTGAAGGAATGTTGAAGTGTAAGGAGAGGGACACACGAACAAAGTAACTGGCATGAACATAGAAACCAGGAGAAGAAGGTGAGGGAAACAGGAAAGAAAATGGTATCCCACATAGCCATGCTGTGCCAAGCAACATCTGCATTCACAGCAGCAGGGAGTTAAACCATGACTTTTGGAAAACACCTCAGGTGTTTCCAGCTAGGTAGCAAGAATAGCAGGAGACCTGCTACTGATAGCAAGGTGGAAAAAGGAGCTCTGCGCTCAGCTGTGTTGCAGGAGTCACGTAACACAGAACAGAGAGTAGGTGTCACATCAGATAGCGCTAATAGGAGCCAACAGCCACCTTCACCCCTTTCCCCTCAGTCTCTCCCTGCGTGAAAGTCAGTGTGAAACAACTGTGTATGACTGTGTGCTTCTGCCCACACAGTGGGACCCTGTAGTGATTCAGACTGTACTGGACTCTGGACACATAATGTACACTGAATATCCATAATAAATAATAATTACCACAGTAGGGGGCAGCAGCCAGCTGTGGAGGAAGAGTAGGGCCAGCTGCTGGAAGAGATGTAGGCACTGGCTGAGCATGCAAGCTGGGCACTGGGGAGGGCGAGAGGGCCATGGCTGGGAGCCAGTGGCAGCTTACTGCCAAGAAGAGGGAGATAAAAGCACAAAAGAGTTTCACCAGAGGGAGCTGCTCCTGGCCACCCCTCAGCAATCGGTAGCGGCCCTGATCCAGGAGGGAAGGCTGATGGCAAACAGGAGCATCGCCAGCCTGAGTGTGTGGCCAACACTGCTCACACATACCATGCTGGAGCTAGCAGGACGGGTGTCTATAAGCCAAGCAAGCCTGCTGCAGGGAAACAGCCCTGCACAGACCTCTGGCTTGCAGGAGACCCATACCTCCTCCAGAAATGAGGGCAGACCCATCCTGTTCCCCTCAACATCTCCCAGATGCACATCCAGCAAAAGCAGGGTCAATACTCCAGAAATGAGTGCAGCTCCAAAAAAGACTGATAGGCACATGGTCAATGCTTTTCTGAACCCCCTGATGCTCAGTTCTCCTTGATTTCGTTTGCAGAGAAATGTCCTGGCAGCTCTGAAGATTGCTAAACAGAGTGCTATTACTTGTCTGGATTTCTTGGAAGGCCTGGCGCTTAGCGCTTGGGTTCCCCAGGTCATACGGTAAACAAAAAACTGCTTTTGAACACACTGCACACACTCAGCAGTCCAGTCATACAGTACAACGAAAATTTATCATAGATTTAAAATATTTTTCTAATCCCTCTGAAAAGTAATTTCTAAGACCAAATCAGCTCACCAGTCTCACTTTCACAACGCCATTCATGGCATGCTCCTCACACACCGGCTTCTAAGCAAGAATCAACAGCATCCCAGGGTTAGCTCCTCTCTTTCCCTCATGTGGAATACTTAACTCTTTCACCAGCACAGCATAACAATTAATTAGCATGTGTTCTCTGTAATAATGATAACAATGTGGCACATTTCCCTTGAATTTAGCTTAGTGAAATTTGTCTTTACTTATATCCATGTCTTACCTTCAAGCATGCTTTCTGTGCCTGGTTATTTTTCACTGAGTTCAATTTCAAATAGATAAAACCTGTTTGCTTTTCTCTTCCAAGAAGGAGCATGTGTAGTTCCAGATTCTATTCGCATCCACCAGGAAAAGTCACACACAACAACTGAAGCTTGGTTGGGCTTTTTTTTGCTGTGTTCCTGGTTGGTTGAGCATAGGGGGTGTGATATGGGTGATGTTAAAGGAAAGCTGCTTTTCTTCCATTTCTCAACATAGAGGCTGACGGGTTTTTCAGTCCCAATGAAAAGAAAGAGCTACCATCTGAATCTCAGTTTATGTAGCCCAAAGAAGAGTGAAGAAATTGATAGAGGACATCCCAGGCAAATAGGGTATGGTATCAGGGAGAAACATCCATCACTTTTGTGGGTAGTAGACAAGCATAATCCATGTGTGAGCTCAAATGAAAATTCATGGGCAACAAAAAGCCTATATGTTGAACATATATACAGTTCAAACATAAAGAACCAGATTCTTTCTGAATAACTTATATCTGAACATCTGACCTTAAGAACCAGCCTCAGCTAAGTGCTGGCAAACACCAAGATTTGGAAGGAAGTTAGGGGTGTTGCACTATTTTGAAAGCTCTGTTTTGAACCAGCTGTCATTACGAATGTCTGCTGGTACCCCGTCTTAGCATACAGACTGTCACAGTTGAGCATAATGAGAATGAGCCAATGGAGTATATTGAGCTATGCTGTCTTGCATGTCCTTGTAGCTGAAATTATCCCTTCACACAGCCATAACAGGTAAGCTTTGATTCTATTTTTGCCACATTCTAATTGGTTCCATTTAATTTGTGTATATGTCTCTCAATGTGTGTTTGTATAGTTGTATATACATATATGCATATTTATATGCACATACGTATATTTGGACATCATTATTAAAAGTAAATATGCATATTGTCACAGATTATTGCTATGTTCATAACAGATTCTTAGAGTAGTTGGCTTTATTATACAATAAAACCATAGAAATTTATTGCCTTCTTTAGAATAAATAAGGAACACAGGACTCATTGTACCATATACATTTAATAGTTTGGACATTTCAGTGCCCACATAAAAACAACAAAACATATATTGCAATAGGCAGTATAATTATTTCAGTGAGGAACATCCATCCCACACTCCTAGAAATATGAGATTCAGCATCACAAGATTCTAGAATTATGTCATCAGCTGCACGAGTTTCACAGCTTATCTTTATGATTTTATGTTACAGAAGTAAACTCCAACAAAAATGTATAACACTGCCAATCTAACAGCACATTCATGTTAATACTAGCTGTAAAGATTTCAAAAAGGTGAATAGCATCAGCATTTCTCTACATATGTGTGCACTTACATATATATATACATGTATACACTCATGCACATATAAATGCACACATATATGTGTGTGCTATGTATATAGCCTGTCTTTAGATATGCCAGTATTTTAAAAGGTTGATTCCAAGTACATTAAACTTGAAAACAATGCTCTATAGAGTTGATCAATTTAAAGAAGTCCCTGCTGGTGCACAGAAGATCGAGCTAGCTGGGATCATTAAGCATCATCGGGTGAGGCTGCAGGTAGCTGAAACATTCCTTAATGAAAATTTAAAGAGAGCAGATTAAAATTATATTCCTCCAATCCAACAGAACACAAAGGTAAAGACAGACAGTTACAACCAAGATCTCATTTAGCACTAAAGGAGTGTTGTAGTTTGTAGATCAGAATTTATTGCCTGAAGTGAACAGCTAGGCTTGTGACTATGTATATAATTACTTTCTACAATGTACTCTCCTAGCACTCAGATGTGGTTATGGAAGATGATGTCTTCCATAATTTTAGTCTGTTATGTTCATGACCAAGAATTAGAAAATCTCAACAACAGCAACAAAGTTTTTTTTATCTGTGCTATTCATCTTTTTATATTATGAGAAATAAAATGAATGCAAAATGCCATGTATTTGGTTTTTTAACTCCTAGGTTAACTGTTTTAATAGTGTTTTGTTGGTCAATGAAGTGGCACCAAGGAAATGGTTCAAGCAGGATACTCTACCTGTGTGCCTGTTCAGAATGCTTGCAGCCTTCCCCTGGACACATCAGGAGGGGGTTTCAGTGACAAGACACCAAGGGTGCTCAGCTCTATACCAGGTCTATTGTTAGATTAGAGAAATGCATCACATCTTTAAAAACTCATAACTAAAAAAGATACTGACAGGCAGTTTTGTGTCTAAAAGAGATGAAGAACAAGAGGGCTGAAAGGACTGCTACATTAGGGAAGATTAAGTGAGCTAAATATCTATGGGTTGCCTTAATGCTAACTAAACACAACATCACACTAGTTAAAAGAGATCAAAGAAGGGAAAGAAGGAAATTTGAAAAGGGATATAAAAAGAAGAAATATGATGATGTTAAGAAAGGAAAAAACTGACAACAAGATGCTGTAGGCAACACAACCTCTCCCTTGAGACGTGGCTTCACTTAGGAAATTTAATCTAGGCACACAAAACCCACAAAAATATGCCATAAGAAACAATTTCATTGTGTCAGGGCAATGTACTGGATGACCCAAAAGATATATTGCTAATTGGCATGCACCTGTTATCTGTGATTTTCCTTGCTTGTATGGCCAACTCATCATTACTTGTCTGTATTTGGTTTCTCTGGGTCCCATCCAGCTCATGCTGCATTCAACAGAAGTTTCCGACAGGAGCAATAGGACCTCAATGTCTGCTCCAAGTCTTTGTGGTTCTAAAAAGAAGAGGGGAAAAAAGCCCACACTACTTTGCAAGAACTTAATGCATCTGGTGTATGAACATATATACAACTAAACCAGATTGGTCCCTTAATACTTTTTGAATATTTAAACCTGTGTTTATCCTTAGAAGATATCTGAGGAAATGTGCATTTGTTTTCACTTGGTGCAGCTAAAATTTTTGCTAGAGAGGAAATTTACAGTTCATCTAAAAGTAACTTCTAATGAAAAACTCATTTGTTCATGGAAGAGTGAAGAAAATTCTCTACACCAAACTAAAAAAAAATTATATATATTACACAGAAATGGCAGAGATCTTTCTATTGCTGAAGCAGTAATGCAGCCAATGAAAAAAATCTAACCATGAATTCTGAACTCAAGACCATAATTTTCAAATACTTTTACCCAATGTCTTAGTATATACAATCAAATAGAGCTTAAAATCCAGCTTGCTTGCAGGTAGGGAATCACTATTTTGTTGGCCCCTAGAGAGACACAAATTTCTGTGTAAGTGGAGCTGAATGTTCAGGGGTCAGGGCTGTGTGTTGGTGTTGTCCATATATCTAGAGGCTGATATTGTAAATCTTTAGAGCAAGGTTTCTTGAAAATACTAAACAGACATTTTGGTAGCCAGTATTGAGCCTGTGGCTATACTGCTTCAGGCTGTGATCTTGTCAGCTTTTACAAGATTAGTAGGGTCAGGCAGGGTCACCACTTCCATTGGTAATTCTAAGGAAAGGCAGGAGCTGCCGGAAGTGTCTCAGGCAATAGAATAGCTGTAACCGTTTTCCCTGAGTCTTTTTTAATACCCTGATGAAGGCATAATGCCACGCTGTGACACAAGAGCAAGATCCTCAACCTCTGCAGCCATCAAGTGCAGCATTTTCAGAGGGGTCTTTCCCTGGCCTGGCGTGGAGGTGTGAGGTATAGTATGTGGGAGATGGCAAAATTTCGGTGCTGCTGGCACATGTGGTCCTGGATGAGTAGAATGTAAATGTGTGGTTCCAGCATGTTTCATCAGGAAGGGGATACAGGTGAATGCCCTTTCTGACATCTTTGGGGATGCTGGCAGCTCCAAATTAGGTTTTGTCCATGTCTATAAAGGAAAAGACAAGCCTGGTGAGCGAAGACCTTGTACACTAACTTTCAGCCTCACACACTTCTACAGAAAGTGTAGAAGGGCTGATAATGAAATGCTTGGCCAGTGGTCTACATTGCCAAGAATTTTAAATTGTAAGTTAACCAATTTCTCCTCTAAAGTTCAAACAATAAATAAAATTCTATGTGAAAAATGGAGCCTTTTATTCCTTTGTTATAATCTGATCAGAGTAAACTACAGATGTTAAAAGGCACTGTAGTTCAAAGAATTAAAAGAATCTTAACAGGGTTTGTACAAAGAAAAGAGTTTTAGAGAATAATATGGAAAATATTATAATGCTATTATATAAATCAGTGGCACATCTTCACTTTGAATACTGTCTTCAAATTTGGTCACCTCACCCCTGAAAAAAGAAAGTAGAAATAGAACAAGTACAGAGAATGGTAATAAAAATGATAAAAGTTAAAAGGATGGGAAATTTCTTGAGAAAAGATAAAGAGCATAAGCACCAGCTTGTCTCTCAGGAAAGATATATCCTCATGGGACATTCATAGATATGGCATTTAGGGACATGATTTAGTGGTGGACTTGGCAGTGTTAGGTTAATGGTTGGACTCGATGATCTTAGAGGTCTTTAATGATTCTATGATTCTATGATTCAAATCACAGTGAACTGAATGAACCCTCTCCATAAACTTAGAATACCTGCTGTTGTCTCAGAATCTAGAAGATGTCCTTGGACCCTAGCAGTTCTGGAAAGCTCTGGGCCCTTGCATGAATGAGACATTGCAGGTATTTTCCTCAGTGCGCCTTGTTCTCTTAGAGAACTTTCAGCCACTGCAGGCCAATCTGACTCATGGGCAGTGTACAGGACACAGAGCACCATATTAGAAACACTTGTTTTCCTTTGTTAAATCATAGGATCATAGAGTGGTTAGGGTTGAAAGGGACCTTAAAGATCATCTAATTCCAACCCCACCACCATAAGCAGGGATACCTTCCATTAGAGCAGGTTACTCAGAGTCCCATATAACCTGGCCTTGAACATTTCCAGGGGTGGGGTGTCCAACATCTCTGGGCAACCTCTTCCAGTGCCTTACCGCTGTTGTAGTAAAGAGTTTCTTCCTAATATCTTATCTAAATCTATTCTTCTTCAGCTTAAGGCCATTGCCCCTTGTCCTGTCACTGCGTGCACTTGTAAACAGTCCTTTTCCGGGAACTTGACTATATTCCTAACTCATTTTTTGGGTCTAACTTTGGGTTTAACTTTTAGAAACTTCACTTTTCCCTACCTTTCTTTCAAACTTCTGAAAGGCATAGGTGATTGAGAGGTACAAATCCATTGACTTGACTGGCAACCTTTTCAGTTAAATCACTCATCTTCCTTGAAAATGTGCCATGTGTCTATTAAAACAGTCCCAGTCCTGAAGGGCTTGCACAGTCTCCCTCACTTGGTGTGATGGGATCCCCAGTCTTCATCAGAGTTCTACTTAAGCATGACTATAATATAAATAACATTTTGTCCTCAAGATCTTCAAATTTAATTAGCAGCAAAGGAAAGAAAAATCTTGCATATCCTGCAAGGTGAAACAAAAAGGTATTGAGTTTCAAATGGATGAAAGGCATTGCTTTTCCAAACAATGTACAGCTAATTAATGGAACTTGCTACCACATGGTTAGCACTGAGACAAACAGCATCGTATTTGTAAATGAGGAGTCATTTTTATGCATGAAAGCAAATCCTCACACAAAGTTCAGGTTGGGTTAAATTCAGAAACATGCATTATGCAGAAGATCAGATTAGATGATAATAATGGTTGCTCCTAGCCTTAAAAAATCTGTGAGTCTTACTAGCTGCTACTATGCAACGATGTCTAATCATCCCAGTGGTTCATGGCACGTGTCAGTCAATAGGCAGTATCAGGATGGTACCTTCACCCATGGTAAACCATCACACTGGGCCTTCAGAGGATCAGGGAAGTCTAGGAGGCTTTTCAAACTGGTGGCTGTCACATCTCTTTCTAGAGTGGGACAAATCCTTTCATCTCCAGCCCTGTATGGGAACCCTGGAGGCATCAGTCGTATTCATGCTAGCGTGGTGTGTCTTCAGCTCTGTCTGTAGATCAGGAAAAAGCAGACCGAGTTCAACAAGGTCTTGGGTAAAAAAGGTTTGGAGGAAGGTGAGGAAATCAAAAAGTCAGTGGCTGCAATTAGCTGTATTTTTGACCTGTGTGACAGCACACACTGGAGTCCCAGTGCCCCATTACCCAGACCAGCATCCCTTCTGTCCCCATCTAAACCCAAAACCACCCGCAGGAACCCGTGGAGGCAGAAGGCCCACCCTCAGCTGCCCATGGTTGTGTTGTATAACTGAACCTCAGAAGCAGGACAACATTCCCCATGGACAGATGTGTTCTGTCATGTTTCTGGCACATTTTTCTACTTTAGATATCCTAAGGTGGGGGCAGAAGCCAGGAGATCTCATTCATCCTTATTGTCTTATGTTACGTTACTGTGGTGGGGCATGATAGATACCTGATTCATCTCTGAACTGTTAAGGATATGTTAATGCTAACAAGGCACCAAGAGAATAGAGGCACTTTTTACCATGATTGCACTTACCTACAACTTCAGTCAACTTAGAGGCCTCCCAAGAAATCACGGAGGATGTCTTCTAGTGAATAGCTGTGCTGCAGTCATTTCAGTTAAGGGAAGTTGTTTCACCCTTGTAGGTTGAAAACGTTATCTACTGGGGGAAAAAGAAAAGAAAAAAAATTAAAAGGGGCAAATCAGCTCCTTACACTAGTGGTTTCATACCACCAAGGTGTACTTTTATATAAAAGTCACAGAATACACATAAAGTAAGCACAAAATGCTCATGCAGTTGCTATTCCAGGATGTTTGTAATGGCAAGTTGGATTGTAAATTATTTCTTTAGAGGGCAGAAAGCACAGTGGAAATAATGTATATTATTCATAAAATGATCGTCCTGTTCACTTGTATACTTCTGCAATTTATTCTGTAACAGCTTTTTACTTCAAAGAAATCACTAGCTAATGACATCTCAAACTTAAAAAAATCCACTTATTCACAACCCTGTCCCTGAGGGAATTCCTGCATGTTATCAGAAATTTTTCCAAAGATCATTAACAGATATTACAAACCAATTGAAACTGAGTATTTTCTTTGCAAATTACTTTTAACTTTAGAGCTATTGAAAAAAGACATTGAGTGATTTAATTTACTTAATCTGTCTACAGATTGCAGCAATGTGCATATCCTGTGATTGCATTTCCAACAAAAAGCATATATAACTATCCTTAATAGGGATATTTTTCTAAATTATCGTACAAGATCAGTAAGATCTCTGCAGATATTAATGTTTACTTTTTCATTTAGAAAATTGCACTCAAAAAAGAAATGGGCATCTTTATTCTGCTGTTATTTTAGAAATAATAGCACACTATAATACTTATTTTACCTGCTATTTTAATTAAAACTCCAATAATCATCATATCCTTTGAGGATATGTTCTACTGATTTTTCTGAAAAATCACTGTATTTTCATTAGGCTGTGAAGACAATGTTTTAGAAACACCTTACACAGCACTGAGTATACCAAAAGAGATCCTCTATCTTGCACCAATCCACAGCAGCTAATTCAGCAGTGGAGGGCTGGAGATTGTATCTGATTCTGTACCTCCTTGCCTTAAATTCCTCCCAGAGAACCTTACATGTGTCAGCACCACTTCTGTAGGAAGTATGAAAAATCGCCTCCCCCATGAATATTTAGCTTGCAGCTTCCTAGCTAAGGTTCCTGCTCTCTTTGCAGATAAGAGATAAGAGCTTGAAGCCCCTGAAGCTTGGGTGGACTTTGAAGACATTGACTTTGAATGACAGTGAACACGGCTGCTGTACTTTGTGTACTGCTCAGTCCTGCTCATGTGTCACGTGGGCTTTACCAGGACACTCTTGGCAGACATGTGGGCAAAGCAGTGGATAGTTTGAGGAAGTGAATCAGGATTAACTGCTGGGAAGTTCACCTTAGCTGAGCTGGTGACTGGCCAAGAGGCAAGAGCAGAAAAAAGGTTTTAGATGTCTTAAAAACTTTCTTATCAAAAATGCAGGTGATGAACTTAGGAGCTGTGTAGATTGGGAGCCTGGACTTGAACATCTATATGCCGCATGAGCCTCAGTCATCCCCTTTTCTGGCCTTGGGCCTAAAGATGGCTATTCAGAGAAGGACCCAGATTTTTCACAGCAAATAAATGCATAAACGTCTTTTCATGTCTTGCTTTGAGTGGTGGCAGAAATGTGCAGGAAGGGTGACAGAGAATTTGCAGGTTGTAGCACCTTCCTTGGATACTCTGCATCTTCCTATCAGCTGGGTCAGAGGTCTGCGACCAGTTTAAAAACTTCTCCATTCTCAGCACTATTGAACTCTCACTCTCTCACTGTTTTCCTTTCCTGGGTCGCAACAGAAAGATCTCACAATTAAAAGAATTTATTTTTCCCAGTGCATCAAAATACATGGGTCAGTTAAGTAAAGAAAATTTCCAAACTCTGTCAAGAGCTGAAAAAATTACTCCCTGAGCTACCCGATGTTCAGTTTTGTCCTGTAAATATTAAAAGAACCATAAATCTTTACAAAGGTCCCATGCCATTAGCTTGGCAATTTGTTCCTGCCACCATCCTGTGGAGGTAGATGGGCACGAGAAAGAAGAGGAACTGGCTGCTACTGAGCAGTTAATATCTGCACAGGTTACTGGCTTGGTTTTAACCCATGCTACACTCAGATAACTGCAAAGGGAGGGTAGTGTGCCCTTTTTCCCTGATGAAGTTGCAGCCTCATTCCTGCTCTTCATTCACCCTGATGACTTGCTCAAGACACTTCTCTAGTCATGGTCCAAACCCCTACTTTATAGCCATAACAGCACTGAGACTGCCAGCAGCTGTGTCTGTGAAACCCGACTACTTTTCAGGATTCCCTCCTTTTAGATGTGTTTCCCTCACCCTTCTGCCACACATTTGCAACTGGCATTACAGTGTCAGATCAGATGGCACACATGGAAAGCCAGAGCTAGTGGCTCAGAGCTAGTGGAAAGCCACATTTGCTACTGGCTTTTGCTTCTCTTAGCAGCGCAATCTCTTGTGCATATCCCGCTTCAGGGGCAAGTCAGTTCAGCGCTCCATCCTCCCTCTCTTCCCTCCCTGCCTTCCCCCTCCCGGGAGCCTTGTGTTGTTTGTGCTTTACTACAACCACCCGCCTGGTGCTCTGGGCTCCTTCTGTGTCTCCTTCTACTTGGAGACTGGTGGCAGAAGCCACCACCATGCCTCCATCAGGGGTGACCTGGACTTTCCACCTGCCAGCATCAGGCGCAGTGCCATCAGCTGCCAAACTGGCACAGCTCCACCGGCTGCAGCAGCTGAGCTCTTCTGCTGTCACTCAACCAAGGGCATCTCCACGGAGTCTGATAACACATCTGCTAATTAATGCCAGTTGTGATCACTGGTCAGATCCTCAACTGGGTTAAATTGAAACGAGTCCATTAAGCCTGTGACAATTAGCAGCAGCTTAGAGCTGACCCAACAGTTTTCTTTATAACGTGAATATATGTCTTGTTCAAAGTGAGTAAAACCCACCAACAAATTGCATAAAAACTACCAAATGATCAGAAAATTAAATGAGTGTTAGTAACTCCCAGCCCAGGCCAAATTACAATGGTGGCAAAGAAGTGATTGCCCCAGGTACGTTAACGACTCTCTGAGCTATCGGAGCGCCTTGTAATAAAAATAATTAATAATAATAGGTGTGCTTCTGGACACATTCACCTTTCTGTAAAGAAAGCCTAATGAGTCTGTCTTTTAAAAAACAGACTATCAGAAAAATTAAATGTGATTCTATTAATTTGTAAGCATAGTGTTTTACACCTTAACAATAGAAAAGATCAAATCTATTCTTGAATTCAGTTTTTAAGACTTATAAGCTGCATCAGGAAGTGAAAAGGAACAGTTCAAAAATTTTCTTTGTATTTTTTTCTGTCCTTTGTCAAAATTTTATTTCGATCAATACTTCCACCCTGTTTGTTTGTATCGCCAGTCCTCTCAACCATAACGAGCAGAGTTGTAGAAGGTATTAAATCTTAAACAGAGGTAAGAAAGGTACTCCTGGCAATAAAGCAAAAGTTTGATAGGTTGTGTCAAAAGGAACTCCTGTTATTATTATAATTTATTATTTGTTAAGCACTGACAATATGCTCAGTTCTGCTGATTAAGTTTTTCTGAGCAAGTTCTACTGATTATCTTCTAAGGACAACACACTGTACTACAAAGAAGATATGTGACAGCTATCAAGACTTTTGCTTTCAAGACTCACTTAGCAAAACAATTACATGCCAGTTATGCAGGTTTTATGGAAAAAAAAAAGAGAGAAAATGCATAAACTGAGTAAATATCATGACTTTTGTGTTCACTAAATTTCCTACTCCAGATCTCTCACTTCAGTACTGTCTGACAGCCTCAAAGTTACAGTGAGTTTTGAGGAAGATCTAAAGCCTCATCCCTGCTTATACTCATTTATAAACATCATGCTATATTAGAGGCAAGCACACAGGCTGTATTGTTAGAATCTGTCTTTGGATCTGGGACTCACTCCCCAGCAAGCGCAGAGATGGCTGATTGGGGCCAGCCTGAGACAGACAAAAATCAGAGCAACTCCAGACTCACACACACATTTCCTTCATGCCACAATGCAGAGTTAGCCAGTACTCTACTCGTAGGTGGTGACCTGACCTTACAAAGACCTATGGGGCTGCAGGTGCCACAAGGGAGCCTTCTTACCCTTGCTAGGCTGTCAGGCCTGTTTCTCTAACAGACCTCTTGTTAAGTTTCTCCACCCCAAGCCATAGGCGTGTTTTTGCAGGGCATCTAGGAGTCAGAGATGTAGGGTTTCTGCTGGTCTAGAGCCACTGCAGATATTCTATTCCTGAGAGGCCGTGTGAACTTTGTGCCTGGTTTATATCTGCTTCAGCATGTAAAGAAATCACAGTTTCTTCCTCCACCTTTACCCTTAGATCATTTATGCATAGTTTACCTCCAGGGTGGAAGATTCTCCAAAACAGGCATTTGATGGCAAAATAATGTCCATGCATCTGTGTGTACGCAGCAAGGGACATGACTGAGGACTGCTCTAAGACTCTCTGGCCAAATTTGTGTGTCAGGAGGGTGCCAAACAGACATTGTCCCTTGCCCCAGCCAGGCAACACCTAGGCTTTCAAACCAAAGCACTGCCAGAGTTCCAGCTGTGCAGATGTTCTTAGAAGAAAAATTCCCTTTTGTCTGCTTCTATCCTTTAGCCTGCACACTTCCCTAAATCCTGCCAGCATGCTTTTTTTTTTTTTTTCGTAACTGACAGAGAGAAGTGAGTTCTTATATAAATCTTTTGTGTGAAGATCAAACTGTATGCATGTAGAACTACTATTTTTTTTAGGGGAAAATCTGCCCTAAAATAATCATTCCATGTTATCCTCACAGAACGTCTGCTCTGCCTTTTAAAATGCATCCAAGGCCACCCTCAAGACCAGACTCAGTGCTGGCAGGAGGTGGGCTGCAGCTGAAGTCTCTGTGCATGCAGTGAGGGCAGAGCATGGGCAGCCCAGGGCAGGATTGGGGTCAGGGGCAATGCAGCTGGAAGGGACCGTAATCTGAGTTGCTCCTTGTAGACAATGTCAGCCTTTGTACTGGTAGAAACTTGTGGGGCAACTCGGGATCTGGGCTGGGTCATGTGAAAAAGGTGTTTCTTTACCTAGCCAGCTTGGACTCCTCAAGCATCCAGCTGGCAGACCCTGAGGTTTCAGTCAAATCTTGTAAGTTAACATTAGTTTGCTAATAGACCGAGGAGTAGAGGATTTGGTTGAGAAAACATAGCCTTTCATTCATAAACTCAGAAACCCTTGTAATGGAGAGGAGAATCAGAAAAATGATCAACTGATAACAGTACTATTGGGAAGTTCCTTTTTCAAAAAGAAAATACTAAAGCAGATAGCCCCAAATGGCAGTACAACAGCAGTTTTAGGGTCAATTTCAGTGCTGCTTTGTGTTTCAGTATTTACAATTTAATTACCAGCTAGAAAAATGATCAGGTATTAAGTATAGTGAAGCCCCCATGTGTGACACCAAGCAGTAGCACAACTCACTGTAGCAGCTTATCTTTGGGAAGACTGCCTCTCTCCCTTTTTCACTATTTCTCTTCTTGCTTCCTTCTTACGCTCTCAATTTCCTTGAATAAAATACAGTCAGAGCTTTACATCCAGCTCTAATTTTTTCAGAAGGGACAGCTCTTAAAAAGCAGCACAAGTTCTTTTACTCAGGACCATAAAAATGGACTTGCACTCCAGTGCAACCATCTAATATATTGACAGATGAACCAATTCCATTAATATACAAATATTCTACCTGTGCCCATCCCCCAGCAAAACTTTAGCCAAAGCTGGAACAAAACCCTAATCTAGCTTTTATTAAAGCGGAGAAAAGTCAACTTCCTTTCACTCCCCCATTCATTTTCCACCACTGTGATTTTCTAAATTTCAGGCAAGCCTGTGACCAAGAGCTGCAGGGCCAAAAGTGGCTGGATGTGCCATATTCCTGGCCCAAATGGAAGCAGGAAATACTAAACATCTTGCATGGAAGCCTGTTCTCATCAGGTTTATAGCCCAGCTTTTTTCATCAAAAGCAGTGAGGATAGTACACAGTTCAGAAATGCATCCAAGCATATGGGAGTCTCTCTACACTAATCCTCCTTTTGAGCTTCATCCAGCACTAAATCAGAGCCACACCAGAGAGAGAAATAATGCAATAACTTGTGGAAAATACATGGCTCCTCTCTATTAGGGTATGGAAAATCAAACATGACTCACTTTTCTCCTTAAAAATTGTTGGAGGAATATTAACAGCATAAAGCATGGCAGAGACTGGAAAAAAAAAGTCAGGTACTGCTTAAACCTGCCTGCCCTGGGACTATACATCCCCATGCACCACAGGCTACATATGCAGGGCAGTCTTTGCTGGGACAGCGCCAACAACCTTGGAACAGCAACACGATAATGGCACAGGTGACAAAACTCATCTGAGAGGCTAAGAAAACACCTTTTTGCAGAGTTGACCTGCGCCATGCTCACAGCATTGTGACTTCAGCCACCGCTTTGAGAGGACCCCTGAGAGCATTGCTGCTGGAATTACAGGGAAGAAGGGCTGCACAGTCTTATTTTCCCAGACAGAATACAGAGCTCTCTGTCTGAGGGAGAGAAAGGGCTTTTCTGAGCTCATCCAAGGGCAAGAGGACCCTATGGCTGCACTGAGGCCCGAAGAGTGTGCCGTCAGTGCTGCCTTGGATGTGGGAGCAGAACAGGCAGCGTGGTGACACCCCACTCCCCACCACTGTCTCTGGCCTCACCTACTGAAAGAAAAAGCGACAGAAAAAGCAGCAAGAGGAAATCTACACCAACTTCTTGAGATGCTGTAGCAGGGAAGCACAAGCTGACCAGGGCTTGAGCCCTTCCTTTTTTCTTCTGTTTGTCAAAAGAAAAGAATTCAAAGAAGTGCAACCCTGATCCACAGGCTCCAAACACCACTCTCTGGACCTCAGAGAGGTGACAGAAAGAAAGGTTTTCAACAGAGCTTGCTTCAGGAGTGCTGATGTGTTAGGGAGCTGAAAAAGAGCTGTCAGCTGACAAAATGACGTGCGTAGTTAAGGATACAAGTTAGGAGAGGGATTGGCTATGTAATTAGCAACAGGAAAAATAAATGCAGCTCCAAGCACACGAGCAGGTACACATGCAGAGCCAACTTAGAACTTGTAAACAGCCTATTGTTTCCATACATTAACATCTTCAAACTAGAATTTTCTTGATCACATTTATTGTCTTTTCCTGATTAAAACTGAAAGAAATCCTCTACATTTTTTTTTCTGAAAGAAAGAAATCAGTATATGACTCCCAGTTCTTGAAAATTATTGACCAGAACCTCGTTTGGCATAACTCAGCCTCAGTATCATTGAATCATAGTTATCACAGAATCACAGAATCACAGAACTGTTCGGGTTGGAAGGCACCTCAAAGACCATCTAGTCCAACCTCTCTGCCGTGGGCAGTGACACCTTCCACTAGACCAAGAGGATCAAAGTCCCATCCAACCTGGCCTTGAACAATTCCAGGGATGGGGCATCCACAGCTTCTCTGGACAACCTGTTCCAGTGCCTCACCAGGTTCTTAGTGAAGAATTTCTTCCTAATATCTAATCTAAACCTACCCTCTTTCAGTTTAAAACCACGTTGCCGTCTACAAACAGAGAATCTTTACCCCAGCTTAAGATTTTCTCCCATATGCTGTTTCTTTAGAACAACTTGTCTTCTTTTTCTTTTTTTTTCTTTTTTTTTTCTTTTTTTTTCTTTTTTTCTTCTTTTTTTTTCACAATATGCATCTGGTTTAAGGTAACTTTTTCTTTCCCAGCATATGGAGCTGAATGATTATGATGATTTAGATTTATTTTAAATCACAGCCTATTAAACGGAAAAATAAATGCTAATATGTTGATATGGTTTACTTCTGAATGAATTATTGATATGAATGAGCAGTTGCTGCTATCATAATTGCTCTTTATTAAATAAATATATTTTGAATTAGAGATCCTTGATTAAGAAATCACATTTTTTGTCTGAAAATTGTTTCCCTGCTGCTAGTATAAGAAATACCTTACATTTCCTCTATGAAGGAAAACAAAAGCCAGTGAAATGATTTTATTTTTTATCTTTTCCTTTGCTCTGTGAACTTGGCAGTGCTTTGTGCATATTCCCTTTCACTGCTTCTCTTCTCTAATCAGTTAAGTGAGGCTCTTTCCCCTCTGTTGTTTGTGTGGATCTGTCACATAGCACCTAGAGACAGAAAAAACCATTTTAAATAGGAAAATGCAAAACACAAAAACTAAAGGATTGAGGATCAGATACCTGAAACTCCTCTCAACATTTTCTTTCAAGCTGAGCACGTTTCAGATTAATGGTGACTCTTTAACATAAATAATGATCTAATGAAATAAATATGAAATCGAAAGAATCATAAAAAGAATTTTACATTTAAGAATGCCATCTGTGTAACACTTAGCCTAACAATGAAATCATTTCGGTGCCAAAACAGCTCACTCCGCTTCCAGCACAAGTTACAGGACAGGGTAATGGCTTTGCAAAATGGCATAAAAGTCTGAGTTCACTCGCAGAAGGAACACCTGGGTTCAAACTCACTCTGCTTCACACAGACAATGGATCTCACACATGAGTTTTGAACTCGCCTCTGCTAATGTTTCCACCTCGAGTCATCTCGGATTTTTCACAAAGCTGACGATTTTTATTGTAAGGAAATTTAGATATCAGAGGAGAAGATTTTGTGGGTCAGTGTGAGGGGATCTTGCAACAACTATTACACTGATTCTCTGCCTTCCAGCTGTGGAATCCAAAGTCAGTGTAGTCTGACTGAAGTGCACAGGACTTAGAAACAAGACCCTGTTTAAGTATATCTGTAGCAAGAAAAGTTCCCTCATAAAGCACTTAGGACTTAACACCAGACCAATTATCAGTTTTTAGGATCAGTGTCCTAAGCCACAGGTCTGTCTGGGCGTGCACTGGGAAGCTCCACGTCGCAGGATGGAGATGCTGTTTTTGTGAAAAGGGAAGCCAAGCTCTTGCCATGTGCAAGGCGGCGCAGCAGAGCCATGCAGAACACAATGGAGATTGTTTGTTTATACCAGCCGAAGAGAAGGGAACATATTTGTTTTGAGTGAGCTGTGTTAGAATACATATTGTTGTATATGCCCAGGCCTCATTACACCATGCTAGTCTTCAATATGGATCAGATCCTAAAACTGCTCGACATACTGAAATAAATGTGAGTTCTACCCACAGAACATCTCCAGACTTAGGCCTCATGTCTGTCAATGTCATCTCAAAAAAACAAATGTTCAAAGAAGAAAAACAACAAAAGTATCTTAGAGACTGTGGAGGATGCTCACGTGTGGTAGATGCCATTCAAGGGGATGCTAAGGAATTACTTGGAGAGAAAGAAATCCACATACCAAGACTGGAGAAAAGAGTAGGCCTGAAAAAAAAGGAGAGAAAATTAAGTTTCACTGAAAGAAATCTTTCTTGTCTGTATTTTAGAAGTTACTCTGAAACAAGAGGAAATTCTTCCTTCACATCAGCGATGAGGCCACATTAACACCTCCTCAGGCAAAGGTGGCCACAGCTCATATTTTGCTTAAAGATATAATCATGAGGGCATTCACAGATGAAGAGTTAAAGTGCTGTTCAATAAACAACCTGAAGTGCTCTATGCTGTATTCATATAAGGAAAGGTATGAGCCAACGGAGAGAGATGTTCAGCTGCAATCAAAGAGGATCTAAGCCTAACTGAGTGCTCACATGACAGTTGGGATCATTTCGGATCCCTTCCAATGAAGATAAAATAGCATCAAAAGCAGGCCGTTTTTTTTCTTTCTTTTAAGGATGAAAACACAACATCATTAGTCAAATTTACTCTGAACTTCCACCTCCTCATGTTGATTTGTACTCAGGTTCAGTAAACATTTCTTTCCATCAAGGTAAATAAATGTAAAAGCCCATCAGTAACTTAATTGCTTAACGATGGATGCAGTGTGGGGTGTAACACTGTGTCTGACTATACTGTTGAAGTTAACGACCTCTCAAAAACACCTATTATGCAGCTTGGCAGTAAAAAAAACCTGTTCCTTCTTGAAAATCTGCTTATAAAATTTCAATCATTTTTTCCTGTTGTTGGAGAGGGGGTAGAAACCTCTCAGGACAATTTTTCAGGTGGGCTGATGTAAAATGGAGTTTATTCACTTGAGACACCATCCTTTGTGGGCCTGCATGACCCAGGGAAATTTAGGCTTGAGAGAAGTGGGGAGTCTACAGTGAGGGCAAAAGTTACACAGCCTGGAGAAAATATCTCCAAATTAAAAATGCCTCAAATTAAAAATGCCTATGATTCTGAGTGGGACCGTTCGCTGGGAGGGGTGGAGGGCTCAGTCCGCAGATGTCAGGCAGGAGCCTGGTCTCGCATGCGTAACACACCCCTAGAGACATTTGGGAATGTGCCCTCCTCCTCTGTCCTTGCACACCTAGAGCCCTGGATTGAGGACCCGTGGGAGAAAGCAGTTGTTCCCATTAAAACCAAGCTGTTTAATAGAGGTGAAGGCAAAATCAGCTCTCCAGTGAGAGAACAGTGAAGGAGGAGGGTACGCCGAGCATCTGAGAGTGAAATCTTTCTCACGGTGGGCAGGCAGGCACAGTGCAGAGGCACAGCTGCCAGCCTGACATGATGGATCAGAAAAGCTACTAAGTAGCTGCGAGAGTCCAGGCAATTGAAACAAAGCAAAACATGAAAAGGCAATAGGTCAGACTTTCTTTGCAATCTATCAATTAAACTAGTATCCACTTCCAAAGGAGTATGATGTCCTAAGCAGTAGACATCCCAGCACATGATTGCTACTGTGATGGAGGGACAGGCTTACCAAAAGGAATTAATAATAATAATTACTAGTAGCACTAATAATTTAGTTGAAGTTGTTCTGTAGTGAACCCCTCTGAGGAAATAACATGGTTGGGCATTTTGGCTTAATTCTATAGTCCCATAGCAGCTTTACTCAGCCCACTGGAAAACAAAGGTGTGTTCAAATCTGTCCATTACATGGGAGGCTTGAGCCAAAATCTTGTCCTCCTTCAGTTAGGCAGCAGTGGTGAGCGCCATGGAGTCAGCTTCAGCTGCTTTCTCCAAAACCCTGAAGCTTTCAGAAACATCCATTTCTGCTGGCATCACTTAACAGCTCATTGTTAGGATTTGTTCTCATTGGCATGCATGAACTGAGACTGATGTACGGGGTGATCCAGAGTGACAGCCTTCAGCCCCAAAAGTGGATACCTGCTTCCCTTAGAGTCCAGGGACTCACACTTGACTCAGAAGGATATATGCAAAAATTATCTTTCCTCTTTCATTTGCGTGTGTTAAGGCTAAGTGTGTTCAGCCAAATTAGCAATCAGGCAAACTGTGCATGCAGAAATCTGCACTTGTACAAACTGTGCATTTTTTCTGTAACATTCCAAGATTAAATATCTTGACAAAAGATGAAAACCCTTTAACAAATCTGCCCCTAGAGAAAAGTAACATTTTTTTATTCCATTTACTGTCAAACGACATATAGTTGAACACAGTCCTATAGGTTGATTTGTTGCTTTAAATAATGTCACTAACATCCAGATATCAATGTGATGGTGCAGAAAAAAGAGTTCACATTGAGCTAGATTCAATTACAGACCTAGAAATCGAAATTAAGTCTGATGCTACATGCTTAATTCATGTTTGTGTGACTGAGAAAGGGAGTATCTGGTTTACTTTGAATTTCCTGCCTTAGTGTGGTGAAAACATGACCCACCACATTAATTAAAAAATAGTTTTCAAATGTAACTTAAGTGGTATTGCACTGGCAGGAGGAGAGAAACACCTTTTTGTCCTTGACATGTTATGTGATATAAAGGAAGCTGTTCAATAGCATTTTCCTCTATTCCAAAGTAAGTCTTACAATTCTCACTGTAGAACAGGAAAAAGGTATGATGACATCTCACAATGAGAAGCCAAAGATTCTGTTTTACTAAAAAAAATTTAAGCATTTGTCCGTCAAAACCCCATAACCCTCTTCTGACCACATTGTTTAAACAGGTGCCTACAGGTAGTTATCACTTACATTATGCAGGTCTATATTATCTCATTTGAGTGTTTTACCTCGGTTGGTATGCTCACGTTTAATACCCCAAAATACTATGTCATAGCAATGGACTTTCAACCAGCACACATTTGACTACTGATTTCACATATGCGGCTGGGACTAACTTTTCTCCTAATATGGTGATGGCACAGGCACTATTTAAATGATTCCTGAGCCTTGTAAATATACACCAGATGTATCTTTTGTAAATGTTACATTTTTCAACATCTCAGCATTTGTGAATACTTGAAAGCGATGCCAGCCATGCTGTAATGGGGCACAGAAGCACACTGCATTCAAAGAAATGGCACACCATTGCAATAGTCAAAATTACAAGTGCTGTCAAAAAGCTGCATTTTTGCCTTATTGATTAGCACCAGGTAACATAGTGCTTCACATCGTGCTTTAATGATTTCATGCGTCATGCATCTTTCAGCTGACGATGTTTCCCTGCACATGGGTAACACAGAGAGTGATGTGGAACTTCCAGGGCTGCCCTGGGGAAGAAGAAGGGCAGAGAGGCCTGGAGAGCCACATGTGCCCCCTCAGCTGCTATGATGGTCAGAGGTGGAGGCAGAAAGGCTGTGGGAGCTGCCACTCCCACAGCCATGGTCACAACCCTCTGCCACAGGGATGTGCCCGCCATCCCAGAGCTGGGGAGGGAACAAAGCTTATCTTTCCCACGGGTACTGATGCAACGCAGGCTCCTGCTGCTTGGTCCTCCCTTGTTGCAGTGTAACTCAGCACCAGGGAGAGGTACCTCCCATTAGGAACCTCTCCAGGAGCGCAGGGGGAATTCAGCTGTAAGAAGAAGCCACCTCCTGGGCTTTTCCAGACCTCTCTTTTTCCTAAGCTTTTCATGACTTTCCTGCTTCATTGCAGAAATCTCACAGAAGACCCAGGAGCACACATGTAACAGGTTATGGGAAATGTTCTCTCTCCATCTTCTACCTCTTGGCGCTTGCCCTCCCCAACACCACCACATCCAGACTGCCCCCATGGTCTCCCTGTTAGCACCAGGCAGTAAAAGGAGCTGTCAGAAATCAGCCATTGCATTTGCCTAAAAATGCACATTTTTGCAAGATCTGTCCCCCAACTGTCCCACAGATAAGAGGAAAGGCCTTTATAATATTGCACAATTACTATTATTTGCAAGGCAGAGTGCCTTTGCTCAGTGAATTTTGTGCTGGAATTGCACTATGATACTCAGTTCAGCAAATCAGCTAAAATCAGAGCTAGGTGACACAGGACAACAAACTTAGAGGAATGGACTAGACATAATGCCCCACTACAAGTATTATTTCCAAGTTCACAGGCTTGCAAATTAAAATGTCCCTGGATCACTGCCATAAAAAAGAACATTAAAAATCAGGGGAAGAGGTCTGGGCATCTGTTAGAAGCATCTAATATATACCAAATGTGTATGCTGAGCTTCTTAGATATATTCATTGCTGAAATATAGCCTACGATTAATGTAAAAGCAGAAATATTTTAATTGTATTTTTCCATTTGATATTCAAATGAAAAAAATATATCTTATTAAACACAACACTTGGCTTTGCTATTTTAATAAAAAATAAGTTGTTGAGGAAAAGAAAAGCAAAACTACTGATTCCTTTCCTTATGATGATCAAATGAGCCTTTCATGTTTGTATCTTATACTTCACTTTTTAGCATTTTGAGGCAAATAGCAGATATCAAAACTTAGTAAATAATCAAAGACTTATTCAGTTTTCCAAACTGTCATGCTGCTTATCTTGTAATAACTGATCTCTTAGGTAGCATAAGCTATTTAATTGCTACTGAAGATTATTTGAATGAAGAAAGAGACGACATTCTCCCTTACCCCTCAAAAAGACAAAACTATATTCTTCAAAAAGACACATGCCGACAGATAGATTCTGATCTCTTCTACACATGCACAAGTGCAGTAGCTAATTTTACAAGATTTGATAGGAGCTGCGTATCTGAGATTACACCCTGTCCTCCAGACTGCACATTCCACATGCAAAATGACTTAATTTGGAAATAAATTTTGTTGCTAATAAATCCAGACTCTCAAGTCTCTGGGCATCCAAAGAACCAAGCCTATTAAATTATTTTAAAAAACAGCTACTGCATTTTAAAGGGACTTTTTACAGTGTTGGCAAAGTGCGTATTCATGTATCCCCCCTGACATGATAGACTGTAATGGCTCCAGTCTGTCATGTCAACCATCTGCATATTAAACAGTCCCTAAGTACACATTGACACAGCAGACCCTAATAGCTCTGAAGCCGTAACAATCTATTGAGTCAATAATATGCATGTTAAAGAGCATCTCCTGTACTTCCATCAATATCTTTTATCTTTTCCTTAATTTGTATCTTCTTTTTGTATGTATATTCAGAGTTAAAGTTTTAGGAACCTTTATCCTTTAACGTGCTGCCGCAGATGTGAAACATGTGGCACAGAGAGGCACATACAGTAGCAAAATCCTTCCCTAGTATTGGGGCCAGACCTTAAAATAAGAACTGCAATATTTTTACACTGACAGCGCACATTCTTCCAGATAAGGTGGAAATAGCCCCTCTTGTCTGCTGGGCTGGACCCAGTGCTGGTGAAAAGCCCGGGAAAGGTTCCTGATGATTTCACGGGCTTTGGATGGAGCCCAGTGTGATGATACTCATTTCCTATTATACATTTCCTTCTAATTAAATGAAATAGGTCACAGGGGGAAAATGAAACAAAAGACAAATGTATTTACTTACAGTAATATCAACCCCCCAAAAACGGCAATCAAAAACAAGAGAAAAGATAATACAAAACATACTGTCTCTTCATTAACTTGAAATTATGTCTGTTACCACAGTCTTAATTCATTCCTGCATGATCTTGGGATCTTTTATACCATGGAAGAGGGAGACTGTTATTTAAGCATAAGAAAATGGAGACTTAACTTCTTTTGTCTAAATAGCTGGAGGGAAAAATTCTAATTTTCTTTTGCTCAACTTCACATCACCACACCATGCTGCAGTCCTCTCGCACCCTGATCACAGGACTTTCCCATCTTCTTCCAATATTGTTGCTCTCTGTAAGCATCACAATTTGGCTCACACTTTTAAAAGTGAAACCAAAGTGCAATTTGTGTTTCCAAAATGTAGACCTGAGGACAGGGAGGTCACTTGACCCTATCAGCAGATCTTAGCTGTCCTAAATTCCCTTCTCCTTTCCATTAATTTGATACCGATGTATCTTTGATGCACATAGGGATTTATTCCAGCATATTCTTGATTAACTCTCACTCCAGTGAGGGCAGAATCATGGTACTTCTCCCTGTTGCTTTCCAGGAGTGTGCAATTCATCCTACCCTTGCCTTGCATCATTCCATGGCCCCAGGCACACCAGACCAGATCATCTACTTCTGTGCCTCATTCAGTACAGCATTCTCTAACTGCATGACAAGCACTGAAGGCACCTGCCTTCTATTAAGTCCTTGGTAACATCTTGTAGCCAGCAGGCTTTTCTTCCCGATGCAATGGCAGGGAAGCAGATCAGATGCTCACGTGCATGCCCAGGGATTTGCCCAGCCATGAGGCAGGTCCTCAAAACCTCAGACTAGTGCATAAACTTCACCTTATGTGTGTTGTCTACTGTGTGTTATCAGGACAGGACTTTCTAAACTATGGATAACACAGTAGTCACCATTTGACCCTTTCCACTGAAGATCTAGCAAGTAGATTTAGGTTTGGGCAGGATATGTTTTTCTTCCTAAATGAAAAAAAAAGCTATTGAAAATACCTAAGCAAATGAACAAAACCTAAAGAATGGGTGCCATTAAAACAAAAACAAAACAAAAAAAAAAGCAAAAGCAGGGATTCCTGCTATGTTGCCTGTCTTTCCTTCAGCTGAGGGAGACAGCCTCAGTGTAGCTCCAGAAGGGCTTGTTCCTGATAGAAACGGTTCATTATAGATGAAACATAGTCCTCTCTCTACAATATCATGGGTACCTCTCTGTCCATTTGAGGAAAACAGGTCCTCTCTGGACCTCCTGCCGGAGCTCTCTTTTGCTATTCACTCTGGTACTTGCTGTGTAGCAACCCAACAGCCCCAACCAGTCCAGCCCTGGTGAAGGTAGGAACATCACACAGCAACCACACAGCACGTCTGGATCATTTATAACATCCCTTGCTCCTCTGGCGCTTCTGTTTGGGCCTGATGAGCCTTGCAGGCTTCCCAGAACTTAACAGAATTACCAGGCAATGCCAAAGAAAGACAGGAGGAGGGCTGCTGGCCACACAGCCAGAGTCCTTTAACACAAATCCTCTGCACAAATGATTCTTGGGTTGGGTTGCTCTCACTCTGGATGGCCAGTGCTTCCGGGAATTGTTGCACTGCTTTAAGTGGATCAGTCATCCAGTCCAACTTCATGGACTTAGAGCAACCGATACGTGCCACCAAGCAAAAGAGCCACCAGCCTTGGTCCATAAATGAGATAGGTAAGGGCAGTGAAGGGAGGGCAAGTGAAAGAAACACAATGCTGTAGGTGAAGTGCTCCATGTTCCCCCAGCAACCCTCTTGTGTGTGCTGCAAAAGCAAGGTAGGCTTGCTTCCTGCTGCCTTGTCCCCCTCCTGCACAGCCTATTCCATGCCCAGCTGCAGCTGAGCCTACCCCAGGCTCACCTGACCCTGAATGGAAAAATTCCCGTTTACTTCAGTGAAGAGGGCACTGTATCCTCAGGCAAATGTGGGAGAGCAAAATTTGGGTAGGGCTATGATTTCACTGCCTGTGTGCATAGGATGTCTCCTTTCCTGCACAGAGGAACGTTGGCCACCCTTCCCACTTTTTTGGTTCTCAGTGTTCATCACTGCACCTGGAGTTATCTCCCATTTACCAAGGAGTTGATTTAAGTGTCTGACTCAGTCACATATGTTTGGCTCCCTTATTCAGAGTAAGATTTGGCCTACTAGCTGTGAAAACAGCTTATATCACATGTGCTGCAAAGCCTAGCCAGAACAGGCTGAATAAAGGATGAAGTTTAATCATGGAAATGTTGACCTACAAATAGAGAACAAAATGTTAAACCACATGGTATAGGGTGCTGCACGCCCCAAATATCAAGGAGAGGAAAGAAGAATTGAACACATTTGGAAAGTAAAGCTTACTGTTTGGGGTTTGGGTTTTTTTTTTTTTACTTTTTCTTTCTGCATATTCGGAGAGTCAGACCCACACTGTTCTCGCTCGCGATGACACCCTGGCATCTGAAGAACAACATGACACCCACCGCAAATTGCTGCTGTTGGCTGGCGCCGTCTAAAGCAGTGAGGTTTGGTGAGGGAGGTGAGACTGCCAAAGGCGGGCAAGTGGGGGTGTCACAAAGAGTGGGACCCAGCCGCCTGCGTGACTCCAGTCTACAGGACCTGTACAAACTGGGGAGAGGTAAACGTGGTGAGGATTAAGACCCCTTTCATCCTCTGTCCTCGAAAACTGGGTTTCCTCTTACAGCTGGGGGGCAGGGGGATGTTATCACTATTTACACACCATGTTTCAGCTGGGACATCCTCACCTTTGTGGGTTTCACACAAAGAAGGGCAGTGTTTTTGGCAGAGAATCCATTTCCATTTTTAATCGCAGCCATCACACAAACTGTTCATCTCACAGGATGGGAAAACTTTCTCACAGGCTTTATTTAACATAATTTTGGGTGTTGCAAAGGACAAAGAATAAAGGTTTTAATCAATCAGCTTGCTTTCAATAACATGTCGGCTTTTCTTTAGGTACACTACATTTTACACAAACGTAGTTAACAGCAGCCGGCCAGGCCTTACTGACTGACAACTGTTCTTTACAGGATTTCTATGTGCCAAGGAGCTGGACAGTAATATCCATTTGGTATTCATGGAAAGTACTTGCAGAACAATAATGACAATAATTGCTTCTGATTCTTGTGTTTACAACACTGCCAAAGTATCATTAGAGCCTTATTTATAGATAATAATGCTTATTAATCACACATATTTGAATTTTGGAATGTATTAGATTAATATTCTTTTGTAACTTGGTTCTGTACTAATGCTATGAAAAGCACTTTCTGAATGCAGCCCACTGGGAAGTGCTTGCCTCTGTAAAGTAAAAGCATCCAAGCCATCTGCAGGTGAGGGACAAAGGGCATACTTCTTCCTCAGCAGGCAAACACCAAAGCCGGACATACCAGTTCCAAAAGCAGCTCCTTCGGATTAAAATCAGGGGCAGACTCCTGAAAAACATACTGTGAAAGGTGTGATAGTAGTGCTGTTCTTGAGCTTGCTTTCTGACGCTCTATCAAAAGGTTTGCTTTCTACTGCTTTATAAAGAAACCGGGTTTGGAAGGTGAGAAATTGTTCCACCATCTCACTCTCTAAAAGCCCATTCTACCCCATGGGTGAGTTTAGCCCGGACCTCAGGATTCTTTTTCAGTCAAGAGGTTGGTAATGAGAAATACAAGAAATATACTACAAAAAACACTCCTAATTTTTGTTATTAAATAATTCCAGCTTTTCTATATCAACACCTTCTACAATTCATTAGCATGATAGAAGGAAAATTGATTTTTTTAGAAGACATTTACAAGTGAAAGTGCCACCCAAATCTAAATACCAACTGCCCTACATTTATATCCGCCTTTGTTTCCCTGTAGCCCATTACAATGCTGAAGAATACACCAAAGCAACTGCAGTACCAAACTCTCCAGTTTTTAGCGTGTGAC
Organism: Oriolus oriolus; assembly: GCA_013400235.1. Taxonomy (NCBI): domain Eukaryota; kingdom Metazoa; phylum Chordata; class Aves; order Passeriformes; family Corvidae; genus Oriolus; species Oriolus oriolus. Next base: position 13,221 of record VXBT01007147.1, on the reverse strand, counting down.
CAGCTCCATAAATTTTTGTTTAAATAAATAAAGCCCAGAACAGTGTAGAATGTTTTATTATTATTATTATTGTTATGTTTTTTAAGATAGTTCTTCAAGCAAATTTACAGAGGCTCTGTCAGTTTAGAGATGACATTTCCATCTGTTTGGTTGGGTTTTTTCCTTTTTACCCACTGCCGAAGCAATGTAACTACTCTAACACCAGAAAGTAGAGAAACTGGGAAGCGGAGGAGCGGGTATTGTTTTATTATGTGTGTCCGGTTTGTGGTTCTTACGGTGCTCCCTGCACACTGAGGATAACCTGTTACTAAGTGTCACAGCCCTACTGTCTCCAGGGTACTTTTACACTGGCAGAAAAAAAAAATAAATAATTAAAACACAGAAGATTTAAATTGTGAAGAACACTTGTGGCTTTACTGCAACTCCCCCAAGCTGCCCCTAGCCGATATGTTTTAACAGACAAAATTTAAAAGTGATGTTGCCCCTTTAAAATGTGTTTCACCTATTAATATTCCAGTGTGCCTTTCTTACTGTGTTTAGAAAATGCCAGTATTGAGGTTTCCCAGGAATTTCAAACCTATCAAGACAGCCAGGGCTGAGCACAGCCCAGTCATTTCTAGATGAAGCCAGAATTTAAAATTAAAAAACCCTAATAGAGAGATTAGAGATGAAACCAAAGTGCAAAGTTGGCGTCGGGATGCAGAGGGAAGCCCCATCCTTATGGGTTCCACACAACAAAGCGGTGCACCCCTCCCCTCCCAGAGACCACAGCTCCTGCTGGGGGCCGTGGGGCCAGCTTGTTCTGGGCATTGCTGGGAAGAGGCTCGTGGCTTCAACCACCACTTGCAGACAAAGGAATAATTCCCCGAGTGTGGGCACAGGGGATGCACAGAGCTTTGGACTGGGCTCCTTTCCCACTTGCAGCTCAACACCATCCAGCCAAAACTGATCCCAAAACTTTACAGTGCTGCACTGAGGGGTCTTTTATCGATAACTAGTCATGAGTTTTGGTTCTTCTGCTAGTCCTCTTCTGAAAAGAAAACCCGCAGCCCCAGGTGCACACAACCTGCTACAGCATTCACTGGCACAGAAGCATCTACAGATACTCTCCTCTCCCCAGCCTTTGGTGGCTCCTCGAACCATTTGCTGTATTTTCCTTAGGTTTCAGAGTGTCGCAGTGCAAAAAGCTGTCCCTCTAACAGGTGTTTGAGATCTGTATCTTATTCTTTCCTAATAGTAATAAAAACAGCTGAAAGAGTTCAGTACAAGGATCCTAATTTCAGAAAGGCAAATCAGCAACGTATAAAATTATAATTCACCCTATGCAGATTACAGACTATTTCTTTTCTTAACTGAGTAGTGAATAATAATTTCTATTGTTTCTGTCTGGTTTTTTTCAGGGCAGTAGTGGTTTAATAATTTCTTCTACCTCTTAGAAGAAAAAGGCAAAGCAAGCAATTATCACATGAGGAAAGGTACGTTTGCATTTTATATTCGTATGGCTGATGCTAAACTTACCCAAAGATAAAAACAGACGTTTCCAGCTATAGAATTTTACCATTTTTTATAGCCAGAGATACACAAGTCAGATTTCCATGTCAACATTTTACTTTCTAAAGAAAAATGGGCACATTTTTTTTAATCCTGAGTTTTCACAGTTCTCACTGAAGTCAAATGAAGGGGTAAATGCCCAATGCCCTTGAAAATTAGCTGCTTTCGCACAGCATCCCTTTTCTGTACCTATAGGAATCCCCAGTATGAAAAAGCTGTCCCTCTTACACAAAATAAGTAGATGACCCTACAAACACTGCTCACATCCACCAGAAATTTCAGCATGAGTCGGAGTACACAAAATCAAGTCTCAAGCAAAACCCACGCAAGCAAGCAGCAAAATCACTCCCCTAAAATTGAAGGGAGTTACAACAAGTTGCATTTTTGGATTTGTAGATATGGGATAGGAAAATCAAGACAGAAAAGTTTTGACTGGTTTGTTCACTAACCATATCTCAGTGGTCACAAAAGATTAAAAAGGAAAATTCAACTGGAAAAGTTCTAAACATAGAGGAAGTTTCAAAAGTGTCTTTGTAGTACCATTTTATTTGCTATATTTCTCACTAGGTCAATATTACTCTGCTTGTATTTAACACTGGGTTTACTGTCAAATAATTGTTCTTTCTGTTATTGGATTGCATGGTTATTTATCCTTCCTGATACGTATCATGAACATTTTTCTTCCTTAGTTTTATATCATATATAACTACTGAAGCCTGGAATTTGTAGTTTCCCATCGTCTTCATAGAACTGTAAGACACAAGCAGGAATAAAAATAAAAACATACCTTTTCATCAAATAGTCCGCTAACCAAAAGGAGAAAAAATAAGCTTTGTATATTTCCAAATAGTCCTCTAGGAGTCTTATACTTGTAGTATGTGCTATATATCGTATGGTTTCTCCCCCTGTTATGACATGTCTGATTACTTTAAAAAAAAACTCTCAAAAATGTTGAGGCACAAACCTTTGTACGGAATACTTTTAGTACGCTTTTTATTCTGACAAGATTAATAATTATCCTATAAGCATGACACAGTGTTTAAAAATGTTTTTTTCTGCTATGAGTTAGGATTGTGCACATAAATGTGGAAAGAAAGGTTATTTCACAGCAGAGAAATGTATATTTAAACAAACGGTGATTAAATGGTAAAACTGCTTAAAAAGGAAAAACACGGGTTTTTTCTCATCACAGTTATTCTGAATTTAAAATATCCATGGTGAGTTTCCAAAGGACACTGGACATTTGCAATGAAAACACAATCCACTGAAATTAATGGGAGATAATTGAGAGAACCATAGCAAATGTCCCAGAGCTTTGGCCAAAACTGGACAGAAAAAACCCGCTTGTGTAGCAAGTGACAACTGCATCCCCTCCCCACCATCACCACCCTGTTTTCTTGTGTGGCACCTGCAGCTAGCTCATAGTGGGAGCAAGTGGCCGTGTGGGAACCAGTCTATGGACTAAACAGACTTTTGCTGTCCTTCAGCGAGACACTTCACAAGTGCTTACAGTCCTCATGGCAGCCTTAGTCTTTCCCAGAACACACAGCTGCCCTTTCCACTAGACTCATACACATCCAGCACTTCCCACTGAGGCAAAGACAAGGGCATGGGGGTTTTTTGATCGTTCAAAATGCCCCGTAATACATGTCCTACATATCGCTACGTAGTGACCACAATTATTGCTGGCCTGATTCACTAGAGTCAAAGTGTGTAGGATGTAACCCTTAGATGGCTGAGCCATAAGGGAAAGGTCAGTGTGGCCCTCAGACCTAACTCTGTTCTCATCAAATAAATGCAAAAATAATCTCTCCACTGACATTAAGGTCTAATGGAAATACCTCAGGGAGCGGAATGAGAGCTAGATCCTGCTCATTCCAATCAATCAAAACTCCAGGTGGCTTCAATGAATGGGACAAGCAAGATTTGGCCCCTCCTGAGCAGCACATGTTTAGCTTCCAGAGGCTGAGCTGTACCTGCTCGTTGGAGAAGGACAGTGAAATATTGGAGCCTATAAACCTCGAACTAAAGAGAAGACCAAAGGTAACACCTTGTCCACACTTGAACGGATGGCAAGGCAAGCAGTGGCATCCAATTTGCCCCTGAGCTTTAGTTCTGGACTTCAACCATGGTACAGTCTTTCTACTAACTTTACTTGCAGGTGTAATTTTAAAATAATTTAATGCCAAGTGCCAGAGGGCTCACTTTTTCACAACATTAAACTGAATCTTATCAACTCTCGTTCTAAATATAAAATCTGATTGCATTACTTAACTTCATACTTTTTATAAAGGTCCCATTGTGGTGGGGTTTCACAAAGTATAAAAGCCCATGTAGGTATTATGGGCTGTATCAGTCCATTTCATCTAATTAATCATCTATTTTAAAATGTTTTTCTTGTATTGCAGTAGAAAAAAATAAAATAAGTGTTCTTTTTTATCATTTCCAACATTAAATTCATACTCCATAATGACCACATTTCATGTGCAAAATAACAAGATATGCTTACATACCTGACTTCCCTTCTTTAGTGAGTTGCTTCATTTGTAAAATGTTGCATATAAGATTCAAACCTAAAATGAATCAGTTGGTTTTTCTTGATATGAAATCTTGTGTAAGTTCACAGCAATTTTAAATATGATACATTTAAAATATTAATATTTCCCATATATTATTCACTGACTTTCAGGTTTCATCTCAAGTTAGTGGCACTTCATATTTCAAAGGGAGAACTGTTTCTTTTTTTCAGTACTAATGTTCTATTAATTCACTTTGTAATATCATTCTGGTTCAGACAAATAAAATTGCACTAAATTGCTTATGCCAAGAATCATGCTAAAGTTGTTGGCACTATATAAAATTCCACATTCCATTACTATTTTATAAGTTTATTATATCAGTGGCATCTTTTTAAGCATAATTCATAGTCCCATTTAGTTCGTTCTAGGAGGACAAATACATGCAGAGGGATTTTTATGCTGAGATGAGGGTGTATGTAGGTATTTACAGTAAAGTCTGTAACTTAAGTGACTTTTGCAATGCACCAGATGCAAAGTCCCAGTGAACTGCCTTAACAGCTTTTCCTTTATGAACATTTTTTCTTTTGGGCAGTTTTCTCCTCCATCATGTTTTCATCACACACATGTATAAACACATACGTACACACACACATACATTTGTGAAAAATAAATTTGTGTGTGTAGAGAAATACTTGAAAGGCCTCATATACATATTATGCAACAAATGCCATTGACGTAATCACTACATACAAAAAGAAAATTCATTTTATAGATACAAATAAAATACATGAAAGAAGTCCTTAAAGGACCCATAAAGGCCTCAGCATAGATGGATTCTTCAACACATCCAAAGAACCAAAAGAACCATGGATATAAAACAATCTTTTTATATGTCCATGTATATTTTATACACTTTCCATAAAGTCCATGTGGCCACATAGCTATTTCCAGAGATGTGGATGAAAGTTATACCTGGATAAGCTGAAAACTCTCTAATGAGTAAAGCAGCATCTAATCCTATGAAATGCCTTGCTGGAGTGAAATAATTATGAAGTGCTGGAGCAAGAGTAACAAACAGCAGTAAAATCACTTGTAAATAGATGTGAGGAACTATAAATACATCTTAGTATTTGTATACTTTCTCTGACTGTCATCAAAATCAGATATTCAGGAGGTAGAAATCCAACTCCAAGGGATGCAGATTAATACATATATATGAATATATAGCCTGTGACTAAGTTTGCAACATTGTTAATAACGTATGCTCCTTTTCTAATGCCTAGCATTTGCTCCCTTGGCAATTTTAAAAATAAAATTTGATCCAACTCTTTTAAAAAATAAATTGCAAAATAACTGATGCAAATCCCTGTCACATGTGAACACAATGAAATTATACAGAAAGGAGCAAATGCAGGAGAGGCTCCTCCTCAAAAATAGAAATGAATGCCCTGTTCCCATACGGTCCTCAAATGGCAGGATTTTGAAACATGAATTAGACCTCAAATGCAAATTAACTTCGGAAGGCAGGGAGAGGAAAAAAAAAGAATCAGAGAGACATACCAAGTCAAACGCTCCTTTTCCTGCCTATCTCGTCCGCAATGGTAAAATAGGCTAAACAAAACAAGTGCACATCAAGATAGAGCCAATTAAGGAATAGGGAGCGGGGGGAGAGGGTGGAGAGGAAGGCACCTCACTGAGCACATGGGGAGTGGGAGCGCAGCAGCCCACCATACCTACCTTATGAGTGTTCAAAGGAAGACAACTGGGGTAAATTGGAGCCAGCTTTGATTTTTGCCATCCGGTTGCACCCGGGATGCGGGGGAATGGGGTGGGGCAGAAGGATCGTTCTGGGAGGAGGTAGACGGGCGACAAAAAAGTGGGGATAAATACTGAGCGAGGGTGCCAAACGCTATGCAAGTAGTTGGGCTTTTTTTTTTTTTTTGGGAGGGGTGGTATGAGAAAAGGCACCGTCAGTGGCGAGGTGAGTGGGTCCCCGCACGGTCCGCACACGCGGGGGGGAGGGCGAAGGGAGTCGCGCGGGGCGCGGCGGGAGCGCCGGCGCGGGGCAGCTCTGCCCACCGAGGGACGCGGGGCCGGTGCCGGCGGGGCGCGGGGGCTGCACCTTCCCGCGAGCAGCGGCCGCTCCAGATGGGGGGAGAGGGGGTGCGGGGGGTGCGGACCCCCCCTCCTTCCGTCAGCCATCGCCTCCCTAACCCCCCCGACC